>JAUMHL010000006.1:13721581-13737769 GCA_032362345.1 Sandelia bainsii | reverse complement strand
TACAGCTTGCTTGTACACTGTATATCTCATCCGGATCATTCACACCTCTTCACACTTGTGTACATATCTCTGTACATTACATACATACTTATGTATATAGGGTTATTTTGTGTATATAGATAACTAACTGACTTGTTCTTCTTCTACATTCCTTTTGTTATAAGAGCTCTGTAACACTTACATTTGTCATTCGTGGGATAATAAAGGTTTATTCTATTCTATTCTATTCTATTCTATTCTAATAATCTGATAACTCCAGAAATTGGATAATGATCATATTTTTAGTGTGCATGTAACTGGGCCCTGTGTCTCTCAAAATGAAACAGATAAAGGTGATCTCACTGAAATACAATACGATGTGATTCACAACCTAGTCAGGAATCCATGTCCATGTGAAGTCACTTCATAACCCAGGATTAATGCATCGTTCTGACTGAAGGGGCTTTGTCAACACAAAAAACATGCATATTTTCTGTTGCGGGAGATGCACCTCTGCACATAGTTGTGTCTGCAAATACTAAATGAAGTGGTGCATGGTCTGGCAAACCTGTTAGCTTGTTTCCCGCTTGTGTGCCTGCCCCATCTGTCTTGGTAGTAGTGATGTTGCTGTGTTGCCAGATCTCAGAAATTAATCATGTCAAAATCAACTAGATAATTGTACTATTGTTATAAGCTGAGTTGATAACAAGTGTTAAGCAGGGTTTCAAATGTCCACGTTCATTTTTCATTTTCTCAGCTGCTTCAACTGCTTGGTCCACAGTCTATGATTGTGTCACACTTTGAGTAGCTCATTTAAACAATAGCATCCATCAACACCACATCACAATGTTTTATTATTTACTATTGTGTGTTTGTAAGTGTATTTATTTGGGCTGTGTTGCGGTGTAAAGTCACTACATATTCAGTAGACATAATTAGAGTAAGCCTCACACACCTGTGGCTCATATATTCATCAGCCCCCCCCACCCCCCACCTCACCAGGTGCACCTAATTTGTGCTTGTGCATAATACTGTATGTAGCCAGTACTTTCCCCTGTTTTATTCAGACCTAACTCTCGAGCAAATAAAAATAACTTGAAACCAAATGCAGTCACAGAGGACCTCTTGTAGTAGATACGATTTAATATATTTTACTCTGTATCCTTTGTGCACTGCTTTCATAAGTAGAAGTCATTCTACAGCCTGTAGAGACCAAACTGCGTTTAACTCAGTTCTTTATATGAGCTCCTGCCAGCTGATTTGTTATCACTCCATTAAATGGCTGTTGTTAATGGAAATTGTTGTTACACCCGTAATTAAGCTTCACTATAAGCAAACTGCACCTGCCAATATGACTAAAGATGCATGTCACTGATACATGTTTTAATTAGGTGACCTCTAGCATTAGCAGTGATTATGACAGGAGCAACAGTCACAGTTGGTGGTGCTGTATAAAGAGTGGTTTTCAGATAGTGAATAGCGTGGTAACATCTACTAAGGTGATTTACCTGATCTTCTTTACAGTCAGCAGTAGGACATGATGAAACATCAGTCCACTATTCTTATTCTCTCTTTGTGGTGAAAAAGTGAATTTGTGTCAAAATAAGCAATGACATTTTTTTAATTTTTTGCAAAAATATCCAGATTTGTGAGTCCATTATCATGGATGGATTCAAGCACTTACAGCACTGAGTTAAGGTCAGTGAAAGACTATGGGTTAAAATTCTGACAATCAAATCACACACAATGTCTGTATTCATTTTTTAACAGAAGCAGGATGTTTCTCTAACTAAAGTACTTTTCTTGCCTAAACCCAGCCTCACACGGTACTGTTGCTACAGAAATGCAATTGCAGTTGCAGTTTGTTTGCATAGGAATGTAATTTTCAGGAAAAAAGTTGCAATAGGGCACTATTTACTACTCCACTCTTGACCAGTAAGACGGGCAACTGAAAGATCATGACCAAACTGAAAACTGTCAAGTGACAGTTATTTTTTACTTGTAATTTTGTAACCTTTACAAATCGCTTTCAGATGCAACCCTTATACTGAATTCTGTCAGGCAACAAAAAGAAAGGAAAATCCCTCCATTCTCAGTATCTTGTGAAGTCATTTTGGAAACCCTTGAGCGTATGAAATTCACAATACATCTCAACACTATAAGAAGGCATCATAGGAATGAGAAACTGAAGAAGCGAAGAGAGGAGGGGATCCCCCATGGGAATGAGGAAGGCAGTCTGCCAGGATGTTAAGACAAGCAATCCCAGAAAATCCTTACCACATAAATCCTAGAAAGTTACACATATTTGTCTTTACTGCAATGCCATAGCAGCGATTGTTAGCAACTGGCAGAGTGTAAAGAATGCAAGTACATAATGAGGGGAGAAATAAAAAATGCTAATTGTGATTCCATTATGCATAAATAAGTGTCTTACTCACCAGAGTAGAAATTTAAAATGGAAGTGTTCAAGTTACACAATCATGGTATGATTAAGGTTAAGGAAAAGTTGTGGTCACGCCATATAAACTATGTTGTATTTTATATGTGACAAGTTCTGAGCATGGTCCCCAAGTAACAGGTTATGCTCAGTGAAAGCTGGAATAAACTTTGTGTAAATTTAACTAAAACTCAGCCTTTAGTTACTTGTGTTTGTTTAAAGAGGTCATATTATACATTTTGTGGTTTTATGTTACATATATAGTATTGTGAAGCTGGGTGCTTTGCAGTAGTATAGTCAGAGTCCAAAAGGTAAATTTGTTTTGAGGTAAACATGTTTTTGGATGCTGGCACACTGGCTGATAGTGAAACGCCCAGCATTCAGTCTGACCAGTGTACTTCGTTTCCAAGAAGTTTTTCAAAATACTACACACTGTGACATCAGGCTGTATAAATTCCATAACTGGTCATCAGTTTTGGGCTCCTACACCTACAGCGTTCCTCACACCCTCTTAGTCAGAGGAGAGGGGCGTGGGGGAAGAGTTCAAATCTGCTGTTTCACTCTAAAGGCCAAAGAAGCTGTTGAATAATGACGAGGTGGCCTAGTGGTTAAGGCGATGGACTGCTAATCCATTGTGCTCTGCACGCGTGGCATTGAATCTCATCACTAACCTTTAAATAATTTCCCTCTGGGATTAATAAAGTTTTTTGAATCCTGAATCTTGAATAAATACACATTATAATATGGATTTGCACTTTTTTAACTTGAAAATTATAATTATGGTGTACCTGTGCAGTATGTACAAATTTATACTTGTAGGTACAAGGTAACAAGATGCAAAGTTTGGGAAATGAGGGGGAAACAACCTGGGAAGTATCTTCTAACTAATTTTATAATATTCTCTTAAGTATACATAGTTTTCACGTTCCCAAGCTATTACTTCCTTATTCCCAAAACTTTACATCTGTCTTACCTTACAATACCTGTAGAAGTATTTGTATGTACTGGACAAGCACACCACAATTACAGAAAGGTACTCTGTAATGTGGTTTAACTACAAAGTAAGCCGCTAGGTGTAATCTAAAGTGTTATTGAAACATGTAACACATACATGATTTTTCCTCATGTATGATTTCCCTTTTGCCATCATTTGACAAATCTTGATCATTAAATAACCAAATATAAAACAATTCTGTCTAAGTTTCATATAGTTTCATATGCTATAATGTGCTGTACAAGTTTTTGTTTTGTGATGACAGACTTAATAAACATTTCTTTTATAACTAGGTCAAGTCTGAACTCATGAACAGCTGCTCCAAGTTGCTGATCCCTAAACAGTGTGTCAGTGTTTATGCATGTGGTGAAATCCAGCCTGTCTGGTTCAAAGAGAATGAGGAACCTTAGATAGAACACCATTTATAATCTGTGAGGATGAATAGGAACAGAAATGTCACAACAAATGCACCTAATAAAAGTTGGAAGTGTCTCGTGTAGTGCTACTATGTTCTGGTAAACACGAGAGATGTCTTTGTTGAATATCAATGTAAGCTTAAAGTCCTTTGTGGAATGTGTGTATTGTATGCAGATCTTGATGCTGTGGATTGAGTTGGTGTAAACAAGTTGCAAAAAGATGTATATATAAGGATCAACAACAAAAAAATAGAAATAGAAGGGAATTTTTTATTGGCTCAATGCAGTCACATTCAGACAATGTGGGTGAATTAAACCTTCTAATGTAACCATGTTGGTCAATTCCATAATATTCAACATTTTCACTGCAGTGACTAGTTTCATTTAGCGACAGTTAATGTTTTCTATAAGGAACATACTGTAAATAACATAACATCTATACCAAGTAATTTAGTCACCACATATTGTATGTAAAACATTAGACTTTGCAGTAGTGATGGGAAGTCCGGCTCTTTTCAAAGCTTCAGCTCTTTTGAATCGGCTCCCTTAGAAGAGCCGGGTCTTACGGCTCCCAAATGGCTCTTCATTTAGCATCACTCGGAGCCTTATATTTTAGCCTAATTTAGGAATTATAAATGGTTTGTGTGTTGGTACGCAAATTTTTATTTAGTGTTTTCATAAAAGCCTTATATATTTACATTTACACATACATTTTTGATATATTACAAAAAAATACATCGTTACTATTTAACATTTTAATCAAACTTTTAACTGAACAACTGAACACAGAACCACAGCAAAGGCCAAAGTCTTAACATTATGACACTTTATATAAAAGTCTTTACTGCAGGTTGACATTCAGAAATTTTTGCTCATTTTTTTTTTTTTTCCCAACGCACTTGCACTCGTTCGCGAAAGACCCATCACTACTTTGCAGCAACCCTGCCTCCTAAAAATTACGTTCTTCAGCAACTTCATGTAAATTGCAAATGCAATTATATTTTTGTAGATTTTTGTGATGCAACATATTATTTTAATGAACGAAGTGCTACGTTATGAAAAGAAAGTGGTTGGGGTGGAAGGAAATTGTATAATGTACAGGCCTGACAAACTGTGGACCTGAGTTCTAGTCTAGAGTCCTGTGCGAGGATGGGTTTAGGCAACAAAAGCCCTTTTTTAAGAAAGATCACGGTCTTGTTTAATAAAGACATTGTAAGACTTTTTTTTTTTAAATAAAATTTCTTTATTAATTCAGACCACAATTTTTCTGTGACCATAACCAGGTGCTGGAGTGAAAAAAAACTATTTAAAAAAACTAATGATTTAGTCAAAAACTGATTGTTGCACTGAGAGATCGGATATTTAGGCCGAGACAACTGTATGTTTTTGACTGTAAAAAAATCCACCATCTGTGTACATTAAATTGATTTGTTCTTTATCAACATGTTTGCAACTTTGCAATACGTCTTCTACTTGTGTTAATAGTAAACATCCTCATACTACATCCATATACTCATGTTTATAGAAAATGTAATCCGGTTTCAATTACTTTCCCCACAAAAACATATTTACGATTGCTGTTTAGTCGTGTTGAAACATAACTTTTAAGAGACTGTGTTGACACAGTTCTTACACCATTGCGTTACTCGCAGTTACATCAGGTGAGTTAAGGGTGGCAAGATAGAAATAGAAAGTAAGAAATGATAACATTTTGATTGTGCTAAGAGATGTGCAAAGCCAGCAAAAATACTTCTGCACTAACAACCATATCTTTTAATAATTGATGCTGATTCACTGTGTGTGAGTATAAAAGTTAACAACTGCCCAAGAGCAAGCTGAAGATTCTCTCTTACAGGTAGGAGCCTTATAATGAAGGAAACAACAGTGTACTGTGGTGAAAACACTGCTGTGCTTCCTGAGGAAAGTGCCTCAATAAGATAATGAACTCTGGATAGGTGCGAGAGTTTGAGTCAGAACTACTCGTCATTTCTTGGATCTAGCCGTGCTCAAGATCTTTAATCCCCTGCCATCACATAGCAAGTCTGTTGGTGTGCACATTAACATTTCAGCCTCTTTTTTGGAATACTTTAGTGCATCAGTGAAGAGGGATGGATATAAACAGCTTGGACTAATCCCAATACCCAGGACAACAAACAATAATTAATTGTGCCTAATTTGCTGCTGTCTAAACAGAGATTGGATTTCGTTTAATGCTAAACAGGCCAGTCCAGGAAATAAACACATTCTAATTTAAAATGCTCCCCAAAGTGTTTCTCACTTTTCTCTCTGCTCCACAAGAAATATATGCAAATGGCAGCATTTAGGTTTTATTCCTTGCACTGAGAGGAAATGGTGGAAGATCCCCAAGAGGGTTGCAAGCCTTAAGCAAGCCTGCTCCATTCTTTCTTCCAAGCCCCGTCCCTAAGCTGCTGCACCATCATGAACTTGTTTGGAGAGCAGGGATGTGTGAGCAACTTATGAACTTCGTCACGGATCAGGGTGGGCTGTGGCCTGAGCTCCACATGGTTTTTTGCTATTTCTTTCTGCCTGTGTTCAATCAAATTAAAAAATAATTCTGAGTAAAGCTGGGTGGGCGCTGAGTGGCTCAACAGCTGCTGCTGCTGCTTCTCTGAAAAGAGAAAGGAAAAAAAAAAGTTGAGAGCTTGAAACCTGATCAGTGTGGCACAAAGACAGATAGATGAGTGACAGAAATAGAACACAGATATCTGAGAGGATCGAGTTTATTAGCATTACTTTTTGCAAGGTATATGGAATTTGACTGGCACTTTAAATGGACTGTTTTCCATGACTGTAATGATGAAATATGTTACCAAGAATGGTGTGAAGATATGTCACCACAAACCAGCATAATGCAAATTGTTAAAGGTGCTACATGTCACACAGTCAGTGGAACACTCTTCCAGTTTTACACATGAAGTTTACTGAATACTATAATCGCTTCCACCGCCTGTGGAAGCAATTATACAACTGTCATCTGTGACTCACTTTCACCTTACAAATAGAAACATATTTTTTGTTTGATACTTTAATTACAATGACTACTTTGTGTTAAGAAGGAATTGACAACAAACTTTATGAAAATACAGTATGCTTGCTGATGAAGCTTTAGGAAGCTAATGTAACACAATCTATTCAAAAGCCACTTGACTGTTACCTTTTGTGAACTGCACTGAAGAACAGTTAAATCAGCTCCTGTGTGTTGTATGTGGCTCACAACTCACAGAATTTATTCAAGTCAAAAGTAGATTCAAAATACAGAAAAACTTTTGCAGATGGTGAACCGCTTATTATGTGGTCTTATTAGTAAATGGTTATTCCCATATATTATAATTAATTTCTTTTGTATTAACAATGTCAATGCAATTGTTTGCTTCGTTGTGTAATTCTAACTAATTATGTTAATTTAGAAATAATCACTTGATGAGGGCGTCTACAGTATACAAGCAAGACTGTTTTCTTAAGATAAAAGATAACGTCCATAGTTTCAGCAATACATTTTTGTGTGCGAATGACAAAAACCCTCTAGTGGCCATAGAAATTATAATTTTTGTTTGTTGGGAGCAAAGGAGGGAGTAGTGTGACAATGTGTGAAAACGCTAAATATGTTGTGTGCTTGCCTTCAGTGAGTTGCATTAAGAAATTCTGACTTTTGGGCTGTCATTTGATCCATTTGAATTTTATTGATGTTACTGACAGTGTGTGGGAGGTGTTATTCATTTTTCATGAATATTTTCTCTCCTATGCATTTGAAGCTTTGTGAAGATTTGTTTGCTCCCAGTGACATTTTAGCATTATGCTAAAAGGATATGGATATATCTAAGTGTGATCCTCTTCGAGCTCTGAAGGTACCAGCAGCAGTTAAATCGGATTATGTGCTTCTTTTTCCAAAAAGAAGATGTGACAATAATTTTTTTTGTTAGATGAGAAAGATGGAAAAATACTACTTCCACTAGGGGAAAGGATTTGAAATAGGGGAAGGGATTTGAGAAACTTTTAATGATTAGGGGTGATGAAACACCAAGAGTGTTTGGGGGAAGGAGTCAAGGGTGGCTAACAAAACAGTGTTAAGAGAAAATGAAGTTATGTCCCATGGGGATTAAGCTGACAGATAGCAAAGGTAAAGACTGCCTTATTTTCCAATCTGTCCGTGATATCAGGTTTGATCAGAAATAAGGCAGCAGAAGCCAAGTGCACAAAACAGAACGGAGTCAAATACCGATCTGCCACTCAAGATCTAAGAGATTTCTAGAGTCTGTAGTACAAAATAATACATTTAAGAATAGAAAAGGAGAAGCTGGAAATAGTCTGCCTTGAGAGAACTTGCAAGGCACTATCATGAGGAAAAGTCAGGTATATCAGTAAAGTGTTACTGTTGTTTGTATATGAATAGCACACTTGTGAAAAATGCAAAGAAAAAACATGTCCAAGAGGTAGAGTAAAATGATAACATAGTAAACACAATAGACTAGGCTTTTATTTGCCTGAAAAGAGGGAATGAACTGAGGAAATGTGACACTGGCAGTAATTAGGTGAGTTAGTCATGCAAAGGTTGTTAAAATCACCAACCTTTAATACTGGTTATAGCACAGAGGCAGCACAAAGATCAGAAACGTGGATAAAGGCCAACCCATAAGAGACTTTTAATACCAAGCCTCCTATCACTTTGGATTTTAATTTTATGGGATAACAAGATAGGAAATTGTGGATGTATTTACTTTATTGAAGCACAGGATGTAAAGGTAAATCGGCCTGTCTGTGAAGTTTTATGTGCCTAGGTAGTTTAGAGACCTGAGCTGGAATTAAATATTGACTGACCATTTTATGCAGTGCCCAAATGGTGGCAGTAATGTAACATCCTCAAAGCAATTTAACTGCAGAGAAACAGTGAGCCTGTAAGAGTTCTGTCCTGGATCCTGTTTTACTAATGCTTTAGCAGCATTTACATTAAATGTTCATTGTGAATACAGTAAGTGACATCACCACATTATTCCTACAAACAATGAATCCCAGTGACTCGTAAACTGGCATTGCTTTTTAGCTTGGTGAAGCATTTTCAGTACATTTTATAATGTGTTTGCCAGCTGATACCTACATTTGGATGGAAGTAGAAAACATGAGCTTTTTTTCACTGTGTATACACATGTTGTACATCCTACAACGTCCATACAATAGGAAAAATAGAGACTAGAGTTAACGTGAGTTGCAGGGTCCTTATTAACCCACTATTCATTCTCAGTCTTTTAAGCATACACTAATTTAATAACATGCACCATGCAGTGTAAGCACAATATAAAATCAAATAATAAAAATATTTATACTAGATTTTTATGAAGGACCTCTTTTCAAAACACAGCAGGATCAATCTGGAGGCTTCTATCATGTTAGATGAAATTATGCATTTGTGGCACATTTTCTACCATTTAAAAATTCGGGGACACTTAAAAATATCCTTGTTTTTCACCAAAACATACATGTTTTCAGCTGTGTTAACGTAATTGAAAAAGAGTTTCTAATCATCAGTTAACATTTTAAATTGATTTCCATGTACAATGTCTACATTGTTTTTCTGATCAATTTGATAAAAGAATGAAATCTGCTTTTCTTTCAAAAACAAGAAAACTTTTGAACGGCAGTGTCTACTACCAAACAAAGTTACAATTAATCTTACTAACATGAATCGACTGGAACACAGTGCATCACAAACTTTTAGGGCCCCCGGGCAGTTTAAAGCAGCAGGGCAGTTGTTCTCTCTGCCAGGTTTATAGTCTAGCATTGCTATTTATGTATGTATTTGACACTCTCTGTTTCTGTCTTGACTCAATTCCTCACTTCCCCTTTATATGTATATTAAATGGAGTGAACATTGTCACATTTTGCACTTATTTGAAGCTTATCTTTCACTTTGATAAGGCGAAAGATAAAAAAATAGTAAGGTAGGGATAGTGGTACAGTACGATAGCTCTGTTGTGGCCAGAGTGTTTCAAACATCTGTCTTAACTATGTTAATAAATTGAAACTAAATTAATAAAAATTTTAACCTTTCAGTCGCATCTAATGGTCTTCCTCAGCTAATGGAGCTTTAACTGAGTTATTTCAAAAGTTTTAAAATTATTGTCTTAAGACTAAGATATGGTTTATGTTTGCATAAGTAAGGATCATCTGTAATGTGACATGCTCTTGACTTGATGCACAATGGTGATTAAAGGAGAGTAACTAGTTTAGTTGAAGGTATAGGTTCAGGTTTAGAAGTGTGTCTTTGGATGTGCCTATACATGTGTGTGTGAGAGTTGAAAGATACTCTTATAGTCTATTACAAGTCATAAATAAATGTAGTATCATAGTCTGTCATACAGTAAATATAAAAATCTGTTATAGGTTTAAAAGAATATAGTTTAGAAGAACAATCCATAAGCATTTGAAACTGATACTGTGTTTAAAAGTAGTAAAAACTAAAAACGTGTTAAAATGCAAGTGCTTGAATGCTTAAATTCCGTGTTATTAATTTTATTCTTTATTGTTTCATCTAATCTGTTGTAAGTCTTATTAGTTATCTGCAAAGTTCTCTCCGTTTGGTAGCCTGAGATTGATTGCTTCTGTCTCCTCCCACATGCAGGTATAGACATAATATACTGTACATAGACGCATTTCCCACTGCATCCTAAGTCAGTGTCACCAGCATTCACAAGGGCAAGACTGCCGTGCATACAAGGTCATCTTGACTGCCCTGTATGCAAATACAAGTAAACAAAGGAGCACTATAACTGAAGCACTATGAAACACTGTAACTATAAATTTACATTTCTTAACTGATTTTAGTCATTTATAGTAACACAAGTAATGTGTGGTTCAAAAAGATATGTTAACGGTTACTTAGAATCTCAATAGTTTATAACACTGAATTACTTTATTGCCACAAATTATAGTGTATTATATTATTTTCCACCACGAAAGTAATTCAGATCATATAAGCCTACGTTGTTACACACTCTTCTCTTGGGCATCTAGCAGCAATTACAGCCAAACTATTGAGATTCTAATTGTAAACAAAACCTTTTTTGTACCACACATAGACCATAACTACGTGTACATAAAAACAACTCACTGAAATCAGTTGAAAAGTTGTAGTGCTTTTTATCCAGACAACTGGTGCTCATTGTTTACTTCTATTTGTTTACAGGCCAGTCTTGCCCTGTCCAATATGTCAGCGACTTTGACTTATTGCAGCGACAGGCTGAAGCAGCCAATGTGGCATCTACGCATATTGTATCTCTGCCTAAACATACTTCGGGGAAATCACTCTATTTTCTTCATTTGGATAAATTTCTTGTTGAGGAAACTCCACACATCATTCCTGTGATTATTCCTCCCAATTTTAAGGTCTGTTGTCAGTATTTGACATTGAAATGACTGTAATAAATTGCTAACATAATAAGAATGTAAGGAGAATAAAGTATTTTGAGTTAAGTCCTGTTGATTATAGTAGAGTGAGCAGAGTTCCCGCTCGGTAAAAGAGAACACATACTATAACTGTGCAACCATCATTTTAGGTCAACTGTAAATCTCATTCACACATATATTAATATGTTTTGCACTGTTATGTATGTAGCATATTTTAATGCATTTTAGTAGAGCTTTATGAGAGCTTATGGAGCTACAGCTACTGTGTGCTTTACTGAAAGAGTTGAGAAAAATGTTAACTGTGTTTATAAATGCTAACTAAAATCAGGTAAATAACTAATGTATAGTTGGGGCTTAAGTATAGTACTGTATGTATTCTCCTGCAACATCTTCTTTCCCTGTATCTTTGTGAATTGTTATATTTTTGAGTATTTGTGTGAGTTGCCTTTTCAAATCACACTGAAGATTTCTCCCCATTTTACAGGAGTACAACAAATACGATTATCGCTATGTGCAATGCTGTATTATTATTGCACCAGCCCTACTTTGAATCATGTTTACATTTACAAAGACTTGATTTTAAGTGATAAGTAAAATTGTGATTGTTGGAAACAACTCTTTTTCCTTAGTATAATTTTGTATTATATTGGTGAGCACTGATACAAAACCCTTCGGAAAGACACAGCAGGTGACTGAATGTGTATTACACAGTACCATTGTCATATACCACTGACAGCCATTTGAGTTCAGATTATTAACAATCGACTTCTTTTTTTCTCACTAGAGGAAAACCTGACAGGCTTTTCATAAGAAAAGTTCTGACACGTGACTCTCTAGAGTATGTACCTCGGGGAATAATCAGGTAATTGAAACAATTTGATAACATACTATCCATCCATCCATTTCCTTAACCGCTTCTTAAGGGTCACGGGGGGTGCGGGAGCCAATCCCAGCTGTCATCGGGAGAGAGGCGGGGTACACCCTGGACAGGTCACCAATCCATCGCAGGGCTGACACATAGAGACAGACAACCATGCACACTCACATTCACACCTACGGACAATCTTAGAGTCACCAATTAACCTAACATGCATGTCTTTGTCTTTGGATGGTGGGAGGAAGCCGGAGTACCCGGAGAGAACCCACGCAGACACGGGGAGAACATGCAAACTCCACACAGAAAGGCACCCGGCCAACCCGGGGATTGAACCCGGGTCCTTCTAGCTGTGAGGCGACAGTGCTAACCACTACACCACCGTGCTGCCCGATAACATACTAACTAAATGAAAAAAAACACTGTAGATAAATGAACACAGTCATTTAAAGTGAAGACACAAAATCACTAATGCTTCTCTGGATAAAAATACATATTATCATCACGGTTTTTGTGTTACTACAAGTGTACATCTACATTTATCTGCGATTACTGTGGACTTTTGACTTGTGTTTGCTGGTTGTCTGGTAGGGATGTATTTGAACTCTAATTACAACATTTCTGTTGGTACAGTTTTACATGTTTTTAATGTTGAGAGTCAGTTTATCTAATCTGGCTTCTTCCTACTGCCTTTTTTCCTTTAAGCCTCATACTTGTACCATCCACATACTACATCAGCTCAGATTTGCAGTATACCACTTATATAATGTTATAATATGTTATTAATTCCATGGTATATGTAGGGTTTAAACATATGCTAGAATTAAAATTTACGCAAAATTAACTTTAAGTGCTCCTTGTTGTTAAATCATTTTGGGGGAGAGTGGCAGAAGGAGTTTTAATCCTGCATCCCTTTGCTAATTGTTCTGTTAAATGGCAAGAATGTAATTTACAGCAATGACAGTTTGTACTGAATACTTACAGAGCAAAATCTCTCTCTTTTCTTTTCCTGTACATGTTAAACATATTTCTTATGAATTAATAAATGTAATGTCGTTTCGGCAACCAGCTGACCTGATCAATCAGATAAACCTGGAACGGACTGTGAACTTATGGTTATAGTTAATCAAGTTAATCACTTAATACAGATGTGCTGAGCTAAGTTACTGAAGGTAGTTAAAGTGAAACATTTTCTAATGTTTCTGTATCAGAAGATTAAAGACTGAACTGAATGTGATCATTCTCATTCCAGAACACTTATGAAACCTGCCTCTAGTTGTTAAATGCACTACCTAAACTTCTCAAGTGTGACCTTGACAGTGTAGTCAGTATTACTATGCCATACAGTATGTTTCTTATGAAATCACATTTCATTTGATGAGAACTTTCAGTGTCAGGTTTTGCCATCACATAGCTATGTTGCATTGATTCCAAACCATTAAAATAAAATTCTGCAGATGCATGTTTGGCACGTTTGAACAGATAGAAACTCTTTGTAGACTGTAGATTTGTAGAACTTCAGTGATGGAGAGATTCCCTGATAGGCCAGTGCAGTTCAATAGCAAAGCAAGTGAAGCCACTCTTCAAACATGCTCTGCCTGACTGGATGAGTTAAAATCACTGCTCAGTAGTTATGTGGCCTGACAGATTGCTTTCTTTTCCACAATGGAATTGATTTTCCTAAGTCTCTATCTGCTCCACTTGAACTGAATGTTGAACTAGACCGTGTTCGCTCTTTCTACAAGTTTAGAAAACTGTCGTGTTGATGACTGCAGCTATAAATATGTTGAATAACAGTCCTCCATCAAGCCACGCTGTAGCAGGATGTGTTATTGGAGAATGAAGTTTAGTGAAGATGTAGAAAGCAATATTAAATGTATTAATTTAATCCTCGGGGCGCTGCCACTAACAGCGCGTAGACACAATTTTACAATCAGTCAATCTGAAAAGTCAATTTGTTTAGTGTGTTGTTTCTTCAATAATCTGCAATAGCAGTGCAAAAAATGAATTAGAAAAGTGAGTAATAGCATCACAGTCTTTTATAGGGTTTTGGAAATGTCAATTTACTTGCTTTTAGACCTTCAAAGTGCATCTCACTGTCTTCATTTGTGATAGTGTTATATTGGAACTGGCTCAGATAGTAAACATAGGCAGTTTTAGGCATTTGAGCCACCGCTTGATGCTGACAGTCTCACAAACACAGATGAAGATGTTCTCCTTTGGATTAGTCTTGCTTTGGCAGAGCACTGACAAAGCGGATCCATTTGGGCGTATTTGTGATAACTTGCCTTCAACAATATTTTAACCACTGCAAAATGTGCCTTCTGTCACACACAACATCAGTTTTGTAATACACAGTTTAAGTGAATATTTGTACCCTTCCCTTTGTTTTCTCTGTCAGCCAGTCTAACAGTACTACCGATTCCCGGTGGGAATCCGCTTTGAGCGCTCTGGGTGTTACAACATTAACGAATGTATCTTCTAACTCGTTGCCACCAACTCCGCATTTGGGTCAATCCTACATGCTACAAGGGCATTCCCTTTCACACTTTGTCAGTCTGTCTCTCACACCTAACAGGGTTGGCAGACAGATACAGTGTGTAAAACCTTTGCAGGTAAGTCTGCATGACTGAATACCACTACAGGTAGCGCAGAAGCGTGTTTTTTAGTTTGTGTGATCTGACCTTGTATAAATTATAAATTATGAAGAGATGGAAGTACAATTGTCTTCTTGTGTCTCTTTATTGGAGAGCCCTGTTTTAAGGCACTCTGGCAGCTTTGTGGAACCGTGTTTGTGTCTGGATAAAAGACAGCAAGTCTGAGCAGGGCCTGTGTCTTGTGTGGTGTTTTGTATAATATATGACAACACACTGCAGTGTAGCGTAGCTGATCTATTCTCAGTTGCAATGAAAGATTATATTTCATTACTTGTTTTAACCTCTTCTCTCAGCAGAAGCTCCTTTGAAGTAATGAAGCAAAATACCAAGCAAAGTAGGATTTAAAATTTTAAAATAACCATTTATTCCAAGCTGTAGCCAATATTATATAATTTTTGGTCTCCCTCAACAAAGTTAAGAATTACGGAAAAGATATGTGTAAAAGATGAGCAGAAATACTTCATGAAGCGCAGAGTGAAATTATCATATAAATAATGTGTAGAACTACACTCTTGGTGTCTTCATAAAACCACTGCAAGTGTCTGTAAAACCTGTTGAAAAGACATCCATCAAATTTCCCTTCATTTTAAGCAATTCTTTATTTTCTTTGCTATTCCTGTTGACAGACTTAACTCTACCATCCTAACACACTGGACGGCAGACTTGCAACTACGGAGCGGTTGGCTATTTGCAGGCAGCAGATAAACCAAGAGTCATAAATCAAACAGCAGTTTGTATAAGTGGATATGAAAAGCCTTTGCGGTGAATGACAATGGTTTCACAGTCAAAGGAAGTTTAAGAAAGGAAAAAAAAGGAAAAAAAAGAACATTAGACTGAAATTCCACATCCAGTCTCCATAGGTTTTTCCATATTTTGCCAAAGGGTTTTTACCTCTAATATATAGTAATTATAATATTACTTCTATTAGCATTTGCTCTTTTAATGGCAAAGACATTAAGTGACCTGGAAAACAAAGACAATAATTAAACATTAAAGGCTTGACTTGTATAATCACAAGAATTTCCTATAGTGAGCCATTATCATGGATAAATGCAGACTCTCTGGCCACCGCCACAACTATTCTCCTAATTAAAGTAATTGGTTAAGTGATTATCATCACATCATGAACACTTATCTGGTTAATGTAATGATGGGTGTTTGAGCAGTGGCACATGATTCAAAATGTCGTTAGTGTTTCTAATTACTAAGTTAATTAAAGTTAAGTTAAACTGTTTTTCACAATTAGCAAGTCAAAGCAGTCTCTTCTTACCAATGTAGCTATAAGTGGGGAAAAACAACATGTTTGCATAGCATAATGAATAGTGTGAAAATCCATCCATCCATCCATCCATTAACAACCGCTTATCCGGGGTCGGGTCGTGGGGGCAGCAGCCTAAGCAGGGAAGCCCAGA
>JAUMHL010000006.1:13699197-13715932 GCA_032362345.1 Sandelia bainsii | reverse complement strand
AAATACGTTCTCTAGGAAAACGTAATTGGGATTGCAGTTTAGTTGTATACGAACGTAATTTTTGGGAGACAGGGTTGGTTTCTTGTCAGAAACCACAGATATACATATGTTTAACATCTACATCCTGTCAGTTGCTAGTCTTAAAACACCCCATACACAATTTGCCTAGTCAGCATACTCCTCAGTTGAACTCAACATTAACAAGAACATCTAGTTTCATTTCTGTATAATATTCTTGTGTATGTTAGTTAGCTATATGAATTCAGATGTGGCAACTTGGCTACTCTACCTACAATCAGGCTAATGTGACAAGGTACAGCACTTCAGTGACTTCAAGTTCTGAGTCAATCCTGAACCTTCTGCTTCAAGACTGTGAGTGAATGGATGTGAATGAAGGCTCAGCCACGCCTCTAATGTTAGTGGCAACAATTCTTTCATCCAGTCCTTATAAAGCAGCTATTTGGCAAAGTGAAGCCGTAATGCTCATTAGGTTTAACAAACCAAAATAACTAATGATCTTTCCAGTTGGAGGCAAGTTTCCATTTGTTATTTACTTATTTATTCAAGGTATGAAGGGCCTGGAGCTTGCCCCAGCACTGAAATCAAGACAGACAACTAGTCGCATGAACAAAGTGCTACTGTAGCTCTGGTCACACTAGCTACCATATAAGCACATTAACACATACATTCACAATTCTATGCAATTCTCAGTTAATCAGCATGCCTTTGAACTGTGGGAGGAAGGAGTACGTAAATGTTAAACATAATAGTTCAAAGAACTGACCACTGTGGGACACTGAAAGAAAGAGATGCACTAGTTCACAGACAGACCCTTACAAAGACTAAGGAACAAATACAGGTATGTGCCCGATAAAATCCAGGTTATGTTTTATAATATATAATAGGACTATAAGACTTAAACAACGCCAAGATCTTTTAAATGAGTCTATAATACAGTTTATAGAAAAGGATGGATTAGAATTGTATAGCTCATTCAAAATAAGACAGGGCACATCTAGAAAAAATCAATTGATCATGAACTCTAGGTTTAGGCTGTGTTGCAAGAGGCAAAGAGCACCTTATTGACCATAGAACTGAGGTACTGCAGTGAGATAAAACATGCTGAACCACTGGCCAATGTGTAAAATCACTGAAGTGTGGATTAAAGGTGAGAAATATCACTGCTCTGTTACAAAAAAATGTAAATACCTTTGTTATACAGTGGTTGTACAGGTGTAGGTAGGTGGGATCAAATAATTCTTAATAATATAATAGTAATAACCTTTAACTTTAGGATCAAAATACAAGATATTCTAGGAGGAGGAATATAAAAACAACTGTTGGAAACCCAAGAGCTGAATGAACATCTTAGCTGAGCATGAGACTGAAAAACGTCTAAAATCTCAGAAAGGAAAAATCAGAGCCATGAGGCTGGTGCATTACTGCATAGGAGAAAGGATTATGTTGGTTTGGGGAGATGAAAATGTTTTATTAACTACAGCACTGGTGGCATCCAACAAAAACAGTCCCTCCTGAGACTCTGGAAATTACCATTAAGTGTAGTTGCTGCTGGGCAACTCTTTAAAAGACATTCTTCCATCCATTGCCAAATGTCAGAAAAAGAGTAAATGAACTTATAAAAACTGAGTGTGCAATTACCAACACCATTTAAAGCCATGGACCCACTGTCATGGTCATTTATGGTCTGGCCTGTGAATACAGGACTATAGGATTTTTACCTTAAGGTAAAGAGCTCTGAAGCTTTAGTCCAGACAAACAAACAACAATAAATTTACATGTTTCTTTTGGTAAGAAGGGTCAGCATAACTAGTTGTGATTTGAGTTTGGAAGATTTGGTCCTGGGGATCTATTTTTATATTTTTCTGCTGTAATAATGGTTTGGTTTTGTTCTACTGATGCACAGCTTGTTTCAGATAATTCTCTCAGTGATCTTTCCTTCCTCAGTGCAAAGCATGTTGCAACATAATAATAGGCCAAATAACTTGATTAATCTAGATGTTTTTTCACATGCCTTGCATTCCTTCCACTATCTAACTGCAAGTACACTATGCTGACACCAGTGTGGTTGTTGCAGCAGCATGACAAACACAGTCCTTCATTAAGGCGACACACACAGCCCCAGACCCAATCCTCAATGTTAAATGTAAATAATGCTGTGTATATTTCAAATAGAAACCGCAAGGTCAAACTAAGTCAAAGCAACATGATTCTAAGTAGCAGAAATCATATTTGACCCAGACTTGGTCTATAGTTTCTTTGCTTTTATAAGCCATGAGCTTTTCACTTATCACATTATACATACTGTATCAGTCAGGTGCAGGTAAATTAAGAAATGCAAATGCTCCATACAGGCCACGAGGAGTCAATGAGTGACTTGATGAGTATGAAAATGATGTGAATCACATTCCAAGTTCTTTACAGTCACCAGATCTCTACAAAGTGGAAAGACTGTGGGAGATGCATTAACATGTGCTTTCCACCACCTTCATCTAAAACACCACCTACAGTAAGAAATATAGCATCATGGCAATCATACAATCATATAGCATCATTGGAAGAATAGTGTTCATTCCTCCTATTGCATTCTTTTGACTTTGAAAACATATGCCAAACCTAGCCACCTATTCCCTAAACTAACAACTTTTCAACGGCGTACAGTACTAACATGTAATATTTATCCATGCATATGGTTTAATCTTTTAAATATTTATTTTAAATATAGAAATATGTATTTTTATTTACTCCTGCTTAGCTCATTTTACTGTTTAGCTCCTTTACATCACTATGACAAAAGTGCTGCAGTATGTAAAGTCTTGTCTGTTGAGGATGGTCATGAAAAAACTCTTTTACTATCTTATCTATCATGTCTATCTTACCCTCTTCAGTTTGTTGGCCAAGTATGTTTGCACATTTAGGGAATTCAACTCCAGTGACTATGTCTGAAATATTAATATTATATCAATATTAATTAATATTAATATTAATTTAATTAATTTGATTGCTTCTTCTGATCAATATTTGAATTTCTAACAAAAAGTCTATGTAATGACCACTACTGTACAAAAAGTAATTACCGTAACAATAATAAGTCTTTCTATTATTTTGGCAGTTTAATTTGTTTTGATTTCTTATAATTTTTTATCTTATTATTATTATTATCTTATTATTAGTATCTTTTATTTACAGCCTAGTTCTGGCTCTCCTTTGTATGTCATTAAATCTTTTCCCACATTGGACTGCTATTTGAATGAGGCCAGAGCAACAGTTAACCACATTTGTTACCTTCTCCATAACTAATTTACCATCATCTGGCCTTAGTAGCTTATTTTCCAGCCATGGATTTGCTCTTGGCAATCGAGTGCTTCCTGTTTAAGGACATCAATTTTCTTTCTCTCCCCACTGCACTTTGGTGGAGCACTAATCAAAGGACTGTGAGACACTGACACATAATAATAATAATAATAATAATAATAATAATAATAATAATAATAATATATCCAGTGGTAAAAAGTAAAGTATCATTACCATATTGTAGAACTACTCTCTTACAAGTAAAACTCCTGTATTCCGAAATAAAAGTACTCATTATTACATATTGTATAAATGGTCCATTTCATAACAAAACTAAACTAACTACATAAATATTCATACTATATTATTGCTCCACATCAGCAGTTTCTCATCAAAATCTTCAGCTGCTAGCTAACATTGCTGAATGTCCGTAACATATAAAGTACTGATCTGTTGAAGGCTCAAAAAAGCCATAATGTTTATGCAGGTCTTTGCGAGCTAGAAGAATGAGAGTAAAGAATTTGAATTATGGGCTTAGCTTTAATTAATTTAATAGCTTTTAACTGATATGCATGCTATGAACTAAATAAATAGTGATTATTTAAATAAGTTAAATAACTGAAGCCTGATTATGCCCAAGTGTGGAAGCTCATTTGCACAATTTCACATTAGTGAAGATGTGCAGTTTTGTGTCTTCAACCTACACTGATGTTTGTGCTGCTGGTTCCTGGTTGATGGCCATAAGTTACACTCTTACTGTAAATACAGCGCAGATGCCGGTGATGATGGTACAGATAGGCACTTCGTTGATCAGTAAGACAAACATGAGAGCCACTTAAAAGCTCAGTCTTACTCACCATCCTGAGATGAGAAGTCACTTGGAAACATCTGAGTCTTAGTTACCTGCAGTCAATTGGCCTTTGTGGGATGAATCCAATTAGTATACTGAATTGAGAGCAGTATGACACAGAACTCTGCCCTTTTCTGAAAAGAAAACAACAAACATTACACATGCTTCAACTGAGTTATGTAGCAGTCAAAATCTAAAGGATGCACCACCCGGGCTACATGCACACTAACTGGCTGTCTGGCTGTTTGGAAGTAGCATAGCTGTCTGCAGGAGGAATGAAATATTCCTGACATTTTGCATGCATCCATTATCTTCCTTGTGGGAAAACAGCATGAGTCCTTTTGGGGAAATTGTACCTTCAGTTTTTATACTTACTGAACCATCAACAGGAGACTGATGTTGTCCCTTCTGAAGTAGCAAATGGAGCTGCGCTGTCGTTTCTGCTTCAACACAGTGCAGCACAGAGAATCTGAAAAGACGGAAGAGACTTTAATGCTGCATTAGAAATCACTGTGGATGACTAACGCTGTAAACTGACAGCAAAACATGTCCTTCTGTGCTTATTTTTAGGAGCTAACTTTACACAACTGCATAAAACAAAGAAATAAATCACTTATACTGGCAGCCCAAACTATAAGGATGTCTATATTTGTTAACTATACATAGTGCCTGCTACATGAGCAGCATTGTTCACATACTTGACAGTGTACTTTGTGTGTACCTAGAGAATTAAATAGTACTGTATGTTCACTAGGGAACAGATCAGGGCCAAACCATTCTTTGCTGACACCAGAATATCTCTCTTGAGAACCTCATAACTGAACATGGCAACACTTGACTATAATGTTAAGTGTCGCCATTTGTTGCCAACAATGCCATTGTTGTTTCTTTATACAGTCTGCTGCTGATCTTATACTTCACATCCTGATAAACAGCAGGCATAATTTATGTAGGTAATTGCAGGCACAGTTTCTGAGGCCATGCACAATGAAGACTTAGAGCAAATGTAAAATACACAGGGTAATGATCATGCACACCCAGATACAGAGTTAAAAGCAATGGAATGAAAATCAAAATTTACCCCAAAGTAATGAGTACATGAATTCTCAGCAGGGATTATACTTATCAGTGGCGTTCTAAAACCACACACCTACAAGATGTTTTAGCTGGCCGTTTACTAAAAAAAAGCACACCTTGATATCAAACATAGCTATTACCATATTAAGTAATTAAGGTTGATATTGTCCACTGTGAATGTAACACCAGTGGTATGTATCTGTGCACAGACAAATTAAGCTTTGCTTTTTGCAGCTCTTCAGCCTTTTTAACTGATGGCTGCTTGCTAAATGGCATCATAATGACTCATTTGGCCCTAGCTGTTTAGGCAACACACACCAGTATTTTCAGTAGTTTTCCACATTGCCAGGCTCATGTAATCGCAGAATGATAGAGGCTCCCTATAAAACCCAGCCTTCACAGAGATTTTCCCAGGAGATTTTTACTGCTGTTGGGAGCAGTTTGTAAAGAGACACATGGATAGCTGCTGTGAAGATATTTTTAATTTCAACTGCTGAACTGAGTGTCCATAAAATGAAATGAACAAGTCAGCCCTCTTTGTTATGAGCACAGCAGACCATAACATTGGTTTGATATGCATTAGTTTGATAAAATACGCATTTATATTTATGAATGCTCCTCATTCAGTAGCCTCATATATAAAGAAATGACTTGAAAGTGCCTCAGAATGCACACACTGTTGTCCATGCTACTGGTGTAATGGCAATGAAAAATGTTCATTTCTACAATGCTATTTTCAGTTGCTCTGTTCGTATTTTCCGTTGTCTCTGTAATAAATCATGAGGTCATCATGCCATGCATTGCAGAGAGCTCACAGTAACAATAAAGCAGTTCTATCTCATAGTGGACATGAGATGGTTTTAATAACAAGCAATATATCTGTTAAATGTGATGCTTTTTTCCTTTAGGCCTCTTATTTATTCAACACCTTATCCACACACAGCAATATGAATTTTAAGATCAAAAAATATCAGTTGTCTATAGATTTCAGCATGTAAAAAAAAATAAATCAGCATTGTTTGAATTTATATTCGTAAGTATGTTGCCCAAAATGCATAGAGAAAAGTGAAGTTTGGTAGAATTTCAGGCCTATATTACAAAATAAACACAAATAAGTATTGTTTTATGGGTAGTTTATCTTTTATCTAGGCATGTGAAACAGCCTCACACTGTATTTTACATTTTTAATAATATAATATAATATAATATTTGGTTGTTAAATGGCCATTTAGAAAAAAATTAATCTAACAAAACAGAATGCTCAGTTTTAGTGCTTCCTTCACCAAACTTCTTGTCCTGTATTTGTCCATCCTTGTGGTGTGACTCTATTGTGTTTCTAGGTTCACCAGGTAAGCCTACAGACAGAAAACACTATGTGTTACCTTGTTTGTGCCTTTGTAGGTTTAGTTCAGTATTACTGATTATAAAATTATTATTATAAAATACCAAACTAATTATGAAGGCTTGATAGTGAACCACAGAGTGCTGTGTTTCAAAAGAGACCACAAGACGTGAATGTAGTGCTGTCCTTCATGTTCAAAAATACAAATCATTTTATTTTGGGTATGCCATTTCAGCCTGGAAACGAAACAGAAGGTGCTTGTAGAGGGGTTATAAAATGACACTTTATATACAGTAGACGTCATATTTTGGGCACATTTCAGCAGTAGCAAAAACACAAAATATGATTTATCACTTAAAGACTGCATATAGTTGTAATTATAAATACCTGGTATGTATAAAAATATATGTGCCATTTTAGTTGTTGTGTCTACATCCATCTTTCCTATAACCCTAGATTCCCCTAATCTAACAGTATGCATTATTCATGATCACCTTCTCCAATTGGTTGGATGTGTGGCCTCTTCAGGGGCCACCAGCCAATCACAAAAATACTTCAAGGTCATGCAACATAGTTAAAAAAAAAAATTCAGAATGGCTACAAAGAGGCAGTCATTTTTCTCAAATGCAGCTGGAAGTTTATTCATCAGTGGCTGCATTTGTTTTCATCAAAGATGTTTAAAGCACTTTTGATAAAAACAAGTGATTTGCTTAATGCTTTGCTCATCATTTTGCTGTAATTCAAACTACAACTACACATGTTATATATGCAAAAAGGTTGGGTTTAAACAATGCTTCTAAGCATAATGGATTTGATTATGTATGATGTAAAGTAACAACACTGTACTACCTCAACATGCTCTCTTTTGTGGAGGAAAATTCAAACTAACTTCAGTAACTTAAAATGACAGCAATATCGGTTGCAGATAGCAATAGAATTTGTAAGTTTTACAGCATGGAAGAGCTCCCACCATAATCCTAATCCACCTCAAAACAATTTTTCCCCACAATATCAGCCAGACATAAACAAGCTACCAGACCTCCTTTTCTTTGTACACAGTGATTCAACTCAAACAAACTGAAGAGTACAGACCATACAAACTATGTTTTTCACTTTATTCACCAGTTAGTCACTAACTTCGTCTGTGCAACTACTGTACAGTTTCTTCAGATCTTTTTTGCTGTAAACATCTGGTGCATTTGGAAACGAGAAAGATGAGACAAAAAAGGCTCTGTAGAGCGGAGAGGAAATAGTGGAGAGGAGTGATAAATCTCTCAGGGTTTGTCACTATGAGTGCCCTTTTACACATTACTCATTGTCAGTATAAAAATATTGATGTGTACATCAGTTCTCAGTTTCTCTTCCTCCATATACTCATACTACAGATGGAAATCACATGTGAAAATGTGAGGAAGGAACTTTCATAAAGATAGCAACCCTGTCTTTTCATTTCACAGGCTTCACTTTCTAACCAGCCTTTGATGTTCTTTTTTTTCAAAAATGTCATCTGTCATTAACAACCGTGCTTTAGGCCTTATATCTTTGATGAGCTGTCAGTGCCTGCAGGCTACGAAACATATATTACCAGGTACTTGAAGCAATGTTTGTTTTGCCTTGTGTGTCTTAGTTTCATGTTTACATTTATGGAGAGTGTCTTAATGGAGATAAATTCTGTAACATGAAGAAGATGTCTGCATTGCACAAATTTTGGCTGAGCTTCTCTTTCTAAGTTTGAGATGTCTGAAGCAAAGTTTCATTTCCATTGCATGGTTGTCTTGTCTGCAATGATTTGTGACCCAGAGTAGTAGATGAAATTCTTTGTTCTGAAAATAATTGGACCATCTCTTTGAGGCTGTTGTTCTTGGTGTGATTGTATTGTTTACAATAATTACCGCACGATCAAAAATAATGTAACAATATTACACTGATGAAATACTGTATTCAACACATTTTGTATGACATGAAAAAGTTTATAAAATCAAGATTGTTGCAGTTGCAGACACAGGACTGATTCTGCTTGCATTTTCAGTTTGGATCCTGGCATCCTTGCAAAACCTTTGCCTTAAACTAAAACTCACAGGGCCAATAAAGGACTATGAATTGCTTATCTTAATTAATTCTGCAATGTAATCGCCCTTAGGTGTTTTATTCTTACAACTCCCCAGACTACACTTGCATTGAGGTACATAAACATCTGTTTAATTGTGTGATGTTTATCGTAATCAACCTTCTGAAATGTTCAAAATTTGTGTCATCTTACAATGCTTATATTATTTTTTAATTGAAGTGTTGGGTTTTTATTTTGTGAATTATTCAAAACAACAACCTTACAGACATTAAAATGTAGTCAATGCAACAAAAAAGGAGCACACAGGATTTCTAATTAAAGCTCATCTCACAAAGAGAATAAAATATGAAATAAAAAGATATGTAAATAAATAACCTACCTATGCTAAACTCTCTTTCTTGGTTTAGCATAGGTAATGTCTACTGAAACATGGTCTTGCATGCCTGAACCTAAAGACTGGAGAAGATACCTGAGCATTAATAGGCTGCTAAACATATAGTACAGTAAGCTGAGATGCTGTTGCAGCAGTAATCAGCAACAGTGATACTACCAGTAGCAGAAAGCACAGTGACAACGTTTGAAAAATGATGCCAGAGATTATGCAACGTTACACTGACTAACAGACAGGCAAGTTCCTCTTTCTTGGTACAAGGATTATCTGTGCATGATCTGTAATTGGTGTTTCAGTGATTGATCAGGCATTTATAGGTGTCACTGTGAACACAAGTTTGTAAACCCATATACTCAATGAAAAAGATGACTCCCACTATCACCAAACTTAGCTGCAAAGGAATATATTTTCCAACAACACAGTGAATCCATACACACTCCAAAAGAAGACAAAAGTGGAAACTATGACCCATTCATGTAGTTCCCTGGTCTTTAATCCAATAGAAAATGTTTGTAGTATTTTAAAAATAAAGATAGAGCAACAAAACCCCTCCAGCAAAGAGCAGCTGTGAAGAATGGCAGAACATCTCTCTACAGATGTGTGTAGGACATCCATGGCCAGGAGAATCAAATCATCCAAAATAAAGCCAGACATACAAAATATTTACAAAATAAAAAATTGACTTGCACTAAGGTGCTCTGCAGCTGGTTCATGAATATTTATATTTCACTACAATGTAATTAGTCAAACATTTCTCTTTTTAAGATTCATTGGCTTCATTCTTCTTGGGTTTTGGCTCACAACATATAAAATGTTACTAAATGGACAGGATTTAAACAGGACTTTACATTTTAGTGGTATTGATTCATGCAGCCTCAGCAAATGTTTTAGAATCTTGTTTCTTCATTAGTGAGTTTTTCATCACTAAGATCTCATTTCTTATTTGAGCATGGGGACCTCAAAGAAATTCCACCATTAAGCTTCACCTATCAAGCTCTCCTTCACTCACAGAAATAGCTGCAAGGCAGTCCCAGGTGCTGACTGTATGATGAGCTGCAGCCTGATTCAGGCACTAATTATACACAGATTGCGAACGCAAATTCAATGAAAGACACTGTGGAAATGTGCCCTGCCTGCACTTTTCACATATGCAAATCTGGCCTCATGTGTTACGGAGGTAGCACAGTATCTACCCACATATCTGTCTCTCCTTTTCCTGGTCTACAGAGTTTTCCCAAATTAGGGAAAAAGGTGTGAGAAAAGAGGAAAATAAACATATGGGCTGAATCAAAAGTGCAACGCAGGTGTCCGAAATCCCAATTTATTGACCAACACATCTCTGAAAACTTCTGTCTCTAGTTTAAACAAGTAGCTCCCAAAGCATCCACAATAAAATAAATGGTGCAACACTTGTGGGCTTCTGAACCAGCTAATGGGGGATTTTGAATCGTGACAGGACATGAGCTGTGGCTGGTGACAAGTCCACAATAGGCAGTTCTGACAAGAATGCAGATTGACTGCCTGAAGCATGGTCTTCAATGGCTTTCTACTGCAACAGTTTTGGAATATATCTGCAGTTACTGTATGCACTTGTTTACAAAAGCTTGGATTTTGTCTGTTTGAATATCTATACATGGGATTGTGATGATAATGCCAAGCAGTTTTGCACTGCAAATCTCTACATCTGGCTGTACTAAAACTGTGTACTAAAAAAGTGAAGAACGTGTAAACTCCAATCAAAAAGGCCCTCTTCGCTCCACTGGGGTCAAACCCAGGATCAAGGAAGCATTGCTCCTGAGCTGTCACAGCAGATCCTTGTGTGATCCAGAGGTGATTTGCAATTGCGCACCTTCATTAACTGTACACTGCTGCACATTTTAGCAAAACATTGCAGCACTGTAATTATACAGCTTTTCAATCTTGACTCTGAGGATGAAAAATCCTTACAAACCAGACACTGGTATGTAGTATTAATATTTATACAAATGTTAATTCATATTCAGAAGAGTAAAAGAAAAGAATAAGAATAGTGAAAATATAGGACAGATTGTGTGGCAGTACAAGGGCTCATACGTTCCACAAACACACACACAAATTACTGTAGACATTATGACTGCCTGGAACAGTAATTTTTTTTTTCTTGCGTAATGTCTTTTAGACCACAATTGCACTCAATGTAGTTATTAGACACATTGTTTGTAATATTGTGTATGTAAAGTACAAATCTGCCCACTGCAAAATGATCAGAAATGCAAAGTGAGAGTAAATTGAGAGATTGTCTGCACTTTGGGCAGTCCACTAGCTCAATAAATCTAATATCAAACCTCTATTATTCTAATTTAATACCCTATTTGAATGGGACCTGAGGATATCTCATGATTTTTAATAACTGCAGAGACTGAGAGTGATTTTAATGGTCTTTGAATTTTCCATAACTGTACCAAGTCAGAATTAAATGGACACTTTGCAAATGTTCAACTTCAATACTATTGTTCTAATGGGCAGAGGACATGAAAATGTAAATTACAGTAAATTTCCCAATGTGACCTGTATATTGAGAGCTCCCACCATCATGTCTCTCTTCTGACTGAATGGTGCTTTTCTCCTGTATTTTAAAAACATCAGATGTAAGTACTTTAGTCTTCCACAAACCTTGAAAAAAGTTTTATGGTAAATTAGATTTTATATGTTACAACGAAATTGGACTTCTGCATTTAACCCATCTCTCCTTGGGGGGAACAGTGGGTTGCCACAGGCGGCGCCCGGGGAGCTAGCGCTAAGTGTCTTGCTCAAGGACACACCTGGCATGGGGGATGGGCTGGGGTCTGGACTGGGATTCGATCTTGCCACCTTCTGCATCCCACTCTGATGCTTATCTCATTGAGTTGGCAGGCCGCCGGGGAAAACGAGAGGTGGAGGAATCTGCTGCTATATCAATGATGGTATAATATGGTACAATATTTAAGGTCACCATGCGTTCATATGAGTTGTACATACAGTATGTCTATCCCTAGACTAAACAAGCGAAAGATTATTATTATACAATTATTAATATTTTTAATATGGAAACATCTCTCAAAGTTTTTGGTAGATTACACCGTTCCTCAAATTAATGCTATTGAGGAACACCACAATTAAATACAGCAGCATAGTCACTTATTAAAAATCTGTAAAAACCATTTCTGAAGAGATTAAGTAGAGGCCTGAAAAAATTTGGACAGACAGTAGACGAAAAAAAAAAGCTTTATAGTGAAAAGCTGTCACCTGGAACTCTCAACCATCACTAGACTCTTGAAGTTTCATTTTGAGGCTTCCTTCCCAGTGTTTTTGCATTTCAGTCTGTCCCAGTAAAAACCTACCTACAGCCCAGCTCCATACACACGGAGCATGTCCCATTGCATGAAAACTATGTGCAGAGGTCAGAGATATAGTTCCAGCCTCCAAAGCAATATGCAATAGTGCTTGGATCTGAAAAAGCTCAGCAGTTTACCTGGCAGTAAAGGTATAGTTGGCAATTTATTTAAAAACATAACTTAACAACTAAAATGTCATGAAAGACATGCTTGCTAGTGGCAAGACCACAAACGTAATTAACATATTGCTAAGTACAACTTTATAATTTGTAACTTTTACCCACCTTTCATTCTGAATTAGATGCTTTTAACTGTAAATAATATTAGGGCTAATTTATTACATGCTCTGTGATTAATTTATCTAAACTAATCACACACATCATCCTCATGAAATTATTAAAAATATTTCAGTTCAAATGAATCGTGGCAGATGGATGACTCAGTGAATCATTGACCTAAATTTTTAAGTAAACGTCTCATTTAGCTTTCAGCTCGGATCTCCAAGTTTTCTGCTAAATGTTTTGCGCTGAGGTGATAGTCCAGACAGACAGACAGGTGACAGATCTCGTAACCCCACCCTATAGTGCAGTGATAACTTATTTCAAGCACAGTGTTAATGCACAAACTAGCAAAATAAGCTATGTTGGCCAACATGACGGAGGGGCTGAAACACTGCCACACTCCCAGCGCCCATACTTCCCTGTCTTATTTGTCGTATACTGCGATGTTTGGTGTTGGGGTGCATTAATGTGTTCTCTCTCCTTTCACTGTTCTCCACGCCTCTCTGTTGCTCAAATTTGCACAGCAACATTTACTTTTCGTCTGTTCTTTTATTCTAGACGCACCCAGTCAAAGCTAAATTAAGCTTAATTCTTTCAATCATATTCAAGTTAGACTATTTAAAATTAGTTTCAGTTCAGTTTTTGATGGAAAAATTTGAGTTGGACACTTGAGCTTGAATAAAAAGTCAGTCACAAAAATGAAATATTTGACTTGAACATGAAACCAAAAGCAAAGACAGAAGTTTTGACCTGGTATAAGCGTAGGACAAAAAATAAATAAATGAATATGACACCTCAAGGCGTGCTTTGGACAGTGCAGAGCTTTGAATACTTGAAGGGAACTCCTTTGAAATCATGGAAGTAATCATGGAAATTATGTAAAAATGCAGTCAAGACTGTTGTGAGAGATTAGTGTCAATTTGCCTTTGTGTCATTTAAAGGTCAACATTTAGACTTCGACTTGAAACATGAGGTTTCATTTGTACTACTCAAATCAAATAGCGTGATTCTTAACTTGCTACGGTCATCAACCCACCACAGCCTCATTCTCTTCTGCTTCTTCAATATGCACTTCCATTTTGCTAAACCACACAATATATGTTCTCATGTTTCTATTATCTATGTTATAATCCAATAGGGACAGCTGGGATAGGCTCCAGCACCCCCCGTGACCCTTAGGAGGAGAAGCGGTTAGGAAAATGGATGGATGGATAATCCAAGAGGCTTTTCTGCTCTGGAACACATTACTAAATGGAATTAGCCTTAAACTTTTGCTCCTCTCACAGTAGCCAATCACTGATCGCCATCTCCTTTCTCAATTTCACTAAAATTAAAATTGGGAATTTTAATTCCCAGTTCACTGCACCTGTAGAACTTGGTGTCTGATTAATCTCATTCCCATTATCAGGCAGACTCCTAGTTTAGGACACAGTTGGAGATTCAATCTGAAGTGTATTTTTATAGCTTTTGATGCAGATTACAGTGGACTGGAATATCATTTCACATGTCTCTGACAGCATGTAGAAAATTAATTCATGTCATACTGCCATCGAGCAGGCAGCTCCCAAGTAAGATGGTAACAAGGGTCTAGATGTTTCTGTGTTTGAAAATGGAAAGTAAGTTCTCCTGAGGTATAGTTGTGGCCTTAAAAAGTCAGAGTCCCGACTGTACAGTATAATGACCTTAGATAGGTTAGTCAGAGCAGCAAGCAAGGTCTAGCAAGCATGATGAAACCAGAGCAATGCCCTGCTTCCAGCATATGATCAATGACAAGAAAGCATCAGTATGTCAGCGAAGGACTACAGAGCATGCCAAAGGAGGACACACACTCCCAGAGGACCTTGCACATGCCTGTGCGATCCAGCCAAGGCAGGAAAGGTTAACATGCTCCATTCCACAAAAAGAGACAACTTGTGTTGAAATTAATCAAATTCATGTTGCCTTTCACTGTTAATGTGGTTTGCCCCTTTAGTATTCTCATAATATGGATGTTATAGGGCTATGAGGGTGACATAAAACTGGTGGTTTTGAAACTGTCACAAATATTTAATATCAAATAAATGTTTTCATAGTGACAAAGCAATTAACAGGATTACATTCCACCTTTTAAAATGGAAAAGATTTGTTCCACATAGACTTTATAGCTGCAGCTCATTTCCAACTCTTGTCCCTTGCTGGACTTTTAAATTGATTGCACAATCTGAAATGTTCCTCAATTAAAAAGACACAAATAAACTATACACTGTGAAGATGGGCAGTTGGTATCAGTTGACATCATAAGAAGAAAAAATATATTTTAAGAATAAATATATATATGTTATTCCTTTTGTGAAGAAGTTGTAATTCTAATGTTTCACTTTGGTTTTATTAATAAATGTCTCAGGCACATCTTAATGAAAGTTAGAATTTGTGACACCAAACTTGGGAAGGTGTATGTGTGCTCCTGTCCATGATTTTACTCTTTACACTCTCTTCTTTAAAGACATTTTCATTTCCATCATTAGTTAAGGTTTTTGGAATTATAGACACCACCTTGGAACCAAATGTTTTATTCTGAATTTTACCATTACATCTTACATCTAGGATTCAAAATAAAACTACATCAGAACATAAGTAAGCAAAGATGGTACCATTTAGAAATTCACCATAGTTCTTGGAGTTGCACTACCCTCCTCAAAACTAATTGGTAAAAGGTCAAACCAAGTAAGAAAACAACCCCTTTGCTAGTAGTAAATCTAAAGTAGTCTAGGGTAAACAAATGAGCTAATGAGCTGTAATTCTAAGGATGCACTCTTAATAGCGTCATCAGGAAAGGCCAGGTCGGCCCAGATAATTACCACCAGAGTTCAAAGTTGCTCAATAAAGACGAGGCATGGTAACATATGCAACAGTTAATAGGGTTTAGCATGTGAAATAACGGCGGTGGTGAGCTCATGAGGGGGGCAATTATGACAAAGCTGTGCACATCCTAGATAACCGTCTGCCTGACTCAATCTGGCTAAGCCCCTGGGGAGGCAGCTTGCAGCAGCTCTAGGGGCTGCAGAAACTAACAAGAGGAGGAGGATGGAGAGAACGAATCCACATAAACAAGCGTCTGACAAGCTCTGTGCACAATAATATTGAGCATGTGTAATGTAAAGCTGTAATCCAGATGGGATTACAGTGGGAATGCACATTACACAAAGGCATCTCCACATGCACCCACACACAAACAGAAACATGCATACATGACGTGTGAAAATAATATAAAAGGTAAGATTAGTCCCAAGCTCAAGATAAGGTGACATCATTGGGGGGTTATTTTCACAAAGTTTTATCAGAAGACATTTACTGTAAAACTTACTGTAAACAAACTATACTAAACTATACAACTGCCTTGATAAACACTTTTAAAAAGCCCTTAGATATGCTTACAACATAATTATTTTGTGTTTACTGTTATAAACCACATAGGCATAGTAAATTAATTGTAACCTTATAAATACACAACTGATGAAGGTCAACTACAGTCTCCCCTTGTAAATCCAGCAAAAATATCAAAGACAAAATATAAAAATATGGTAGATGCATGACAGTGTGTATCATGAACCATTCCCACTGATATTCCAGTGGTAGAAAAATGTTAATGTGATTGCTTATGCTTTACGTTTGGTTAGACATGACGGATTCTTAAAAATACTTTGAAAAGACCTTGAAGAGGCTTTATATTACAGTTTCATTTGTTTTTTATCAGCTTCCTGTTGATCATAGAATGCACGCTGTGTTGTTTCACATTACAGCTTATAATTTGTATAAACTTTTGTATTGGAAGAAACAACACTGAAGTAAAAAAAATATTGAATTAATTATTGCATGGATGAACCAGAAGAGTGATTAATGTACTTCATCAATCTTATGTATAAGCAACCCTGTCTCCCAAAAATTAAGTTCGTATACAACTAAACTGCATTCCCGATTACGTTTTGTAGAGAACGTATTTGCGAGCCGATTACGTTTTTCTACAGAACGTAATTGTCACGTTGTACTGAAACGTATTTTTGTGAATGAACGAATGACGTGCT
>JAUMHL010000006.1:13688888-13699097 GCA_032362345.1 Sandelia bainsii | reverse complement strand
CATATCTGGATGTTGAAATGTAACGTCAGATATTTTAGCCGACAGAAAACCGGATGCTGATCGGATATTTTGGCAGAGAAAAATACGTTAACTGTGAACATATGATCATTACGTTAATAGAAAACGTAATCGGGTCGCAATTACGTTCTCTACTAAAACGTAATCGGGATTGCAGTTTAGTTGTATACAAACGTAATTTTTAGGAGACAGGGCTGGTATAAGATGTACTGCCAGCTCCATAAATGTTAATCTTTGAAAAGGTTATGTAAGAATGGTCTAATTAAAGTCACGCTACAGTATAAATAAATAAAGTTACATATTTCTGTTCTGTTTCTGTCACTGTAATAACTTCTCCTCCTCTAAACGCTCTGATCACTGCCAGTGCCAATTCACGCATACAGATACACAAAAACACCCCTACTATCATGTTACAATGAACCTGTATTTAGTCAGTTTGCAAAAAATAAAATAAAATTGAAAACTGTTTTTGCATTTTTTTTCATGTAGTTAAGTTTTATTTAATCAGAAAATCTTATTGAGATCAAAATCTCTTTTGCAAAAGAGTTTGAAAAATACATTACAAAATTATAGTGCATATACAATATCCATCCATCCATTTTCCTAACCGCTTATCCTCGTAAGGGTCGCGGGAGTGCTGGAGCCTATCCCAGCTGTCATTGGGCGAGAGGCGGGGTATAATTGCAATATATAACCTCTGTGGGTTTTACAGTCTGTACAACAACAACCCTTGACCCTTGAGATAGGAAAAGACTCCAAAACTCTTTAACTGTGAAAGAAAATCTAAGAAAGCTCTTGAGTAGGTTCATGCTTTATGTAATAACATAAGTATGATGATAATAATAATATAAGTATGATCATTGTAGGTATGATGTACTGTAAATGTAAATGGTACCTACATACAAAATGATCTGGTGTATAAGCAAGGCTGAGAAGCTAGGTTGAGATTTGCAGTGTTTGTTGATCTTATTTGAACAGAATGGAATGTTTTCAGTCTAAGCAATGCAACTAAACTGTATTATTAAAGGGCTTGTCGCCAATGATGGAGATAAAGGAAGAAAAAGATTTTAAAAAAAGGCTGCAAATATCTTACTACTTTTAGTGATGAACAAGAGACTTGGAATTAAGAAATGTACAGAGGTACTGTCAAAATGTCGATACATTTAGTGCCAACTGTGTCTCATAAGCCTCTCACTGGAACATCCTCACTGGGTAACAAGCATATCAGGGTTGTCAAACTAAATATATGCAAATAGATGCTTCTGTTTTTGCCAGAACAGGTTTTTAGAGGTTTATGGTGTTTTACTACTACTAATTCATGTGAAAACACATTAGGCTGACACATTCTGTCCAGGGTATGTTTATAAAAATAATATATGCTCAAAGCCTAATAACCAATGTTTTATAGAAATGCCATTTGTCTCCTATCACTTTTTCTCATTTATTGCACAAAGAATAGAATTCACTTAGCCAACAATTGTTGACAATGAACTATACGCTATATGCATACGGCATACAGGTTCATTATACAGGTCATTATGTTATGGTCATTATACAGCACAGATAGCCTGCTTCTTGTTCCACAGTAAATATGTACAAATTATGATCATATTAAGCTGACCATTCAGACTCATTTTTTGTTTTTAGTGTTTCATAAATTAACTATTACTATTATTATACAATGTGTTGTTGTAGGGCCACAGACCTGTCATTCTGTGCAGTAAACATTCATATAAACACTGTCAAAAATTATTTGTGCCTTGGTATATTATTCCTGGGATGGGCTTCCATAGCATTATTTCAAATTGCACCAAGAGCTGGGATTCTTAATGAGTCAGTCTGCATTCAGCTTTAAACACTTAATAATTGTGATCTATCTATGATGACACATATGTTGCATGATATGATATGACAAATATGAAAAACAGATTTTGATTTAGATAACTGAGTTGAACTGAGATTCTGCATATTGTAAACAGTCGGTCACAGTCACAGAATCCTGCTACATGAATGTTTTAACATTAGATATTGTCTGCTGATCTACGCTGTCAAACATACATTTCACTCTCACTCGTGCAACGTGATTAGCAGCTGTGTTTGATCTTTTGGCTTGGGGAGGTTAGCAAATAATTCTTCAAGTTAAGAGGCTGAAGTCTAAGTTACAAGTCATTGGTGTTTATATCAAAGTAGTTGTTTTTTATTTTGTCAAGTCATCATAGTCATGACTTGACTTTGACTGGACTCCAAAGTCATGTGACTCAAGCTTATGCTTCTGGTAAGTCTGGAAAACAGTATGAAAATTTCAGGGCTTTAGATCCATACCTAACAAGGAACAAAACAAGACCACCTTGGCAGAAATAATAAACATTTTGCACTTCTCCTGACATTTTTGGGTTATATCAACCTGTTCATGAGTTGTAGTTGATGTCATGTAAGCCTTCAATTAGCTGTCAGATTCACTAAGGCTTCTCATACTTTTTTGTTATTTCACATAATTAGTCTTTTGGCCTCGGTCCTTGTGTGCAGTAATTATCAGTCTGCAGATGTGCAAGAGAAGCCTACATACAAATTAGGTATTTCCCGGGGGTGAAAATATTATGTGGGCCTCCACTGACTCCCTGCTTGTAAAAACTTGGTTTAAGACAGACTGCACTGTACAAATATGAATCATATAAATTTTGCTGCAAAGCCCATTAACAAGTTGAGTAGACAAACACAGATAAAAATGCACGACTCTCCTTAAGAACCTTGCCACTTCAACTTATATTGTGTTTAAGTGATACACATTTAGTGCTATTATAGATAAATGTGCAATAAATGAAATTACCATTAAATATTGGAATCATTTAAATGGGATCTTTGGGGTGCTTAAAATTCTGGGGGCCCAGAGCAATTGCCTACTTGCCTTAGAGGACAATAAATAATTAATCCTAGAGCAACTTGCAAAGCTTTTATTTGTCTGCTGCTTAATAGTGTGCTAATAGTCTCTCCATTAGTTCACAGAGGCTTTGGTTTTACATCTTCTCCTTGCAATAGGTGTAGTACCTTCCTGTCCAATGTGCAGGGGACTGTAGCCAAGATATTGATATGCAAATTAACAGTTGATGTCATTTGGCAACTTCGAGAGTTCTTTTTGAGCAGCCAGTATGTACCTTTGTGGGGAGAGAGGAGGCAACACCAAGAGCATGCTAATCGAAATAGTGCACTGTCGACTTTGTATCTCTATCTCTATCACTCTCTATGTTGATTCAGAAATGATGCAACAATACATTCACCTCTCTGTAACCTTCTTCTCCACTGGCACACCTCATTAAGTATGATTTTGATCACAAAGTCAGCCCCAGGGATACATGTGGAAAACAGCATACATTCACTGGAACCTGCTCCAAAGGCAACAACCAACTTTTCAAAACCACAGCTGCCAACTGACAGGCTACCATGTCTGTGTGTCACATTTTTTTCCACAACCATTAGGCACGCTGAAAAAGGAAATGCATGTACTTTTACTGAAGAGGACGTCAAACCAAAGTCTGAATTTCACTTGCCAGGGAAACGTTGTAACAGGGGATTTAGTATGATAAACTTCAATATACTGGCTGAACATGGGAGTACTAGTAATTCTGTGTGATGTGCGGCTCATTTCATTGTGCCTCGTACAAAGTTTTCAAGCATAAGCAGTGCCTTATATGTGCAGACTTGCTAGCAATGCGCTTCTAGGACTGGCAGAGGAACATACAGTACTTGTATGTGATACAACAATAGCACTTGAACACACTGCTTTCTGGCACTTCTCTCTTTGTATCTCTGCCTTGGTTTCTCAAACTCTATAAGGCTTTAGAATGGAGCTACACGCTCAGTCATGCTGAACTGTGACATCAAAGAGGGACAAGAGGCCACTAAAATGTATGTTAAACATTTTAAGCAACAATAGTTTTGGTTAAAAGTCTCTGCATAGATGTAATGGCACTGTACCCAGCAACCTCAGCTATAAAATTACTTATGTCATTGAGACTGACAAACTTTTAATAATAACAAAGTAATATAAAATTTACAGAATAGAATCTGACCAAATGTCTAATATAAATCTCTATTCTCTACCTATCAATTCCGCATTGTGCTTTTAACTGAACAAAATACATAATTAATGCAAACAACTGAAATGAAAAGTGACTGGCACAAACTTATTTTTTTCTCAGAAGCAGCAGTGTTTCCTTGGTATATTGATGAAATTGTTGTTTACAATATTTTACGGAATATAATATTTACATATTCTCTATAGCAATCACAAAGAGTTGCGCAAATGCTTTGGACTAATCATGTTTGAATCCCACTGTGGGCTTGCAAAGTCTAGAGCAGTCCTTCATCCACGAGTCCAAGTGAACATTTGTGCCAGATGTAACTAGATTTCCTCCATGCATTCCTGAGATACTGCAAGAGAAAGACAAGAGGTCACAGTGACCTTGACCTTTGACCACCAAAATCTAATCAGTTCATCCTTGATTCGAAGTGAACATTTGTTGAGAAGGATAGGTGGACAAGCCGAAAACATAACTTTTAATTTATTTATTTTTATTTGTAATTTCTTTATAAGCACATTAAAAAACAACAGAGGTTGGTTTCTGTACAACAATAGAAACCAAGCATTAGGAATAAAATGTAAAAAAGGAGAAAACATGGGTTTTTAGGCAGGACCTACAAGTTGCTAAAGTTGGCGCAGTCCTAATGTGGAGGGGTAGACTGTTCCATAGTTTAGGAGCCGTTACCACAAAGGTACAGTTACCTTTGAGCTTCTGGCTAGAGATGGGAAGACACCAAGACCTGAGTGCCCTAGAGGGTGTGTGTGTGTGCAGAATCTCAGAAAGGAAGAGAAGTGCTAGCCCAAGAGCCCTTAATATTAATCATATAACAAACTGGAAGTCAATGAAGACAAGCTAGTATAGTGCTCATTCTCTGTCAAGAGCCTACATCAGCAGCATTCTGAACCAACTGTAGAGGAGAGAGAGTGAAGACTGACTGATTCCCATATAAAATGTATTGCGGTAAACAGACACTAGTTCATCCCATGCAAGTATGTAATACTAGGCTAGATAGTACACAGAAAGAAAGTACACAAATGTCCAATATATAGAGCTATGTAATAGTGTATATTGTTTACTCCAAATCAATTATCTTCTGTTTTGCAAACAACTGCAGGCAAATTAATAAGAAAGCTGAGAGATTTCATTAAATGAAGAGCCCTGGTGGCAAGTTTCTTGGGGAGCCGCACTGATCCAACAACCTGTCAGGGCCTTGTAGTCGATTACAGCAGGGATTTCAGAACATTATCATGGGTTCAGGGGTCAAATTGTACACTGCTGATCCTGCCTGTTGGGAGTTGCTTTAATCTGGAAGCAGTTTTGAGCTGATTGCATTCCTCTTCATTTATTTTGCACACCACATGAGACTCAGAGCAAGATCTATACAGAGCATCAAGTGGTGTCTTTTAAGACCCAAAGGTATTTTTCAAATAGTTTTACAACACAAATTACTATTGTTCAGCTTGACTCAGTACTCAAAACTTTGTCATTCCATCTAATACAGAGCTACAATTGGAATAATAGACAAGTTTTACATGGTGGACTACTGTTTTGTTAGTACCAATAACTACTGTAACTTTGCTCATTTTAAAATATGCCAGCCCATCCTCATTTCCATGGTATCATGTTCTGCCTCTTTGACAAGATACTCTTTGGTGTCAGTTTGAGACGCAAAAGGTGCCCAGTTGTTCATGGCAATATTTGACGCTCAGAGCACATGATCTGGTCGATTCCAGCTATGGCTGGAAACTGGACACATTGAGCCCTTTCAACTTTGACATTCCCACAGGGCTAAGGAAGCCTGAAGCACATTTTCTGCATTAATATGATTGTCAGTTGGAGCAGCCATAGTCCAGAAGTGTTTTGCTCTGCTGTATATTTCAAGGTTTTCTTTTAACTCAGATTTACCTCTTTTTGAAGCCAGACTAAACAAGGCATAAAGTCCCGTACCTCAGGAAGGTACTTACCTTAACTGTTACAGTTCTTTCATGGTCACAGTTTGTTTGTTTTTTATGTTTTATGATGACCTCAGGTCACCTGTTATGTAGAAATAGACAAAGTTCCCGGTGATTGGATAATGCCACTATTTTACTATTACACTAATGGAAAGACATTATAAATTAACAGGAGCATATTATCATCTCACTCCCTCTTTTGGGCACCAGGTCACCATAAGAACTAGCCATTGCTGGGCAAAAATTGACAATTCTGCTCATTGTATGTAAATTAAATTGAATGATTGTTTGGTAAATACTCACTTCTACTTCAGCCATGGAGGCCATTTTTAGTGTTTGCCATTTTTTCTTCTTCCAACAGGAAATAAAATGATTTTCCAAAGTTCACAATTACTAACAGAAAGTTACTAAAAATCTCTGAATTAGGATATGTGTATGTTACAAAAGCCATTAATAGAAATATAAGCTCATATTAGAGCCCTGCATCATCGAGACTTCCAAAATAAAAACCTTCTTTTACATCCTTTCAAAATAAAAGAAATGGTTTGTTGAACAGCTACACTGAACTGAATTATTGACCTGAAAGTGCAGGGAGTGCTGAACATTACTCTCATAGACTTAAATTATAAATTGAGCTCTTTAGTTTTTGTCAACAACAAAGCTGGTGAGATTTTACAAAGTGAGCCTACTCCTATTCAGTAAAAACCAAGTACATGCCACTACATTACTGTGCTGGGTAAAGCCTCAAGATGATGTTTACAAAGAAGTTGTTTTTTTTGTGTGTGTGTGTGTTTAGCACAGGGTCTGAGCACTAAATAGATGTTCTGATTGTATAAAAAAAATAACTTTTTTAAAACTCATAATGTTCTTCATGCTAAGAGTTTTCCTAAAATTTGATTTTTAAAAAATCTTTGCTTGCAGTATAGCAATATATTGTATCGTAACCCCCATATCATGATACATGTCATGTCACCCAATTCTTACCAATATACAGCCCTAATCTTTGTTTCTGTCCATCACTTTTGGGGAACTCTGGGAATTTTGCTGTAAAATAAGTGAAGTTACCACCATTGTGATTGCAGTGAAAGCCAAAAATGCATTTTTAGACTGACAGTTAACATTGACCCCCTGGCATTATCTTTTATAAGCAATTTCAGTATATATGTGCACTGCAGCTACATTTCATATTTATAGCTCTGGAGCATGCAGACATTCTTCTTGTTCAACGTTCTTCCACATAAAAATCGTCATGATAATTCAGTGGTACAATATGTTTATTTCACGATTATCAGTTTAGTCATTTCACATTCATTTATGAGAAATTTATCGTTTTCTGTCAATTTTGATACCAGAGGGCAGCACCATGAGAGGAAGGGCACTCATGGTGGGCACGTTCAGCCCCCGCTTTGAGCTGCTCATCGTGACTGTGTTACATTGCTGCCAATCTCCATCGTTCATCACAACTAGACCAGAAGCCTTGTGTTAAAACCTCATAGGTTCATTGTAAGAATGAAAGTTGCTCAGTTATTGTTAGGTTTATTACTGTCAAGGTCTACACATGGTCTATGTAGGCTGATGATATTTAATGAGAAATCATAGGATAATTGGGTCCCAGTGTGGTCCTAATTGTACCAGGTCACACTAAAATGATGATGGAAATTTATGATGTTATTATACAATAATAATGATTCTGTATGTGATAAATATAAAGAAATGATGAAAGAAACATTTAAAATGCCTCATTCTATAGATAACCAGCATATATCCTATTGAAAGTACAATAATTTTTTAAGGTGATAATGTTTTTATTTCTCACCATCTCTATTGTTCCATTATCAACTAGTTGAGTAACAAAACCAAACACAGATGATGATGTGACACTGCATCACAATTTCTCAGAACAGCTATAGTTCAACTGTGGCAAACATCAAAGGCACAGGTCATGCTAAAGTGTCAGAACTTCAGTATCAAAGAGTTATAACTTCTTTTTAGATGTAAAATTTTGCACTTGCATTATCTCAGGGTGGATTTTTCTTTTAAGTCTTTCAGTTCAGTTGGTAGCAGGTGTGTCATCCCCAGTTACAGAGTTTGGAAGGAAGCTACACACCACTAAACATCAAAAAGACAAAAAGACATAGAAGATAATTTCATGGCACTTATTCACCCCGACCTTGCTCCTCATGAGGTTTGACTGATTTAAGAAGCTGTCAGATGTTTCAATATTATATCATGGCCTGTGTAATTTTCTCTTCAAATGTAAAAAAGGAAACACATGCATTGTTCAATACACTGATTATGTAAAGCTCCAGTATAGTGTAGCTTTTTTGAAACATGCTCCCAAACATTTCTTAATGAGAGGAGGTGCTGTCAAAGACTCTCTGCACCAGTGCTTAGATTTTCCTTAAAGCGAGAGCCTCGCCCTTCTAACTTGTCAGAGAAGGAAGGTCACAGCTGTAAGTAAACATGCCTGTAGTCTACTGCCTTTCTCACACCAAGGCTTTAAGCCAGTGTTAGCTGCTGGACTACACCACTCGTCACTATGGCTGACTCACAGACCAGCAAGCTTTCAGACACCAAACACAATGAGAATGAAGGTGAAGGGCTGGTTGCAACATAATGATGAAGAGAAGAGAGAAAGTCTTGAAGACTTGAAGTTCGAAAACTAAAATCTGCTAAAATAATGGTACAGTGCTCGAAACAATCTCTGTACTTTATGTTTTCAATATCCCTGGCATTGACTTTAGTGTTGTACGCTTTCATCAAAAAGTCCTTCTCAACTATATCAGGAACTTCTAACACAGATGTTTAAAGGCTATACAGTCAATTCAGTTCATGTTGTCTGTTGACAGCTTTTGAGAACTGTAAAAGCCACCCAGATCCTGCTAAAGTTACATCCACACAACAGCTAGACACTGCAGCTTCCGTCCTGATTAGATCTTGACTGAAGTACAGTCTGAGCTAATATGACCTTCTTTATTTTATGTTATCTGCTCAAACCAGCTAGACTGTATATGGTGATATGATAATATTAACCCCTCTTCTAAAGATAACAGTTTTCCATATGAATCACAATAGGCAATTTCAAGCTCATGATCTCTATTGTTGAGCAAATCATGTTTTGCTTTCTGGGAAGAGCATGTCACTAATCTTGTTATAATCATAAAAAGAAAAAAATGTGAGATAACAGAGATAAGGGGATTAAAAGGGAAATAATTGCAATCATTGTTGTTCTGTGTTTTCGCTATCACGCCTCTTCGACCATTTTTATTCTTTGTTTTCTTTACTCCTACCTAACATGTAATATCATGGCACAATATTACAAGTTAAAAAACACAATGAATTAAAAACTGGATTTCAACAATATGTAGGTAAATATTATCAGTTAATAAACAGGTTGCGAGCAGCATGGAGGAAGTTCCCAAAATGACAGCACAGACATTTGCTGTGACAGCAGGCAGCAACTTGGTCTGTGGCAGCTGCAGCAGACTAATTTGAAACATACCAGGTGCTTCAGTTTTGCTCATTTCCAGAGCTTATATTTGCAGTTCTTTTATTTCTCACTGAAGATGTGTGCAAAACTGAGCTTTTTAAAAAAAAATAAATAAATACAATCAACTGTTTCCACTGCTAAAATCATGCAGAAAAGAAAGATACTATCAGGCAGCAATGTTTTATAGAAATCAACAAAGCAATAAAAATTACTAATCCTATAAGACCTTTGTGATTCAAAATACAACTAAAATTGTCAATATTCTTTACCTAACAAATTTCATCATGAGCCTTAGGATGACACAGAAATATGAACTGCTATTAGTTATTATTATTATATATTGACTCACTGGAAAACATTTGAAATAAAACATATAGTAAAATGTATTGCATATGTATGCGTAGATTTAATCTAGTAAATTCATCTGAATTTAGTAAATATTTCTCTCCTCCCCTCCAAAATCCAGATGATGAGTCTTGTCAAATTTGTTATTACATTTCCTGTCAGTTCTTGCATCAGATAAGTGAACCTGTAGTCATCTAAAAAGTAGAAATTATTTTAAAAGCAAATTTTCAAAGGGGCATACTGTTAAACCTCTCTGCTCATTTTTTGTGTGTGCGTGTGTGTGTGTGTGTGTGTGTGTGTGTGGGGGGGGGGGGGGGGGGGGGTG
>JAUMHL010000006.1:13669722-13685878 GCA_032362345.1 Sandelia bainsii | reverse complement strand
GCGCGCGACTGTATGTGGTGGGCTGGTCTGGTCCAAAATACCTTGGCCTATTTTTTTTGTCCCAGTCCGTCCCTGGTAGAATTATTAATTCTTCTTCTTCTTATTATTATTATTATTATTATTATTATAAATAGTGCAACAAAACACCGTAGATATTCTACTCTGAATTTAAATAATAAGTTAAATAAGTTACTTGGAGTCATACTTGAATATACTCAAATGAAAAAATCCTTAGCAACAGGGGTAATGAGATAATGGCATGTACCAAGAAGGGGAAGTGAAGATAAACATAGAATGTAAAAGAATGCATGAATACATAAACATACTGAAGGGTCAGTGGATTGTAATGTACATATATGGTTACATTTACTATTAGTCATTAGCTTAAATACTGAAAAGACACTGTATGCTGTAGAAAACATAAGTACATGTTAAGATAATAACAAATAATAATAAAACATTATTATGCCTCCCCATTAACTGATGTATTCCCAGTTGGGTCAGCTAGTGTTGTAAGGTATGTCAGCTTCAGTCAAGACCATCTGAACTGTGGAATGCAGCAGTGTACTGAATCATGTACCTTCACTTGAAAATTAGTTAACTAATAAGCAGCCACTTAAGCACACATAGCCACCAGGGGGACCTGTGGAGCAAATTGCCAAACTACAGACACCCCTTTTTGCATTTGTTGACATAATAATCAATAAGTGATCTTCTATAGAATTACATTATTATGTGTTTGGTAATTCTTCCTCTGCAAAACATGCATGCCGTATCTCTAATCAGATCATGTCACATGATCATAAATAACTTATTATCACTATGTAAAATATGACCTATTCTAACTCAGCCATTTAAAATTTGCAATGAATGTTAAATCTAACAAAACTGCATAAGAAGTTTCTGATCTGTTCATGTTGTTTTCAGCTGGAAAATAGCAAAATTCTGGAGATGATCATTGTACTGATTTCACCCTCAGTATCACTTGTTTAATGACTAATCAACCACCTGAGGGTGAATTAATAGTCACACCTCAGGAGGTTGGTTATCCCTAAAACTGTCACTTTAATGTGTTGGAGAGGTTTGTGTACCTCCATGACCTTGGGAGCTGTGTTATCATGGCAATAGCTCCTAGGTGGCTCATGTAAAGTAAAGTGGTTCAAGGTGAGGCGTCAGAACAAGTAGACTTTCAAAGTAATCTACTTTGCTAGGCCTGAAAGAGGAGTTTGTCATTGACTGCCTGTGCCTTAGCCTGAAGATGTGATATGGGGGTCGCTGCTTTGTGGCCCCACAACTTACAGGGCTGAATGCAAACATTGTGTGTAAGTTGTGTGCATCTCCAGTCAAGCAGATTTAAGCAGGTGCATTGCCATTCCAGATAACAAAAGCCAGTTTGAACATCAATTGACATAGAGCCAGCTCTGGAACTAAACTTCAAGAGTTGCTAGACTCTTTTTGGAGTTTCTGCACATTCTGCAGAATATACCCTCTTTGCAACTGAGGATCATTTTTAATGTCAGACATTTTAAAACATTATATATATAAAAACAATGTAACTAGATTAACAATGGATGTGTTGTATGTAAGAACCTTCTTCTACCTTCTCACCAGTTCTTAGGTCCTTGAATTGTATATACTGGTTAATAGGATGGCTTACCAGGGGTTTTGGAGGAGTGGCTTACATCTTAACCCAAGTCATGTTGTGGGTGGGAAGCTCAAATAAAGACCTGGAAATTCCAAACAAGTTCTGAGGATGAGCTAAGGATGTCTGCCAGATGCCCTTTTTTTTTTTTTTTTTTTTTTACAATGTCTCTAACTTACACATCAGGGGGATTTTAACTGCATCATGAGGGCAGTAGATGACATAGGATCTAAGTGGGCCATATTCAAAGCCTTTATTTCCGCTGTGGCTGCTTGGAGTTGTGGTCAAATGGTTTCTGATGCCTGTTGTGGCATTAACCAAAGATCCCGCTGGTGTACACCATTTAAGAAGGAAGCTGTCAAGCTGATAGAAAACTCCTTAAAGGCTTAGTTGCCTCAGGGGACTCTCAACAGAAAAAAGACTGGTTTAAAGACTGCAGCTTCCATGCCTATTTTTTTGGGTGTCCAAAAGCTATCAGGGTATCAATACTTCCTTGGAAAAGATTCCCTAGGTGCAGGAATGGATATGGTAGCTAACTGAATCAGCTACGTGGGGTAACTTGTCTGTGGTGCCATGGAAATATGAGATCTGCTTTGTCACCAATTCTGTTTTCATCAACAGAATCTCTAGGCACAGCTACGGAGAGGATAGTGTCCAGCAAGGTTACCTGAGGAATAGGTGGTCAGAACCTCAAGGTCTGAGGCCAGGTCTGTTTTCATAGTGGTCATACATCTCTAAGAATCCCAGGGTCCTGTTCATGAGTATGGGTGATATGGAATATTACTGTAAATCAACAGGCAGATTCCTGCTTCGTCACCAGTAATGTGAAAAGCTCTTGTTTTACCAGCTGACCTACTTCCAACTCTCACCTATTTTTACAACACAAAAGACATGTAACTAAATATGGCAGGCACTTGTCAGCTGTATTTGATGCTCATACTGCATATCATTACATTTGAATTTAAGCAGATTTGGAAGATAATGAATGGGCTATCATTTAAAAAAAGTAAAATGTACAAGGTACTACACTTCAAAGAACAATTTATTTTTACCTTGTCATTTTATGTTATTTATCCCTTTATACAATTGTTGACTGTTCTGTATTAGCATTTCACATGGATTACTTATAGGATCACCGCACTGACAGTATGTACCACTTTTTTTTTTGTGTGCAAGACATATTTAAAACATCATGTTTAGTAATATTTACATGCCACATCTGAAAATGGTGTCAGCTTAACACTGCAAATCTAAGGCAGTGTTTTAAGCGAGGTGTTTTAACAATGCCACACTTTGTATTTCTAAATTTAGTTGTTGTAAGTGACAAAATATTTAATATATTACTGCAAGATGATTTTCTTGATAAAACAAATACAATTTTACATTCTCAGTAGTATGTGAATATGTTGTTTATCTCTACTGTACCTGTACATGTGTACGTTTGTCTAACCTTACCTGCTATAAATGTTTGTCTACTTTTTGATTTGGCTATTAGCTATTTGAAATGGCTTAAATACATTCTGAAGTATTTCATCTTGAAGCAAACTGGTTATGTCTAGTCTCCGTGGATCAGCTTAAAAAACTCTGTCTTATAATTAAAGGTGCACAGTTTCATAATGATCATTTTTGCAAGGAAGAAAAACAACAGATGAAAGGCATTTTCAACTAAATGGGAAACTTCATATTTCTCCTACGTTGGCTTCTCTCCATTGGCTCCTTGTAAAATCTAGAATATAATTTAAAATCCTTCTACTCACATACGTATAAAACACTAAATGATCAGGTTAAATCCTACCTTAAAGACTTCATAGAACCTTATTATCTCAGCAGAGCACTTCGCTCTCAGAGTGCTGGTCTACTTGTGGTTCCTAGAGTTTCCAAATGTAGGATGGGAGGCAGAGCCTTTAGCTATCAAGCTCCTCTCCTGTGGAACCAGCTCCCAGTTCAGGTTCGGGAGGCAGACACCCTCTCTACCTTCAAGACTAGGCTTAAAACTTTCCTTTTTGATAAAGCTTATAGTTAGAGCTGGCTCAATTGACTCATCAAGTGAAACATCTCTTAGTCATGCTGCTATAGATTTAGTCTGCTGGGGGACCTCCCTTAAAACACTGAGCTCCTCTCCTCTCCTCTATCCACTCATACGCAACCATCTCATGTCATTAACTTTATGTCTTCTCTCTCCCACAGTTGTGTTTCGTCCTCTCTGTCTCCCTCTCTCTGTACCTTTCTGCAGGTACCCTCGGCCTCTGAGCTGAGCTGAGCTGTTTCCACTGTGCCACTGTGCAGTTACTGGCCCTACCAGTGTTTCTTCTGCTGCTTGTTGTTGTTGTTTTTTTGTTGCCTGCTGATTTTTTCTCTGTCCTCTCACTTCAGCGCACTGTTTAGTAGGTGAGTGCAACTGGGAAAGAAAACAAATAATTTGTAAATTGTCTAACACACTAATATCGATTGTCTTTCAGGGAGTGTAACAGCTCATCTCTACCTGGCTGTCCAGCTCCTCAGGTTAGCTTCCCCTCAGGGCGCTTTGGAGAGGGTGGGACTGGCAGCCCCAGGGTCTCAAAATATGCTGTGACTGGCCCTGCTTAACTAAAACTAAATAGCTAGTAGGTGGGTAAATTAATCACTGCATTTGTTTTTTCAAAAATGTATTTTTAATAAAAAATCTCTTCGGTTGAAAAGAGGGCGGAGCAAAAAGATCCCGTAACACAACAACACCACTCACAGACACACATGGTCTCCTTATTCACCACCCTGCAGCCCAACATGGCTTAAAAAGCACTGAGAAACTCGCAGAGTTTGTGTTTCACTATAAGTAAAATCCAAGACTTGTAGAATACAAGACATTAATTTCTCATGGCACGATTTATCAAAACCGTGAGTTAAAGGAATATGGTAAATAGTACCCTCCCTTTCTTGCATCTCATTAACTGAGTCCCGTTGTAGCTATAGGTGAAGCTGCCTCTCGCTTCCATACTGAAGCAGGTGTCCAACATGGCGAACGCTTGCAGCGGCTCTCTCGCGACTATTCTCTTTTTATTCATGTTTCAAGCGGCTCTTCAAAAAGGTAGGACTTTTTCTTTAGATATCTAAACCGACCACACACTTTCCTCTCACATTTCCATGGATGTAGACGAAGGAGTGTAATTTTATCGGCGTACTGAGCGATGTTTGAACGAGCGCGGCGGAGCATTAGGGTGCATGATGTTGTACGCAAGAAAACCTAAAAAAAAACTGTCTTTAAAGTTGAAATGTTGATTAGAAAGAGCAGCTTTACGTGTCTGCCAAATATACAACGCGGCGCTGCCTTGGAATACGAGGCTACATCACTTTTGTCAGCTCACCATTATAAATCGCTTTGCCGCTACACAGCTGGCAACTCTTAAATGTTGCCAGTTCTGTTGTGTAAAAACAATAGTGTGGTCTTTCATCGCTCAGGAGACATGGAGACATACCATAGACATGCCTAAATGGCTGTTTGTTCCCTCAGTCCCGTGGCTTGGTTACTTTTATGCATGTTGTTCGAAACGGAGCTCGGACTGTTATAAATCACAGACAAACAGCGGTGCGTTGAAGTGGAATATGCAGCAGCGTGCGAGGAGCCGCTACAGCAAACTCTATTCAGAACTGTATTAATTTAAATAGCCGTAAGCGAGTTAAAGATTCATACGAAGTATGACATAACTCAAGACCTATTTATAATACTTTGCCCCTCTCTAAATTCGGCGCAAATGTGGCTCATAAATAAGCAGCCATTTTCCATTTAATCTAAGTTTTCAAGTATTTGTTCACCACCGGTCATCCCGCTGGATTTCACTGGGAGACTATTAGAACGATGGGTGAACCTGTTATAAAAGTTAAAATTTCAATAAAGCAAGTGCTGCTCGTTGTATTGGATGTATGCCGAAATGAAAAACACCAAACACTAGTTCACACTGTTTCGTAAATTACCTTGTAACACGTATATACCCCTGCTGGTAAACAAGAGAATATTAATTTGCTTGAGTTTACAACTGTGCTCCGGGCTGTGTTTGTGGTATTATCGCGACGGGGATTTGCAGTACCAAACGTGAAACATCAAGGGTTGTAGTAATCTGTGTCAGATGCTTTCACGAAGCGGACGTAGACGTAGCTGAAGGCTGGTGAGGGCGAAAACTGCGACACGATTTTTTACGCTTTCAGCCTGCGAACGACTGGTGATGTTGTGAGGGATGTTCATGAGTTGGCGGGTTGCGGAACAGGCACAACACGTTTATTAACCGCACTAAGAAGGGCTTAAGTGCTGCGTTAATATTGTCGGCACGAAGTCGACGTTTTGTACACTGAGCTCTGTGCTTGGGATTTCGCATCCGGTTCGAGTTTATTTGCGCATTGATACAGTAAAGATGTTGATAATGTAGGCTAGTTGGGGGCAGCACATCCTCCCAGTGTGGAGCCAGCACGCACATGCTGTTATAAACTGGAGACACATTCAAAGAGCCTAGGCTACACAGTTATATAACTGCTTAAACCATGGCTTGTCGATGATTTTCATCCAGTTGCTTCTTTTAACTCTGTTAAGGTAACATCAGCTCTGTCATGAATGGCTGCAAACTTCAAGTTACCCAGTGCAACACTACTCTTCACAAGAATATACATTTGTATATGCTGTTAGACTGATGTTTCTAATTGTAAGAGTGACAGGGAGGCAGATGTGGATGTTTGCCACAGTGTGGATTATCCACCAGGCTTAATCCATTACAACGTTTTATCCATTAAAATGGATGAATAGTGATAATGTTTTTCATGCGACAAGTCAGTTAAGCAGTCAAGTAATTCAGAGCAAACTAAACAAGCCTTTGTTTTGCTTTGGACAGTGGGCAGCATTGCTTTACCTTTATGGAAATGGCTCCACTGATTCCAAACAAAGCTCAGGGTGCGCTTGCACAAAGCATATCAATTATTTACCTCCAGCGCAGGATGGATGGAGGATGTTTTTTTTTTTTTTTTTTGCCTCATTACAAATAAATGGAAGTTGGTGCTGTCAGGGTAAGAATTGTAGTGCAGTCAGAAAGCAGGAGAGAAAGAAGCCTTAATTAATTTCTTCCAAACTCTTAAGTTCCATTTTGGCACACAAGCTCGCCTTATACTGTCATTAAATCACACAAGTGCTCCAAATTAAAAGGACTTATGAGAAAGCATTCACAGTTCACTGCCTTTGACTGCCATTGCTCTTGTTTCAGAGGGCTCACAGTGGATACACTGTACTTCCAGAGATAACGTCCATTCTGTGGAAATTGGTCAATAAGTAATATACAATAGCATACAGTACATGCAGAATATTTAAGTGATTTCAAGGGACTCAAACTCTATATATTATTACATCTTGTGCTCATAAGATTCACACAATTTAATTTTTATTTTCAGATAAACAGCAATTGACTCTGGTGATGGTATTGTTTCTTTGAAGCTTTGATTTTAGCCAGTAAACTAATCTTAAATCACATTTTATCATGGTTATTAGATGCAGCATATTATTCCTGAGAGATTATTTCAAAGGCACAAAAAGATTATAAAGATATTAAAATAATTATTGTGTCAGTTTTTATTAAGTTTGCACACAGTGATAAAATAATTGCAGCCATGACTTTGACTTTTACAAATTGTTGAACTTGGAATTAACTGACATTGATATTTTGCATTTAGATGGTCTGCTTAATTCTTGATGTAAAAGTTTGGACACACAGAAATCACCATGTTTTTAACGAAAAGTTATTTGTCTTCAGTTGTGTTGCCATCATTGCAAAAGGGTTTTCTAAAGATCAGTCATTTTTCCAATAATAAAGTTGCATTAGCAAACATAACAGGCAATTGGAAGACAATACTGTGGCTTGCTGATTATAGGCCTCTGTATGTTTATGTAAATATTTCTTATAAAAAAAACGCTGTTTCCAGCTCTAATAGTCATTTACAGTACTTACAATACTAACAATATCTACTCTGTATTTCTGATCAATCTGATGTTATAAAATCAGTTTTCTTTCAAAAACATGGTTATTTCTGTGTCCAAACATTTTTACATTTTAATTAGTTTTTGTTTCTTGTACAGCTTTTCTTTACAATGTTCAGAAAAACATATTTGTTGGAAAAGATAAGGAAAAATGATCTTGAACGCTACGCCCTGCAGGCATGTCTTGCATTGTGTTGTAATTTTTTCTTTATGGTTCTGTATAGAAACATGATGCAAAGAAGCATGAAGCTTTGCAGATGTTATGACAGCCAACACACCACACTCCGACCATAAGCTTGCAGAGACTTGAAAACTCAGTTAGTCAATCTATCACGTACAGTGAGAAGCATCTGTTTTTATTTTTATGAAGTTATGTTACAGTGCAATGCATTCCATAAAGGGGGTTTTAGAGAAAACTCATTTGTGAACCCTGAGTTTAGGGAAACTTAAGGTTTCAGTTCAAGAAATTCCTGTAAATGTGAATCAGTCAGTCACACATGTTGTTTGGTGGCAGTGTTGGACCATTCCTGTCATAGTTATTGTATCATAGTGGAGAATATGTGATTATAAAATACAAACAAAATGCGATTTTTGTGCAGCTGCAAATAATTTACTCGTTGCCACTGGTGAATTGTGGTATTAGATCTCCACCGATTTGAGAGTTGGTCAACTCAGCGGTTGCTTTCTGGAAAACCCTTAGGGAAAAGCAGGTTTATCTGTATGAATGTTATGTGACTTGACATAAGTTCACAGATGTAGTTATAATGAGGTTATAGACTTCCATTTTCTCCTGTGCTTTTTTGCCGATGAACTTTCAGAAATTTTAAGTTGCTTGTTTTCTCCATGGGAATTAGTCATATTTTCGTTAGAGTAGAGGACAGGAGCAAGGACATCCCATCGGGACATTTTACTTAATAGTGGTTTATGTGTTGAGTTAACCTTTCTCAACTCAGATGCAGCATACTGTCGACTTAGCAAAATGATTGCTTAATATGGAATATGAAGCCTAAATTGAAGCATAACTAAAAATGTCTTTTTTTTTTATATGTTAGTGGGTGTTGGCCTAAGTCAACTGTAAACATAAATTTAGTTTTGCAGTTCTTGAGTGAACTAGTCTCGCATGTCAGTTGTGATTAACAGATAAGCATGGTGCTCACTCAGGAGAAGATGAGATCTCTAGTGTAACTAACGAGTGCTTTCCTATGTGATCTTAAGTATTGCAGTGGTAAGTGTTGTGTAGTACTCCACACAGGTGTCTGAAATGTTCTGACCAGTCATTTGTGTAAAACATCTAGAAACATCATGAACAAGATCACAAATAACGGAGTTTTAAGGTGCGGAGGGAAGTTTTTTTAAGTCTGCATTTTGACCATGTTCTTGAAATTTACTTTATTCTTGTATTTTGTCTCAACAGTTTGACTTTTTTCTTGATATACAAACTTAAAAAAAAAACAACAACTTCCTTCTGCCCCTAATACTTCTTTGTACCGTTCTGTGAAGCACTAATAATGAAATCTGTACAATTAGGGCTGAAACTCACAATTAGTTATATTCACAAAGGTCATGTAAAAATAATGAAAACCTTCCCAAATAGACACTGTCATATTGTTTGTTTTTCTTGGGGCAAGAGTCCAAACACAAATGTATTTTGAAACACTGATATAAAAGAGAATAAAGTAGCAAATCTGGACTTAGGTACACACATTCAGACCTGGTGTGGTACTTCATTAAATAGACACTCTTAAGAATATTTTTAATAGAGTAAATATGTAATTACTGTAAATTAGTCATTCATGCTTATCTTTAGTGATATAATATGAAATTACACAATTATATGGTATATTTATCCACTGCTTTATTTTAATTATAAGTGTAATAGCTTGAGTGCCATTGTTTAGTAGCTACTACGGCTTCTTCAGGGATGGCTGCATTGTCTGGATGATGCCCCCTTGTGAATTTTGCATATGAAACAATCAACAATTTTTTTATTTATTAATGAACTTGAAATTCATAATCCTGTGTGTTTGTTTTTTTCCTTCTGATTCAAATAGAAACAGAATTTAATTTAAGACTGCATTTTATTAAGGCAGTTATTGTGTTGCTGCATTTGTTAAATGGGAGGAAAAAAGATTTTGTGGATTTTATTTCCCAGTGTTAGGCGACATAAAAAGTATTGTTTTCACATTGGTTAACCAAAACCTGACTGCTGGACCTGGTACTAAAAATTTAAATGACACACTGTTATCACATATAATACAAAATCACACAAGTCAGTAAGGATACTATAAGAGGATGTCATCACAGGTATCTGTTGTATCTGAAACATAAGTTCATTTATTAATACCATGTCTGTGAAGATTCTCAGTATGGTAAATAAATTGTTGAGTTGTTAATTGGAGTTTTTGAGTCGTTTAACAATTAGAAAGCTGTTTTATTTATTTATTTTTAGAATTTAGTTGGCACTGTTTTTTGTCATTATCTTGAACTGGTACTAAACATTGAGTATGGGCAGCTTCAACTACAATAAACATCCTGTATCAGATTCAGTCTGACTCAGTTGAGTCCTCGTGTAGCGTGGTTTGGCTCTGAGTCAAGCTGGTAGGAGCCTGGATGATGGAAAACAGGTGTGGAAATGGACTCATTCTCCTTCTGGACGCTGCAGCAGCCTTCCCGGCTGTAATGAAGAACAATACCTTTATTCCTGGAGGGAGGTGGCCTCACATGACCCCCTCCTTCTCTTCTTCTTGTCCCGCCAATCTACAGTGACTCTGCTGGCAAGACAGCAGATGACTGGGCTGGGTCGCATCTGGCCTGTGTACACTAAGTGTAATCAAAGAGAGAAAAAAGGTATATGGCCTACTTGTTATTGAGCCGCTAACTGATGGGATGTCAAGTAAGCACCCTCCGATTCCAAATCTCTTGAGGGATTGGGGTGGAGTTGGTGTGGGCAACAATCTGCCATTCTTTTCAAAGCAGCCTACTGGCCTAGGTATCGAATTAGACTGCGCTGTACAGTTTGACAATCTGGCTATTAAACAAGTGATATGAGTGAAATTTAACAGACTTTTGAATATTTATGATCTTGTTTGCATAATGTTGATGAACAAAAGGCTACTGAGGTGAATGCAAATATTTATTTTTTGAGCATCACTTGTAGGAGTCTTTTCTGGCTGAGTCCTCTAGCTTCTCTGTACTAACAAAATGCAGACTATTTTAAGAAATCTGCAAATCGCTGAAAAAGTTGGGTGAATGAGGATCTAAATAGCTGAGCCGTTAGAAGACATGAAGTCAAGGAATAAAGTGGAAAAACATGTCATGTACACAGTACTTTTCACTTAATGTCATCTTTAGTCATATTTCCTTCTATTAGACGTTAAAGGAGCACTCCACAACTTTAGTTATTTATGGTTTGTGCTGCTCAGGCTGTGAAAACATTTGCACAAATTGTTGTCTTTTCTCAGTTTGGGCTAGGAGATCACAGATTAATATATTATAGTGTATTTTTCAAATTAGTGTGGAAACTATCATTATTTTACATGCACTTTATTCTCAAATATGTGATATTGAAAATATTGTGATATTGAAATGAAAATGATACATAGACAATATTGGCAAAAATGTGAAACCTTCTGCAGTTTGTGTTAGAGTTTGCTAACATGAATCTTAAAATTTTGGCAGAGTTGTTGGACTATTCTGACAACTTCAGTCGTGCATTTTTGCGCTTTTTACGCTTAACTTAGCTTAACTTGTGGGGCGGTGATCATGTACACCTTTACTAGCACACTACATGTACACTCATTACACATATGCAGTAGTCTAATCTACTAAGAAACATGACATAGTGAATGTGTGGACTTGCAAAGTGTGTTTTTTAATTTGCTAAGTTAGTGACATCCTTGATGATGTCAGTTTGCACATTGTTAAAACTACAATGAAGATGTAGATATGTCACAAACCCCTAATGGATGTACAGTTGCACAGTGTCGTACTATGTGGAGCACAATGGAAGTTGAAACAAGTGAGAAAAATCTTTAGTTCTGCTGCTGTTTGTGCTATATGCATAAAGGATTTTAGCACTTCTACTCTCTTACATCCTCTTCCTCCCATCACTTCTCATTCTGATAGAAATTAGCCTGTTAATGTTTTAACTGTTACTATATAAAGTTATTGCAACTCTCATTTTTTAGCAGGATTGAATTTTGTCTTTATAAAGAAAATGTCATCATGTCCTCTGTGTTACAACACTGCCTCCAAGTACCATCACTGTCTGAGCCTGATTAACAGAGCTGTGCTATGTCACACACATGTGATTGGTTCAAGGCAGCGGATTTGAGACTTTTAAGCAGTTGTATGGACCTGGGTTAAAATAATAATGATCAAATTTCATCAAAGATGATCACACTATATAAACTACTAGTGAGATGGACAACATTAAAGCTGCAGATTAATCCTCATACATTGTTTTATTCCAGTAAGGCTCACTTTTTCATAAACGACCAATTTACGCCAGAGATGACTTATGTCGTGTCTCTCAGTCTATTGCTCCATTTACACTCAAGCTGGTTGTGCCACTGTGGTAGACCAGTTTCTAATGGCATATTTTGCACTCAGTTTTTGTCTTGTCCTGGTTTAAAGTGTTCCCACGTTCACTGTGGTGAGTGAGAGCGATGTCAGACTCCCAAGCTGAGAAATAGCCCATGTATTTCAACATTTTTACAGCATTAATACAGTTAAATTTTTACTGATCTCACATTTAGTAAAAAAAAAAGGACAAAAAAAGAATCCAAATATCTAAAGTGAAAACTGAAAACCTATCTAATGAACAAACATTTGGATATCCATTTGGATCCAGCCCTACATTCCAGATACTATTTTCTGATGTACAGAGCCACAACAGTAGAAAATATATTGCTGTCCAAATATAGAGACATCACAGTATGTTCATGGTAACCCAGCATATACTTTGTTCAGCTGTGAAACATCAATTAACAAACAAATGTTTAATTACTGATTTTCATATTTGAATTGTGTTTCACTTGCATTACTTTTTGTTCTTTTGTGTACCTTTTAAGTCATTGAAAACTAATAGTAATTGAAATGTAATACTTTAACATTGTTTACCTCACAATTTCAGTCAAGCAACACGGTCCGTTGTTGGTTGGGTCAGTTATTCTGCATTTGGTGCCATCAGGAAACTGAGAAGAATGAATGTTTCTGTGCTTTAGTCATACTGTAGAACATTATTTAGGGGTCTGACATTATTTCCTAATTCAATTCAACTTTCAATTCAACTTTATTTGTATAGTGCCAAATCACAACATAAGTCATCTCAAGGCACTTTACAGTGTAAGGTTTAGGACCTTACACAAAATATATATATACATATGTACTATATACTAATGGTGACCCCTGCAGCAGCTGAGCTCCAGTTCAATCTCATGCTGTCTGACAATGTCAGAACCACACAAAGTGCTGCCTGGGCAAACTCAAAAAAACGTCAATACAGTATAATCTCATTATGTATGATTGGTGGTTTAAAATTGGCATACAACAGCTCCTTTCATTCAACCAGTCACCCTTTGAAACAATTTTATCAGCTGGCTGTCAACTGTTAACACATGTTCTTGAATCTGCAGTAAGATCTCTCTTATGGAGAGACAATGACACAAAACTCTGGCCTTTTGTTATCAATCACAAGGAGGAACCTGGCAGGATCAGACAGCAGCCTTGGGCAGGTGGATCTGCCCTGCCTGTCACATGGAAGCTATTCTGACCAAATGCTGACAGCTGCGAGAAAACACATATGATAACAAGATAAAATAAAAAGGAGTCTGATTTAAAACTATCATTTGATAAAGAACGCACAGTTTTCATACTCAGCTGTTCTGATTTCTCTTTTTAGCAGATGTTCTATTTCCTCTTTTCTGTTTTTGAATCACTGTTAAAGTACCTTCAGTAAAATTCACATTAAAAGTCTTTCATCAGCCCAATGGGCATAATCCCTCTGTTTTTGATAGGCTTTTAATGTGAAGAATCTGCAGGAATTGTTGAGCTTCATTAGAAGTAGCTTAGGAGTAATTACATAAAAAAATTAAGTGTTGACAAAAAATATATATTTATATATGTTAGGAGGGTACTTTATTGATAAAAGGACCATTAATTTGAGGCATAAAGTGGAGAGTCAAAGACAATAACGACTAACAATAAGAAATTATGAAAGCCTGCGTGGTTGTCTAATCTAATCTGTAGTCCCAAGTCAACCATTGTCAGTCACAGCAAGAAATGTTTTCCATTTTGGTTTTTGAATTTACAAAAGACAACAAGTGGCCTTTGATTGCTCCTTTCCTCCCAGTTTGAGGCCTTCATCATCTTGCTCTGCTGTGGAGTCACAGGGAGACATTGCTTGCTATAATTGGGCCCATTTTGCCTGCGTTCATAGATACAATGCGGAGTTCAACAATGAATGAATAAGGAATCAATGCATATCATTTGTGCTTTCAACCAAATAAACAATACAGCTGGTGTTCCACTGTAATCATCAGAGGGGAAATGAATGCCCTTCTGAATACAATACAGGTATGCATTAGCCATCACAGCACAGAAGGCTTGAGTGATCTCAGTTCTTCCATCTTTCACTTTACATAACACTCCAGCTTGTATTACATTTCAGTGAATTTGCTCGTGATGAAACCCTTCAGGCTGTTACAGTCTCCCATGGATCACATCTCCCCACTGTTCTCAGTTCCTGTCCTTTTGTCTCATCTATTGTAACTCTGTCTTGACTGATATTTTCTGCACGGATGCCAGACAACTGCTGCACAATAACGCACCATCTAATTTTTTTGTGTCCTAGTTGAATGTTGCAAAGGAAAATCTTACCTGCTGAAGAACAATGGGGCCCTCCCTTGTGCAGAAATTGCAGACTGCAAGGCTATGAAGTACCATTTAGTGTCACAGTTTAATGCTCTTTTGTATGAAAAAGAAGGTATTATAACAAAACAATACCTTCCACATTTATTTTCCAGTAGTCATAATTCAGCCTAAATAAAAGATGTGTCTCTACATCAGGGATGAACACTGAGGTATTGGAAGTATGGCATACTTTTTTCCCCCCTAGTTAACCATTTAACAGACACTCTCTGCTTAACCTAGCAAAACTTTAACATTTCAGTTGAACTTTCACATTTCAGTTGAGCACTCTGCTGTGTGCCAGTATTTTTATTGTATTTGAAAATTTACCTTTACTGAAAAAATGGTCTAAACTATAAATCCTACACACTGCTGTTTAAAAATCTGATGTATGGTCTTGATGATGATCAGTTAGCCTTTTAAATAGCTAAACTTGCACAAGCAAACACAATGTGCCATTGTAACTGAGGACTAATAATTATGGCACTGCATTCCTGCTCAATTTGCTATTATGAAATTTTTCAACATAGGCGATCCCAAACTTTCGTAACCTAAGTTTTGTGTAATGCCAGGATCCTGCTTTAAGAGTGGAGTAGAACAGGTTCCTGTCTAAACTAAAGAATGTCAGTGGAAATTTAAATAACAGTGAATAAGTTCATTTATTGGTACAGTTCTGTTGCCTGTTTGGTTTAACTTTTCTTGGAGTCGTTTAGCTCCTGACCAAGTTGTCTGTTATGTTGCCTGCCAAGATGAAAAATGGTAAAGTAAAACTGGCAATTTGGCATCAGATATAGTCTTTTGCCCAGTGAATCTGTTCAACATTTAGAACAGTAGAAATTGGCAGTAACATCTCATTGATGAAGACTATAAAGAGGTTTAATCGCAACTGGGTTTTCCTGACTCACAAAGCACCTTTAATGGAATGCTGTGCAGGCATGTGGTCTTTGCTGCTGCAGTCCTTCTAAAATCTAGTATTTCTTCGAGGAAGTTTGGCTGAGCATGGTATAGTAGCTCTGTGTTGATTAGGATTTCATTGTGAATCTTACGTTGCCCTTCTCCTTTTTATAGCAATGTTTACAGACTGTATAATTTCTTTACAGACTGGGCCAGCTGTTGATAATAGTTTACCAAAACACAAAAATATTTATAGCTTCAAACAACAGGTAAATATTATACATGATCTCTCAAAAGATTGAAATGTAATGTGTATTTATATATAAGTTGGGCATCTTTCTCTCAAAATAATAATATTGGTTTGTTTATTTTGTGGTGCAAAGTTAATCAGGCCCTAAAAACAACCATGTTCCAGCAAGTAGGACAACCCACCCCTGCTCTTCACCAGCCTCTGATCTGTCAGACTTTGAATCCAGTTCACTGTGCCTGTCCTCTTTTGCTTGAAGAAGACATGCAGTAATAACATTCAAAGATTATAAACATTAAATCAGTGGTTCTCAAACTTTTTACACCAGGTACCACCTCAGAAAATATTTGGCTGTCCAAGTACCACCATTATGACCAGAGGTGGGTAGTAACAAGTTACAGTTACTCCGTTACATTTACTTAAGTAACTTTTTTTTCTAAATGTACTTCTAGGAGTAGTTTTACTGCACCATACGTTT
>JAUMHL010000006.1:13651118-13669622 GCA_032362345.1 Sandelia bainsii | reverse complement strand
CTGTGAATGAAGCTGTTTCTGTCTCTGTGACCGTGCCTAAAACCAGCCTGAGAGATCGGGATGCGGTGTTGTGACTCTAATGCTGTTAATAATGTTTATGGAGATGTAAAGTGTAAAAGTTTGACATTGGCCACTGAGCGGAGACAGTTCACCTGTAAACTATAGTAGTATTATGTCTTTAATGTTGTTATTTAATTTTCGTCAAAAATTCTCAGGTGTTCCTGCGTACCACAGTTTGAGAACCACTGCATTAAATCAATTACTTTTAAAAGAGAAAAAAACTGCACTGGAGCTTAGAACCGAAAGCTGCAGTTTTGTTTGTGTGGTTTTCCTTTTGTTCCACAGATAAAGTTGTAGAGAAAACCACTGATAGATGTAACTGCTGTGGAGTTTGGTAGTGGAATATGTTTTAGTTGTGTTGTATTGTATCTTACACTGTTTTATTTTGTAACAATAATAAAAAAAAAAAGTTCTTCTGTAGACCCATCCTCAACTCGTATCCAGCAAGCACTCAGGGAGAAATCACATCCTGTGGGAGGTAGAGATACCAATTTGTCTGCCAAAGGGAGCAAAACTAAAAAGCCTGCACAGCATGCTCTCACACAACTTTATTATATGGACAACATTTGGAACTCAGGACACTTTGCCAGGTCATTGCTCTGCTGTTTGGCTTGAAGACATGCTGTGATTTTGAAATTGTTCCCTATCCATTAATCATTCAAGTTCACTGGTAGTGTGACTGTGCCCAGCACTGAATAAGTAATGTTTATACTTGTCTTGTAATTATCCACTAACCATAGACCAGTTGTGCCATTTGCAGACACGTTGCTCTGTGTAGGAAGTTAAAGACTTTCTGTGAAACGCAGTCACAAATTGAACTTGAAATAAATGAGGCACACTGAGGACATGTCTTCAGTTGAAATTGCCACCTAAAAAATCATTAAATAACAATCAAGTAAAGATGACTGATGATATCTGCTTACTAAAAACAACAGGACAGGGGTGTATTTATGTGCTGTGGGTGTTTAAAATAACATAAGACTTTACCCACTCCCTCAACCCTAAATGCTTGACTTAAGCAGTGGATGCAACTTAAATGAGCTAAAATGTTCAGTTGGAACATCAATAAGGAACTCTAGGGTTTACTGAAAGTTGTTTAAAACACCATGGGCAGGGTATGTGCCACCGACTGAAAATAGAAATGAGAGGAAATGTTTGGACCTGGTCGGTATTCCAAAGCGATTCCTGCTGCTTTGAAGTGTGTAGTATTTGTTGGGCTTCACTTGGCTGTCAGATTAATACCTTCTCGACTGAAAATGAAAATGGGTGAAGGAGCAGTTAATCCGCATAAGATTTTTTATTTTTTTTATTTTTTTTGAGGATGAGAAGCTGTGAGTGTAGCAAACTGTCTGCGTATTGATTGGTTGTCTGGCATTGCAGAATTGACCTGACGTGAGGATCATCAAATTCTCTCTACATTGCTTATTGCTGGGAATAACACTTCTTCTTTGAGTTACCAGTTATGATGATGCAATTCCTGCAAGATAGCAATGTCTGATTAATTTATTTTTTTTTATTTTTTTTTCTATTTTTTCTATTTATTTTTTGCTTAGTAGGAGTTAAATGTTATCAACTACAACTACGTGCAGAGCTTTACAAGTTTAGTTATGAAGCTAAATTGTATTGTTACCGCTAAATGTTTTTAATTTTCTAAACATAATAGACTATGAGTAGAATGGATCTTGTCAGTTTACATACACTGACTTCAGCAGTTCATGATCCTAGCTTGTGGTTTGTCAAGTTGAAATCTTAGACAATGTGTACTTCCGCCTACACTGGCACTGTGTTCCTGTGACTGTACATCCTCCATATCAACTGTGACCTGCTGAACAATACTAATGGAGGGTTGTGCTTTGCTCTACATACATTATATTACCTCCCACACCAGAATGATTGGCCTGTAATTGTAGCTAAGAAGGTTCTATTAGTGCTTTTGAAAGTCATATAACACTATTATACCTCAGATAAGGTCATTTTTTTCATATAGCTGACATAAGCTTTCTATTAAGAAAGGCAAGAATGTGCCAAGTTTAAACTTAGTCTGAAGGAGGCTTCAAGACCTTTTAATTGCAATGAAGATTTTCCTCAGTTTGCCTTAGTTATCAATCTATAAATTGGTAAGCGATTAATAAATTAACAGTGGGTAGCCTATTGGTATTTATATTCCAGATAACATAATGCAATTTCAATTTAATTTATTTTTTTAATCATTCAGAGATGAACTTGCTGGTGTGTTTTGAATTATTGGCCTGCTGCATAATCCAAGTGCATTAGAGGTCACAAACTGATTGTTGGACATTCTTTTTCAAGATTTTCTCATAAAGCGCATAAAGAGTTCATGGTTTCATCAATTATGGCAAGTCATCAAAGCAACCCCAGACCATTACACTACCATCACCATGTATGACTGTAGTTTTTATGAAATACTGTGTTAGTTTTACACCAGATGTAACGGGACACACACCTTCCAAAAGTTCAACTTTTGTTTCATCAGTCCACAGAATATTTGCCCAAAGGTCTTGGAGATGATCAAGATTTTTTGGCAAATCTGAGATGAGCCTTTGTGTTGTTTTTGTTCAGCAGTGGCTTTCGCCTCAGAACTCTCCCATGGATGCCATTTTTGCCCAATATCTTTCTTATTGTTGAACCATGAACACTGATCTTAATTGAGGCAAGTGAGCCCTGCAGTTCTTTAGATGTTGTTCTAGGTTCTTTTGTGATCTCTTAGATGCTTCATCGCTACGCTCTTTGGATAATTTTGGTAGGTCTGACAGTCCTAGAAGGTTCACTACTGTTCCAAGGTTTCTCCATTTGTAGATAATGATTCTCACTGTGGTTCACTGGAGTCCCAAACACCTTAGAAATGGATTTGTAACCTATTCAGACTGATACATGTCAATTACTTTGTTTACCATCTGTTCTTGAATTTCTTTAGATCGCAGAATGATGTGTTGCTTATGAAAAGACCTTTTAGCTTGCTTCACTTTGTCAGACAGCTTCTATTTAAGTGATTTTATTAATTCACCAGGTCTGTCAGTAATTGGACCTGGGTGTGGCAAGTGAAATTGAACTTAGCTTTGCAAAAATTGTGGTTTAGCAAGGGGCCAGGCAGCTTTTTTTCCTTAATAAATGAAAATCACCATTTAAAAACTGCATGTATTTACTTAGGTTATTTTTGTGTAATATTAAAATGAGTTTGATCTGAAAAACTCAAGTGTGACAAATATGCAAAAAAAAAAAATCAGGAAGGGGGCAAATACTTTTTCAGAGCACTGCACCATCAAAGCTTCACTTCATTACACTTTATTATAGGTGCTTAGCTTCGTGGTTGCCACCTGTAAGTGTCGGGGCAATTAAAACCCATTCTGGTCATTCCTACAATTCAACTTTCATTTAAGGTGAATATGCACCAACATGACATTTGTTTATCTGAAATTAATTCATTGGTTATTTGTAATTATTTTTTTCAGTTTTTCACTATTTCAAAATAAAATGATACACAGGCAACAGCTTTTAATTTTTTAAAAATATTTTGTGGTCAGTCAATAATAATAACAAAAGTGTGAACGAGCACATCAGACAGTAAAAATCAATTCATGGCCTCCTGTCATCCACAGATGGTGCCACTTCAATCTCCTTTCTATTTCGTCACGCTAATGTGCAGAAAGATGACATGGGTGGGTAATTTCAGAGCAAAAATGGCAAAGGCTGAGTGTGATGGCGATGTCAGTCTGCCTTGTATTTTGTCACACTAATGTTTGGAAAAACGACAACTCTGGGTCATTTCAGAGGAAAAATGGCAAACCTAGTAGACTGTGACTACAGGTCCAACAATGCTAAATTTTCAAGATTTGATCTAATACTAAGCTGAACTATACGCATTTTATGTAGGACTAAAACATTATCAATTAATCATGCAGAGTCATATCAATAATTTAAAATGCAAGCTTTATTCTCTTAAAATGCCAGATACTATTAAGGCATTCATGCAGTAAGACCTTGATGAAAATGTATTCTTAAATTTTTGCTTTTTCTTTTTTGCTTGGGCTTACCAGATGTATTTTGAAGTTGTATTGGATAAATATGTTTTAAGATGTAATGCATGAAATGATGGTGCGGCAGGCTGTGAAGGGAGTTTTTTTTTTTTTTTTAACCCTTTCATGTATGGTGTCCACTACAGTGGACAGCTGAGTGGACATATAAAGAACTTTATAAAAATTACATGTTCAACAAACATTCCACTTGAATTGTTCTTTTCATGTCTAAAGGGTAGTAAAAAAATATATAGAAAAATTATTGACTGAAGGGGTCATAATTCATGCATGAAAGGGTTAATACAGATTGCTGTCTAACTTCATAACTTTCAGTGTCCTATTGAATTCTCTTACATTTTATAAAGGGTTTTAATGACGTTGAACCTATCCTAACAACAGTGATTCATTAGTAATCAGTAGTGGACCAGGCTGAGACATTTTGCCTTTGAGTGCATTGTTGTTTTAATTAAATATCAAAATGAACACAATTAATCAGCAGACAGCCAACTTATTGGGCCTTCACCTACTTTACCCCTAACTTATTAAATATAGCTATAACAGAACATTAATTGAAGTGATTGAATAATGGAGCATGTGATAGACTAGTGACCTGTCCAGGATGTTTCCCTGCCTTTGCCTGGTACATCTCACTATCTAATGCTAACCTTCACATAATTTCAAAGGACGCCCTTTGTAGTGCCTTTTTTTTCTTCTTTTTTAGCTTTTTTATAGATGATGCCTTGTTTCCATATTGATTTAACACATAGCTCTTTCAAAAAAAAAACCAGCAACTTCACTTTCTGTCCCATGTCCCCAAAACCCTTTGGTTGGCGGTGATTTCTGTAAATAGTTGTCCTGCATTTTTGCTAGATGTGAGCCACATAACACATTGATGAATGCTGATTGATGTATTTTGTCAGCTCTTATAGAGCAGGCATGGATGAGCTTCAAACAGATTGTAATGCATTCATTCAAAATGCTGAGCATTTTAGTGTAAGCCTGGTAATTATATCAGTATTTATGGCCCGTTATCCTGACTTTATGAAAGTATAAAGAAACATTCTATTGGTCAGCTACAGCATGAAACCTTTGTTGTACTGGTTTTGATATGATTAGATAGCTTGATATCCCTCACTGGTCACTTTAGTCAAAAGGAGATCCCTGCTATGCCACACAGATTGAAGCTGCTGGGACAAGCACCAATGTTTTACACAAGCTGACACAGCCACCTCCCTATATGGTTGTGAGTTTAGGCGAGCCATTAATTTACTCGAGCTTAGGAACTGACAATGTGTTTCCCACTAAAATTAATGAGCAGTAGAATTGGACTTTGTTTAAGTAAAGTTTGACCAAGGAAAAGGCTTGGGAAATTAAAGGGTGACAATTATTTAAGCAATGAACATTGACCTTCAGTGTTAGGCTTTTATAAAAATTTCTTTAAGTAAAGATGTAGGTGCAGACTACTTACTTTAGAATAGAGATGTCACGAGAACTGATACTTTGGTATCAAGTCGATACCAAAACTCTGAAAACGTGACTGTACTTGTTTTCTATGGTACCAGTGGTACTGAGACTAATTTTCAAGCATTACTATAGGTACTGGACTTGGCTTGGTATCTGGACTGAATTCAGTTTCCTGTTATTTGATGTATTTTGATTATGGCCATCTGTATTCCAACATCAAAAGAGGACAGACTATGGGTAGATAGTTTGTGCCTTGTTTCCTCTTAGCCCAGCACAGCCCCATATTTCAGTCTTTCTCTGAAGTTTTGTTTCATTAATGCTCAGAAACAAGAGGATTATGGTGCACCCAGACTTTAAGAATCCTCAGTCAGCCCTGTGGAGAGGCAGCCTGGTAATTTTCGCTACTTGCACTGTCATCAGTGTAGCATGTTTCAGCATGATATAAATACTGCATCAGTTAGCCTCTGTTCTCCCTGTTGTTTTGAATACCTGTGTGCATGCGTATGCGTAGCCTGCAGGCATTAGCAACAGTAAGATAGTGATAGAACTTAAAGAGCTAGTAGTTTTTATCTTGTAGAAGAAAAACCTAGTTACAACACATAAACCCTTTACAAAGGGTTTATGTGTTGTGACGTTTTAGAAGGTGCTGAAATTAACCTTTTCATTATTCACAGTTGCATAACACTGTTGATGCAGTTTGCTATGCAGAAGTTAATTAATATTTGAACTAAATTGTATACCTCTATTTTATTTTTGAATGTCTCTAAGAGAGAGTGAAAAGCCATATAGTCAGTACATTTAAAGAAAGGTCAGATGTAGAGCAGATGGGATCTGACCTCTTCAAATCTCCAAAAACAACTGCAAAAACACATGACCCTATATGACCTAGTGGTATTATGCATCAAGTCTACATTATGGAGGCACAGCCAAACGGAGTGTGAACACTGCTTCCATATTAGATGCTTTGAACAGCTTTGGATAACATATTGTGGCTTGTGCATGACTAGGATTAGGCCAGTTTCTCTACTCTCCAGGTTAAAATTAATCTGTTACTAATGGGTTCCATTCTATTGCCAACTGATGAACTATTTTAAGATTTATCAGATTGTGCAGTGTGTCATAGCAATGGTGCTCTATAACAGTGAAAATGTAAAATTGTTTATTAAATAGGCTATATCTTCATATCTTCAGGTCTTTTTGGTTAATATTTCATAACCAAATGTCCAAAATAGAAATATTTGCAGATTATTGGAAGGCTAATGAATTTATGAGCTATTTTATGTGTACTAAACTATACTATATTATACTATGCAGTATAAATACTAGAAACAACTAGATACATGCAGCTATAAGAGCTTTCACTGTTGTTCAAATGTTTTCTGCAATATTCTGAACTTAGCTGCATGGATTTGCTCCCATTTGGGTACAAGAAAATTATAGAAGTGTGGTTTGCTGTTAGCGTTCAAGTTCATCCCAAAGGTGTTGGATATGAACTTAGCTGCATGCATTTGCTTCCATTTGGCTACAAGAAAATTATAGAAGTGTGGTTTGCTGTTAGCGTTCAAGTTCATCCCAAAGGTTTTGGATATGGCTGAGGCAATCTATTGTTTGAAATATTATTGAAATCTTTCTTTCATTTATTGTCTAAGTTTACTGAGTATAAATATATTTGTTAAGAATGCATCCATAAACAAAAGTGGCAAAACCTAAGTGGTGACCTACACTGACAGCAAACAAAGCTGAACTTTTCTCCCAGACACATACAGTAGTATTATAGTAACTAAAACATATGGTTTCCTCTCTGCACTTAGCCTTCATTAAATATTTCTAAGACATTGTGGCTTTAATTCATGCTATGTTAAACTTATCCCAAGTGACAGAAGTATGGCCTGAGCTGTGATGCTTAGTACTTGCTAATTTATTTTTCCTTCTCAACCAAATGGAGTGCTGTGTACACATTTATTAGCATGATGGTGCTTGCTTTCTCTCATCTTGTGTCTGCTTTCTGAATGTTACTTGTGAGCGAACTCGGTTTTGTAATTTGATGGAGGGAATGTCTTCATAAGGGCAGCGAAGAGCTGACGATGTGTAACCTTGAAGATGGGGAGAGATGAAAACAAAGTCCTAGCTATACTTAAAATACACCATATATACTTGCATTCAAGCAATGTTTCAGAATAATTTATTGGCAAAATGCAAAGCTTTAGAAAAGCTGATGTCTTATACACCTTCTTATGCTTCAGAGTTTAATGAAATAACACTAAAGCCTTCCAATGAAATCTACATGATACTGGACGAAGATAGACCACTCAATTTTTTCACAAAAGTCTAAGCAGCCTCCTAAACCCCCACAGTGGGAGGCCGAGTATTTGATATCGAACATGTTTCACATTACAGACTGTCGAAGCAGCAGTGAATAGATTTCTCTGACATAGTTGGATTTTTGTGCTGTGCACTGTGTCTCCAAAGAGCAGGCGGAGCACCACACCGTTTCAAGAGATTAGAGGTTGGTCAGCCCGAGGAACCAAATCGATACATCCTCTCAGGGAAAGGATTGACCATCCATTGATCCAGACCTAACAGGAGCTGAAGATTCACCAAAACCACTGAAAGTAGAAGTCTGATGATAGCAGTATACCCACCTTGAAGCTTGATTTCTGAATCATAGAAAACCAGGGTGGCATTTAAGTGCTCATCAAAACAGTCATTAGGTGAGACAAAATTACTGAGTTGGAAAAGCAGAGCAAAACACAGCAACGTATTGAGAGTTTGTAATTCTTACAGCCTTGAGGAACTGTGGAAAACCAGTGGGCATGAGCATCAGTATCCCTGTTAAAATTACACAAATTAGAAGGTCATAGTTTTGGTTTTAGTACAGCAATATGTTGAATTTTTCATTCATCAATAACAATTGACTGGGTACATTTTAGCTAAATGTCAGATTTAGAAAGGGCCTTAGGGAACGATAATTCATTTGTTTCTCCACTGTTGAATGTAAAGGAGGGGGGTGCATGCTTTAGGAGGGGCCATATTGTGGAATTATAGATTGACATTGGCATGTAGTATTAACTGATGTGTAAAATGCCCCTGTCATCACGTCCTGCAGATGTTTAAAAGTTTTTCCAGGGCAGTGGCGAGGAATTGAGCCTCTTGAGCCTCTAGAAGGTTGTTGTTTTTTTTTTAAACAGAAATGCAGGACATATTGAGTTGTATGAATATGATTGAGACAACTGAGTGAAAACATTAATTATGTATATAGTATTTCAAGTACAAAGAGAAACACTGAGCGGTGACAGTGACATGACTACATTGTACCGATTTATTTTAGTGTTCTGGAAATGCACAATGTCCTAGTGTGTCTAGACAACAGGAGCTGACTATCAAAGAAATTGTGAGTTTACACTTAGTGGCAAAAGCGGCAGATGGAAATATGAGCATTTGTCTGCAACTTATATGTCTACGAATGAACTCGCTATTTGTTTGTGCACATGATCAGAAGATTGGCCCACGTTTATTAGGTAGGGAACAAACAGTAGAAGTGAAAGAGTCGGTTGTGTGTCAAAGATAAGTCATTCCCCTTCTCCTGCTGTCTGCTCTTACCAAGGGACTGAAATATGTGTGATGGGCTTCCATACTAACAAATGAAAGGTGGTGTGCTCGTTCCTGTGGCATATACAAACAGCAGAATGTCATTTTCTGCGACTGCTTATATAAATGACGTTCACATAATTACTGACGACAGCTTTTTATAAATTGTCAAACACAGTTGGGTAAGTTTGCTTTGTAAGACGCAACATTTGTCTCTGCAAACAGAGATGTGAAGTGTGTGGGGGGGCGAATGTAAAATGTGAAAGGAGTGAGCACATCTCTCAATCTGTAAGGAAAGGAAGGCCAACACAGCTATAAGATACAGTAAACATTATCTATAATAAATGGGGCGTGCTTGTGTGGATTTGGTTTAGTTATATAAAAAAAGTGAGTAGGAACTGACATCTGACAGATTTGCTAATGCCAACAAAGTATTCACATGATGAAACGTACTTGGCTGGGTGAAGATGTTTGTAAGCTTTTGTTTGTCCAGTTTATTTTTTTCCCAAAAGAATATAGTGTATATAATATAGTGTTCTGCCATATTGTAAATAAGTTACTACATCACTGAAGCTCTGCACACATTATAATACCATGTTGCTGTAATACAGTTTTTTTTATTTATTTTTATTTTTTTTATCTATCACAGCAAAGAGCTCATGGTACCAGATTTGGCCTCTCTTACACATTATTACCATGAGTGTTGCTCTGTTTAATTCAGCTTTAAAACATGACTAAATACTTGCTATCTGTTGTCATCAAATTTTTATTTTCTATATTGTGCTGTTATGTTATGTTTTGAGCTTTTTGCATGACCGTAAAGTAATCACCCTGTCACAGAACTGCGTAGCAACACTTATTTCTTTAAATTACATTCATTCAACAATCTAACATGATTTATTTTTGTCATATGTTCCTCTGAATCTCTGAATTTATTTGTCTGTGTGCATGAATCTCGTTCCTCTGCTTATTTTGAAGTTGATTTTATGTGACAATTGCTGAATTAAGCCTGTTCCAGTCAATGTAAACAGCATTTGCGACTGGAATTTAAAGGGTATCATGTATGTTGTGTATGAATTAGTAAGTTGCAGTCAGTATCTGCTATGTTATATTGTATAAAGTTTAACAACATATTTTTGCAGCTGTTGAAATTTGCACATGACAGATCTTATTCCCTCTACACTACACTGAATACACCAAAATGCCACAGTTTTTAACATGATAAAAAGGCAGCCTTCAAATAGTGTATGTGCCAGATAAAAATGATATGTTTTGACACATATGGTCGCCTCTAAAGAGAAACAGTTTAAACTCTTTCTGTTATATGATTGCAGTTGGTGCAACAATCTTGTTTTCCACCACATTGTCTTTCCTCTCACTTTTCAGAGGCAATAAACCTGCTCTTATTGGCTGTCTTTCTCAGGAGTGTAATCTCACCCAGGTTGAGCAGCATTTAATTGCTATTCGTATTCTCCTGTTATCTTCCATAGGAAGGAAGAATTTAAATGCCCGACAGACAAAATTAGGTTTCTGTTATGTGGAAATTTATCCTGTAGTATAGCGGCTGCCCTCGTAATTAGCCCTGCCAATGACAACTGCAGGCTTATTGCAAAACAAACCCAAAGGCTGGATGTGGATGTGTGATGTGGATTGGATTGTTTTGGTCTGACACTTGCCTATTCTCTTCGCAACCTGCATTATTACTGAGACTTTGAACGGCAACCTTGTCCACTGATTTGAGAACTGAAGACGGCAGCTTATTGAATTTAGCTCAGTAGTTCCTATATGACCTGTCTCTGTGTGTTTAACAGAACCAATTAAACTGTTAATTCACATTGCCATTCTGATGTAGTGATAATGACTGGAGAAAAATGGAAAGAATGTGTCTAATTTTTTCACAAGTACAAGTCAAGGGTCTGGCTTTTTCCAGCTTTGAGGGGTTTCTCATTCAGTAAGGCAAATCAGGCCTTAGAGCTTTGACGGGACCCTTTCTCATCTCCCTGGCTTTGTCAAGGCTAGTTCATTTCACTCTATTCAGGTGCAAAGCATTGTGTGCTGCCTCTCTGCCCATGCATTTCATTTGCCAGGCCTTTGTTTTGAATCCTGCTGGAGATGAACCGGAGGCACTGAGTCGGAGCTAAGGCAGGGATTAGGACCACTCGTTTCACGCTTTCTTGGAGGTGGGATAACTTTGAAAATGTCAAGGAGGGTGAGGTGATACAACTCAATTTCAATACATACTGTAGTCCCATCACAGCAATTACGTGGAGCTGGGGCAAAATTATCTTAGACTAGACTTTAAATCGGTTCTATATATGATCGACTAGATACTCTATTGACATTGCATCACGCTACATAGCCACAACCTTTAGGACATGCAAACATAACACTCGTAAATGATTACTGAAGACCTTATCATAAACGTTCACAGCATTAATCTGCTGCTTTAACAACCTTCGCTTTTCATGGTAGACTTTCCACCAGATTTTGTAACCTGGCTGCAGGGATTTGCTTCTATTATGCTGCAGGAGCATTAGTGAGGTCGGCCACTGATGTGGGGTGATAAAGCCTGGCTTGGAGAGGTATTGGATGGGGTTTATTTCAGGGCTCTGTGCATGCCAGTCAAATTTTTTTCCAAATAATTTCTTTCTCGATCTGGCTGGTGTATGTGAGTGCCAGTGTCATGTCTAAACAAGAAAAGAGTGTGGCAGCACTATAGCACTGATGCCCCATCACTGGAATTGTTTACATAGTTTTTGCCAGTTTAAGTTAACAGTTAACATTATTTAATATACAGTGTAATCAATCTTTTCCCCCAAAATGTTAATTTCTCTTGCTACTATACCATTATTATTCTTTTTATACATTACTTATATGCTATGAATGTATAAATGCTGCCTGTAATGTGTGTGGAGATAAATATATTAAGACCAATGTGTTAATTCCAGAATCAACAGAGTTTATCCAGAAATGTCTCTTGAAAAAGGAAGAAATTAAACATACTAATATCTATGGACACTGCTTGTTCACAGAGGCTCATCTGTTGAGTAGTTGTAGCTGTGAGTAAACATTCATTAAATTTCACATTCATCCACCACGTTGCATCTGCATCACCTTTTGTTTCCCTGTTATCCCATTCTTTCCTCCAGAAAAAAAGAAATCCAAACAACAAATCAAAATAGAAGCTGCAAACTCTCATTTGTTAATCAAACTTGGGACAAGAGGTAATTAATTCTTTGGAATCAGTCAATTAATTTGCATAATAAGAGGTACCATAATTATGACTTCTGCTGCTCAAGCCCAAAATTGTAATTAGAGATTTAGTCTGCATTACAGCCGAAAAGCCTGTTTTTTGGGAGCTGGTTCAGAGAGGAGATTGAGCATCCGTAGCTGTGGCATAGAAACCCTGGCAGAGCGGCATCAGAATAAAAGCTTTTCCTCCACAGTTCTCCTTTTGCTCAGCCCCGAGGGGAAGTGCTGGGACGACTGATCTTCTAATCTGTAAAGGACCAAGACCTCAGCTTTCAGGGGCCCCAGTCTCAAGTCAACTAGGGCCCCTGTTCCTTGTCTTTTTCTCCCCAGCTTAGTTTTCCTATTTCCATTTGCAAGGAAATTCATAATTTTTACAGTCCATACTGCTGCCATGAGCTGGGGTGGAGCTGGAAGATGAAGGGTTGCATTAGTGCGGTGATATTAGCCCTCTGCTGCATGCTCACTCAGCTGTGGGGCCTTGAGAGGGGGGAAAAAAGCAAAATAAAGGAAATTCAAAGCATAAAATAAAAATAAGGGAGGAAATGTCACTGGTTGTTGTGAGGACTCGATGCCAGCTAATCATCCACTTTACTTAGCTATATTTATATATATTTGGAGGACGTATTGTACTGTGCTACAAAGCAAATAAGGTCTTTCAGGCTTGTGTTGCTCTCCAACATTATAAGGCATTGTGCAGCTGGTTGTGTGGTTTTCATGTTATATTTTGCACACAAGCAAGATCCAACATCATGATTTACTGTCTCTGATTTTTAGGGATGCACAACGATTTCACTGAAGAAACTGTTGATCTGAACCTAGCAAGCTACATTAGATTGTGGCTCTCGGTCTGTCTCCATGTATTTCTCTTACTTTCACCCTTGGACACTTTTCTGTTTTGCTGTGACAATGGTGTGATGAGTCTTAGATGGGTCATTTACTAGCAGTGAAAGAGGTGGTCCCAAGCTGTTGTTTTGCAACACATAAGTCTCAAGAGATGACACTCAAGTCCCAATTAAAGACAAGCTATTTCCCACTGGGTTTTGAGTCCAAACAAGTCATAATGTGTTCTTCACCAAAGTAGTGCCATTTAGAAGCATCAACACCACTATAACAACATTATAGATCACTAGTTAAGTGTTTTGTATGATGTGACTTCTTTTTGTTGACATTATTTAGTGTGAATTCTGATTACTGAAGAATTGGTCCTGTCAGACATTTAAAATTTCTATCGTCATTGCATGTGGCATGACCAGTGTTTCTAGTTAGCCGGACACATTTCTTTCTGTCTCTGAATATTGGCAACTAGAATCAGTCGTAATACTCTAACTGTGCTTTGGAGGCAGAGGAAGTCTCCTGCGTCTCAGGGCTCAAGTTCTAGTGGAGTCAGTGGTGTGAGAGTCCAGTTATCAGTTATTTATAGTCATGTTTAGTTTATTTAAGTACTGTCTGGCTTTGTGAAAGCCAGGAACAATGCATTGATTACCTAAATATGTTGATTAGACAGCAGTGCGAGTATTTTGTTACAGTGAGTTTTGTCTAGTCGTTGGTTGTTATCAGTGCCCAAGAGTAGCCGTTGAGGTTCTTATCTGTTGTGTTACAGACAAGAACTCAATGAAAGACTTTCTAGAACAGATGCTAATGGCTAGCATGGCAACACTGCGTTCTAGTGTAATTGCTAGTTGTATAGACCTATAAAACTAAATGAGATTAACATTGTACTGTAAGCTGTTGTAAGCAACTGTTAGCTGATAAATAATACAAGCCTATTTCTAATTACAATCAGCTCTAGCATTAACATTAGCACCCTCTCATCAGCTGCAACTCTGATGTAGCCCGTGTTTGGTGCATTCAGGGACACTACAGAGTGTAGTTGATCCAGTTATATTACCTAATTAGGCCTACAATCCATCAGTTTTAATTTAACTTAATTTCTTTTGAGTGTCGTAGGTTGAAAGTTTGACTTCCTTCTTTCAAGTTATGGTTATTATTAACCAAATGTTTAATCAATACTCAAAATCAAGTTAATTAAAAATAGATTAATCTGAACATCAATCCTTACTCAACTAATTGGAAAAATAATTAGTAAAAAAAAACATAATTATTAGCTGCAATCTTAGTACAGGAATGTGAAATTTATAAAGGGGAAAAGGTTAGTTGCACTAAAAAGAGGAGTATGGTGAGAGAACAGACAAAAAAACAGTGGACTTTCATAGGCTAACTGCAAATAAAGCTAATTTTGTGCTGCAGCATTTATTCAAATGACATTCCTATTAATCTGGTCTTCCTTCAGCTTAGCCCCACTGTGGAACAGGGATTTGTTTGTGTTTTCCACAAGTATGACATTAACACGATGTGGCCATGTCAGAAATGGGGCAAATGCTTTTCCACCACCACCACTGGAATATTCATGAAGTCGACATCGCAGTAAATTGAACGAAAGCTGCTGTAAAATGTGGTGACAGTAGCTGCAGGCCCAGGGCTGTCGCTCCCTGCCAAGATGGAAGACGTTGAGCTGAATGTGGCGAAGGCGTCCTCTGATAGAGTATTAACAGAATGGTAGAAACAGCTGGAGTTGCATAACGGTGCCTCTGTATTTTGCCTGCACACAGGGAGGAAAGCATTGTTGGAGAGTGAATGCAGAGATGCCATTTTGCAACTTGTCTTGGTGTTCGCTACTCTATATGTATAAATGTGTACAATAAAAAAACAAAAGGAAAGAAAAACAGCATGCTGTTTGGTGATGCTGTGATACCATCACAATGTTAGTGTTGGCAGCCTTGTGTCTTGTTGTGTTGTTCAGTCACTGATTGTGTATGTGTGGTAGCTAGTTCTAGCGCTCTCAGGGGTGGATGGGAACCTGAACTAATTCAAGCATGCAACCTCTCCGAGCAGCCTCACCCACCTTTCATCCCCCAGTTTGTATTGCACAAAAACTGTCATGCAAACGAGGTGCTGCTCATCATTCTGCTTTCACAGAGAAAAGACCATTCTGGGATTTCTAATTGTGAAGCAAAATGATCTGTTTGAAAATTTTCAATAAACAAATTTACGCTGCATAGACTAATACATACTGTATTGTACACCGCTAATATCTAATGAACATAGCTGTGTCATCAAGATCGCTCTATTTCCTGTTCAAGGGGAGATGATAATATGGAGTTGCTTCTCTATTATGAAGCCACTCTTGCACCTATCTAATTTATGTAGGCAGATGCAGATGCTGGAGGAGTTGTAAAATGTATTAAGTGACATTTGAATTCAAGGCCTTGCATTGTTGCTGAAGACCTTTTTAAATGTATAAAAGGTAGTTCATAGTGAAGTGTTCTTCTGGGCAGAGATTACTCTTCAACCACTTAAACATTTAAAAAAATGTTTGAGATTGCCTGACATGCACATTTCTAAACCTTAAAATAAGTATTTAATCACTTCTGTCTGTGTTTGCTGAGATGAATCAGCATCCCACAGGCCTTGCTCTGATGCAGCGAATGAAAAGCAGTCCTATACAAAGGGTCAAAGAAGGAGGGTAGAAGAAGGACTAAGGCGGTGGCCTTGGTTGTCAAAAGGCAGTTAGAAATGTGTGCTACTGTGTTGGAAACACATGTTGGCAGAGCTCCATAGCTGTTCAGTAGCCCAAAAAGGAAGACCTTGGCCATTCAGTCATGCACAGGAACATCGCTGCTTTGCCAACTTTGAGGTTCTATTCCCACATCTCGGGCAGCTTCATTCACTCACCCACCAACAAAGGCGTTAACTGAGGAACAGGAGCAGCATGGGTCAAGGTGCAAAACCCACCTGATCATCTAGAAATGAACCATGGCTCGTTGTCCCTGGCAACAGTGGGTTTTCATTCTTGTCTATTTCCTGTTGCACTTTAGTGTATCACAGTGTTACAATAGTATTGAATGAGATTTAAACATAAGGTGTTTCAATTTATTAAAGGGGAAATGGAGGCCAGGCAGGACAATGTGGGAATAAATTTTGTTTTATAGCAATGATGTTGAACAGTCATATCCAAATGGGGAAAAAGGAGAGAATTTTTCTTTTTTAATAAAATGCTAAAATAACAATGGTGCAAACACAAGCAGCAGAGCAAAACCTGAAGTAAATGATGAGGCAGGTTATAGCTGAGCAACAACAGGCTTTGTGTGGGTGACTGACAAACGGCACAAGCCAATACAAGTGAGACCTAGTTTAAAGGGAATAAAGCAAGCAATGAAACAGCACGGTGACTGTCGGGGTAGTTATTAAACTGGAGAGCAACAGCATGCATCTGGATTAAGGTCTCTGATGGCAGCCACAAAAACAGGAACAGATTAATTTGTCCAGTTGGAGTCTTATGCAACTCATTCCAGTCTCAGTCCAGTGAAGTGGAATGAGAATAAAGCCCACGGGAGTACTGGCTTTTGAGGACTTTATATATAAACGACAGTTTACATATTGCATGTAGTTAAAAGCTTTAAGAGAGAAATATCTTTACATATTATTTATATGGTTTTGTATTTTAAATCACCAGATGATCTTAATTATAGTAAAGCCATAATAATTGTACCAGATTTACGTCAACACCCTCATCAGATTTCATATTTATCAACAGATGCAGTAATAATGTGTGTTGACAACAAACAGACAAACTTGGTGCTGTGCAGTGAAGTGGGAAGTAGGGGGCTGAATATTAAATTAATAAATGTGAACATATCGGGTAGAATAGCTTGCGTAGTAATGGCCACAGATATTTGCAATATGTGATGAAGACTTGAAATATAGGATTTTGTTATGTTGTGAGCACACATTATCATGTACCCACAATATATGATCTTTTGCAAACTTCTTATTTTTTTCAAAAAATATTTTGTGCACATTATGGCACCACATTGGCTGCAGATAAACACATTGCCTGTGTTTATCTGGAATACAGATAAACACAGGGACAGTCTAATTTTTATGAGAAGTGTTAATTTTCATGCACTAGTAAATTTTATTTTGAGCTAAGTGCAATATTTTCTATAATTATCTGGTCATTCCCAGGTTATCAACATCAATGTGGAAATGCATGTAGTGTATGTTAGATTAATGTTTTGTTGCTATGGATACATATAACTTTAATTAGTTGATCGTGAAAATGGTTTTAAATGGTGTATAACTGATGAAGAAAATAATAATTGTTGCAATCTTCCTCAGGAGCAGAATACACTTCCACTTTAGTTTTGAAAGCACATCCCATAAATTGCATCAATGTCTAACATGAAGAGGTAGCTCCTTGTAATAAAATCCTGAAAATATTTTATGGAGAACAGAATTAACCTTATTTGCACACCTTCAATCAATGAGAGCCAGTGAGAAAAGACCTGAGTGATGGGGGTTAGTGGCATATCTCCAGGGAAGGCATTACTGGAATCTGGCTTATTCAAACCTTAAATGGAAGTTTGTGCCCCACCAGAGTAAAATATCAGCCAGATTCATATGAAAATAGTTGTAAATCAAGCACGAATTCTGCGAGAATAGCCTTAAAACACAATTTTGTCTTCTTATTTCAAGAATTTATTTGGAGGCAGATGACTGAGTTCCTTAAAATTAGGTTTTTGGAAATGCATTTCTTCGGGAAAGCACAATCACAGCCATGTTATTAGCTCTGATAGAAGAAAGCTCACTACTCCTGTCTGTAACTGTTGACCCACTAATGGATTTCTGCTACTCTTGTACTCTTGTATCTATGAGGAAGCTACTGAATACATTTCATGTTTTAAATGACATGTTACTGTGAAAGAAAAGAAAGAAGAGGGTTATGGAGGCTTCTATGGCATTTGGAAACTGTTGGTTGATGTAGAGAACACCACAATTTTAAATCCTTCTGAACATTTTGTGTTTAGAACTTCTCTGCATGTTTTAATTTAATTTAAAGCCAGACATACCTAAACCAGTCTGTGGGTTTTGAGATTTGGGTCTTCTTGCAGGTAGCTCAGTTAATCCATTTTCAGGTCAGAAACTATTTTATTATTTTCAGTTGCTTTGAAAGATTTTACAGAATTGCAAGGGGCGGCATGATAGCTCAGTGGGTAGAGCAGTCGTCCTCCAACCCAAGGGTGAGCGGTTCGATTCTCAGTCCCAG
>JAUMHL010000006.1:13628378-13651018 GCA_032362345.1 Sandelia bainsii | reverse complement strand
TGACACAGGTCTAGCAGCTGTCCAAACAACAATTTCCCCAAGGGGATCAATAAAGTGTTAATTATTATTATTATTAAGTTGTAGCCCCTTTTACAAATTACTTATACTTTGCATTGTTACAGTATACAATTTTCCTTTTAATGTTCATACTCGAGATGATCATTGCATCCTGTAAATTTAATTAATTTAGACAGTTATTTAATTGTGTGCCAACCAAAAACCACCAAACAAAAAAACTGACCACAGTTGATGCTCAAATAACATCATAAATTAGAACTGATAATGTAGTTTAGATTTGTAAATATAACCGTTTAGAAGGTCAAATTGCCTTTAAGTAGACCTGGATGTCATGAATGTGGACATGCAGCATAGTGTGTCTTCCCTAAAAGTCCACTACAAGGTCTGGGGACTGTCTCCACTCAAGTCTCTGATGAGGCAATAGCTACTGTAACAGTATTCAGTTTACAAAAATTGAGTGTCAAAGCAGATGCTTAAACGTGTTTCTGGATTTTTCAAGCTGTTTTTAAAACTTACTTAAATGAACCAGTCACTGCCTGGAAAGTTGGTAATCAATCTTTGGAGCAATGTGAAGTGAAACATAGATTACTATTAAAAGCTAAAACAGTAGACAATGTTGGTATAGTCTTTAGCAACAGAAAGAGACAAGAATAAATTAATCTTGCTCAAGTTCATTAGTGCTTTACAGGAGGTAAATCAGAACCCTGACTGTGTCCTCATCATAAAACATTTCTGAAATCAATTAAGCCAGGGGCAAGTGCTTATGGCAGCTTTTGAAGCAAATCTTCAAGCCACTTGTCTACTAAGTCTTTACTATGATAATGGTATTTCTCCCTTTTCTTTTTGTAATCCTGTCATGTGTAGCTATGAAATCTCACAATCTTTGCAAAGGTTCAATGCACCTGTAAATACAATTAAGATGTCGTCACAGGCAACAGGATTATGCATTTGTATGATTGAAAGCCATAAATCACCTTGTAATATCCCTGTCAACTTAAACTATAGTAAATAGTTTGTAATTGGTATTTTTATGGCCCAGTCTTATGCTGTTGAAATTGCAGAAGCAGATTAAGTTTCTACAAACAATAAGCTATAATTAGAATGTCATTAGGCGTTAGTGTACATTCATGAAGCAAATAATGGCGAGAGATGAAATTTCTGTCAGTAACACATTTTTAAAGGGTAAACTCTGAGCAAAACATTTGTTTAGGAAGATTCAAACTGTAAGAAGGTTATAAAAAAACAAAAGTGTTCCATCAATGTTAGATCTCAAATGTTCCTCATCTACAAGCAATGAACAATGTCCTGCTGTGAGATGCTAATGACATACTTTATTGATCCCACTGGGGGAAATTGTTGTCTGGACAGCTGCAGTAAATACATGATGTCACACTGCCTTTAGTACTTCTAGCGTGAATAATATAGCTTAAAAAATTATCTAATGCTTTTAAACATCTTAACTTTAAGTTATTGTAATTTTTGTCTAGATATCTCTTCAAGTTAGTGGTACTTCTTATAATATACCACACTCACTTTTTCTTTCTGTGGCATTATTTTGTAGTCGGTCCAAATTTCAAATTTTTTTTCCCAACAATGCCCCTCTATTTAAACTTGCTAAATCTTTGCAGCCAGTGGCTGGGGATATACTTTCTGTTAACTGTGCAGTAGCTCCGGGCGGCAAGTAGCTCAGTGGGTAGAGCAGTCATCTACAAACCCCAGGGTGAGTGGTTCAATTCCCAGTCCCTCCAGGCTACTTGTACCCTTAGTAGCACCCACAACGGCATAGAAACATTGCAACAATAGCAGTAAGTGAAAAAAATAAAAATAAAATAAAAACTTGCTGAGCTGCTCCGTAACTACCCACATCTACATACCTACCATTTATGTTAATGCTGCCGTTTTTGCTGCCATTATCTCAGTTTGTCTCAATCTCTTTCACCATAACTTCTGTTTATGTTGTGCAAGGGTGGAAGTTCATGAGGAAGAAATTTCATTGTCGCTCAAGGATGATTACGCTCTAGTCTGTCCCTTTGGAGCTAAACGTTAAAATTGTCCAAACATACACAAACTATGCAAGGAAATGTGTGAACGCTGCCGCTATCCACATCTACGCATTAGTGAACAGCAAGTATTTCTCCAGCCTAACATGGATGTCAGTAACAAGGCAATGTTTAAGGAACACTTGTTTTTGGTTTTCTGCCATATCTGCCGCTAGTGACCATGCAAACTCACGAGTGGATGTGGCCAAAAGTTGATAATTAGCATATCAAGGGAGAATAATGCAGCTCATTCATCCTGTGGGAGCAATCACGATTCATGAAGAAAAACTAGGCTAGAAGGACACTTGGGGAGAGGGAAGGAGGAGGAAGAGTGGAAAGGTCTGGGGGGTCAGGACTCATGCATTGTTTCTTAGAATGCTCCAGTTCCTGCTGTCACCCCAGCTCTTTGTTAAAGACTGAGCACAGGGGATATCTGGCTCCTGGGCACTGTTGCCAGAGGCTAGAAACTCAAGGGTCAGCGGATTTTCCAAACCACTGCTTTATAGCACTGCCATTCAGGAAAAAATTGCTCTACTGTACGCATTCAACAGGCGTCAAGCTCAGTTTAGGTTGTCATGCTTAGACACTGCTGATGGCCAACGTGATTGATGAATAAGCTGTCAGGATTTTTCAGTGTCTTTTTTTTTATATGGATGATTTGATTTTTAAAATCTATCCAAACAATTTAAATACATACTGGTGACAGATTAAATGAAATACCCGTAATGCCTCACTACCATTGTCATCATGGAAGAGAGCATTCCTATCAGCATAAAAATGTTTTATCAAAGGGTAAAAGTGATCACTCAGAGTGACTTTGCATTGATTTGCCATGACACCTCCCGCTAAAGCGACAAATGGACCCAAACCATTCCCATATAAAATGCCCCCCACAGCATAATAGAGCCACAGGATCCCCTCACTGTAGGGGTCAAGCATTCAGGGAATTTTCCTTTAATTTGTCACTTGTATGTATATTTCTGGTACAACTTTTTTATGTCTGTAGTTTTGGCCATCATTTCCATTAATAATAATACAACTGTATACTCCAAGTTGATTGCCATCAAATATATTAATGAAATGCTTGAGTAGCATCAGTACAGTGCCTTCTTGTATCATCTAATGCTATATGATTTCTTACTTTCACACTTCGTGCTAATAAATGTTGGTCTGTTGTCTGAATGAACAATGGCAAATCTGAGAATACATTACTGCTATCAGACGGGCTCAAAGCTAGATACTTCTAGCAATTTGACTTGCAGATGATTACCCACTGTGACCCTGTTACCATGATCACAGTGACAAAACCATTTTAGAAATCCATTGTTGCCACAGTTTGGGCTGTTTTGGTGAGATTTTGAAGCTCCTCAGCTTGCAGGTGGAAGCAACAGGAATACTTACAGAAACTGCAGACTTATATTCTAACACTTGGGGCTTAGCAGCTGTAATGTTAGTCTGTTGGTTATCTCTTGCAGTTCTGGAGTAATTTAACCAGATTAGAAAATCTAAATAGAATTGGAACTTATTTTATTTTATTTTGGTAGCTAAAATGTATGGTCTTAAGAAAAATGTGGTGGAATGTGGTGGTGAATTTTGGGGGGGGTGTTTTGGTTTTGTTTGGGTTGATATTGACTTCAAAGGTGGTACAGTGGGACATTTTTCACACCAGTGCACTTTTTCCCAAAGCACTAACAAATACTTGTGTTACAGTAGCGGCTTTCAAATGGCTTCCCTTAGGCCACTCTGAACAGACGCTGTGATGCAGAGCAGCTTTACTTTACAGTCATATTTTGCCATTTTTCACACACACAGAAACATAGCAATTTAAAATGTCTTGCCAAAGAAATAAGAGATATGTGCAGCAAACATGTAAAAATACTTTGAGGTGGGAGCACCATGGCAGCTAGGTAATGTAGACTATTCTGTAAGGATAAAGTATGAGTTGTGTGTTTGATGCTTACTGTTAACTTGCTAATGATAAATGCAGCAATAATTATTTTTCAGTGCATGTTTTTTCATTACTAATGCTGACTCACTTATGATCTGTTTGTCTTGTTTCAGTGAAGTTAAATCTATGTTGGGTTGTTGGCTGATTGGTTAAACCTTCGGATAGATGTTTGTTCTTCCAGTTAATAGACATTTATTCAAATTGGTCCCTGAGACATAATGTCAGTAATTTGATAACTTTGCTTTATTGTCCAGCCCTAGTAGACACCAATATAGATAAAATGGCAGACCCTATTGTGGCTCTTTACCAGAAAGAAAAGAGAAAATATTGAGTGTACAATACCTCACTCAAATTGCACAGAAATTGCAGACTGTCTTCTTGCCTCCTGTGTTTTCTTGAGTAATTCTTGGACAGGAAGTATTTTATGGATTGGTCCGCTATACTATGAAGCCAAGGTTATGGCAGGGCCAGTCATGTCGTCTCTCGTCATCTTACTCTTCAACTGCTACAGTTCATGCCCAGACTGACCCCCCTGCTACATCCAGACACTCAGACTGTCTCAGTGCCTGCCACAGTGCTTCACTCTACTATTAACATTCTGATTGCTGTCTTGTTTCGTTTGCTTGGCCAAGCACTTTATTTCCAAAAAGAGTCTGGTCTCCATGCTGACCTTTCCTTTTACAGACACGGAGCAATCATTCACAAATCGCACTACAGAGTGTAAAATATCCAAATGGTTTGATAGTGCAGCCCTAATGAAATGACTCACACTTCTTTGCTGCAATTATAGGAAAAGGTCAGTGCCATAACTGCTGTTCAGCTTCAGCATGATTGTCCTACTTCACATTACCCAGTGTTTGGCCCATAAAATATCAGTATAGGCCATATTGTATGACATTTTGTCAGTGTGCTTTTTCAAACTCATCAGAAACATCTAATTTGTGGTGAATGCTCAGTTTGGAGTTGACTTTGAAATTAGTATTTTATGGTATATTTGGTTCAGTTTTAATGTAGACATTTATGCATTTGAGGAATATTAGTGGGCTTCCAACCATGACTGGGAAAATTACCCTTACATGTAATTATGTACAGTATTTCTTTGCAAATATAGGAAAAAAGTAGGGCAGGGACAATAAATACAATAAACATTTTGCAATACCAAAAAAGCAACATTTAATGGGGTCTGTAAACTGTCCATTGTTGGGTGATCTGAGAATGATTTTTTTTCAGTATTAAGGTTCTTCTCTCTTTACACTAATAGAACAAGTAACAAGCTTATTACAATATGCATATATTCAAAATTTAAAGCAAGTGTTTTCTTGTCCAACATAAAATGGGACCCGATGCTTTCAGGATTTATTTTGTGTAATGTTATTTCTGTATAGATACAGTATACTTCCTGTGCGAGGAAACTCAATTTCTGGCCACGTTTCAACAGTCACAGACTGCTCACTGTGTGGTGTGGCTCACTGTCGATTTTGATGATCTTTTACTGTGTTTTGTTGTTCCATCTTCATTCACATCAGCCACCTGTTGGTTTTGTTTGGCTCCCCCAGTGGTGGTGAAGCAGGTTGTGTCACATTGATCAATGACGTCATTGCATAAATCCACCACTGACGATGGTGGTCATCAAGCCACAGGGAGAACAATCTTTTTTTTTTTTGGATATGATCATTTATGCAGGCTGAGTGAAATAAGAACATTTGTTCTCCCTTACATCATTATGATCAGTTAGATCATGTCTGCACATGCATATGACTGTTGAGTTTGTAAAGATGTAACCACTATAGAGGAAGAGGAAGCCAGACTAGAGCAGGAAAATCTGTTGTCTACAAGGAAATCTGTCTTTAGCTGACAAAGATATGAAATTATAAAAGCATATGCAAAGTAGTAAAATACTGAGGAAAGAAAAAAAAATATAGCGGCATAGCTGCTCTTTCACTTTGACAAAAGTTTGTTGACAGGAACAGTAATGACATAAATTGTTAGAGCAGCAACGAAACATCTTTAAAAAATCACTTCTAACAACAATGTAGTTTATGTAAAGCTTCTTTGAACTTGTCCATACAGTATGTTGTACAGGCGTAAGTGTTGGTCACAATGTAAGTTTTGATAATGAGCAGTGAAATTGCTGGTGGCTTATTATCAAACACTTTTTAGTAGGTTCACAGTTGCTTTAACATTCAGAAGGCAGCAATTCTCCAGTGTGTAACCCAATTTCATAAATATTCATCTAAGGCATCGAAGTTGAGTGGTGGCTCATTCAGTATTTAGTCATGCACAATGTTAATACATGAGATGTTTATACAAAAAGAAATGCAGGTCATAACTGTCAAGACTGGGATGTTTTCATCCTAACAAGGTTTATTTTCAGGGATTATTAATGCTGTTATCATGAATACAAAGAACAGTAGTGGAGACAGGAACAGTCTTGACAAACTGATTTTTATTTTTTTTTTACTACATGAATGAAATGGACTTTTCTAAATAGAAACAACTGGAAACTTTACAGCTCTGAACTCACACCTCTCACCTCTGTTCTTAAAGTGTTCATCCTCAATGCTTTTTTTGTTAATATGCAGATTTTGAAATGTGTATGTGAGATTTCTGTCTTCACCCCATAGAATTTAATATCTGGCACACAGTACTGAAAAGTTATATTTAAAAATAATCAACAGTAGCATCTTTAGAGATCTCACTGTCGTGTGTTATTAAAGGGACTAGTTCTTCAGTAGAAAGTACTTCTGATAAAAACAGACATTGAGATGGTATCTTAACTCCAACTTAACTTGGACTCTGTTTTGTATTAAAACAAAGACAAAAAAAATCAGCATGACTATTTGCTTTCAGCACGGCATTTCCTTGAACCAACAAAGAAACTACAAGATCTAACTTTACTATGGAACTCAATAGAGACATTGTACAAGGTCTTTTTTTAGTAGCGCTGTAAGTGTAGTTAGTCCAGGATTCAGGTTCTTGATCAGTGACAAAATGCATTTGCACAGAAGCCAAGACACGCAACAGCTAGAAGCCATGTGTTCAAGGTGGTGTAAGTCATTATCTACGGCAAACTGGGAACATCTCTGAACTACATTGTTCTGCTGTTTGAAGTCACCCAGGTTGTCACAGCAGTTTGTTTTACAGGAAAGGTTTCTCCAGAGTGTAAGGGGATTATTATGATTATGATCAGATGATTGACGTTTCACGTGGTCAGGATGTGGCCTGATGGCGTGTTCCATTCACAAGAGTCTTATTTTATGTGTCACCTAGATGGAGGAATGCTGTGAGATGATGTTAATGGATGCTGCAAAGGCAGAGGCAGACTGACAGATGTTGATGTTCAAGCTGTCCATGAAGTAGCTTTGCCTTATCTACCACCTGTAGACTCTCATACAACACACTAAGGTGTGTGTGTGTGTGTGTGTGTGTGTGTTTGTGTGTGTGTGTGTGTGCCATGTGTATGTGTGTTTGTGTCTTTGCCCTTTAGGTAATGCATACATTCATATTCTGTAAATACCAAGTTTGTAGTATATTGAGTAAACTGGAACTGGATAAACTGTATTTGACACTTTTACCACAGCAGCTCATATCACAACAATTTAATTTGATATACTCTATGATGTATCTGTTTTATCATCCCCAAAAAGAAGACACGTTTCTTATTTGCAGTTAAACATTCCACAGTAATAAGTGGTCTACCATGGCCATTTTTGTGAGCATATATCAAGCAGTTCAGCAAAGAAATTGCCTAGTGTGGACGCAAAATTAAACTCCCAGGGCAACATAGCCTGCATTCTTACTCATTCGATTAATATTTCATTTCAACCCATCAGTAGCATATTGGGAATGGTTCTCTAAAATAACTGCAAGGGAAGGGAAAGGCAGGGTGCTTCTGTTTAAAGCTATGTAAACATGACCCTGTTAGAAGCTAAGGCTACTTTAGGAAGAAGTTCCCAGGAAATGGAATCTGCTTTTTGACAGAGGATTACATTGCACTGTTGATCTCCCTCAGATGGGTTACAATCCCCAAGGAGGGAATGTATTTATTGACAATTTGCTGCGTTATTCCAGCCTCACAGATAAGAAGCCGTATATTATGTAACCAAAGAAATGGCTGGTTCAACAGTGTTAATGTGAAACTGTACTGATTATACTCATTAAAAGTCAGTTCTGGAATCAGTACTACTCAGGGTTATCTGGACATGGATGCAGACTTCAAATGCATACCCAACAGCCTGCATTATAGACAGAGGACTTGAAAGTTCTGATCATTCACCAGGCAAGATCTAACAAAATGTCAGCAGCACAGGAGTTGTTTGACGTGTATCAGGGAGGAGTATGTGTCTGTTGCATCAAATCAATTTTGAAATTTGTTATTTAATAGAAAATCACTGGCTTAAACTTAAATAGTCAGTTTTGAGTTGAATAATCACACATGTATTCAGTTTAATCTTGGTAAGGAAAGTTGACAAAATATGTGATTTATACCCTTGAAGATAAGAATTACCTCAATCTAATCAGTACCTTGCTATGAAATGTGCTGAGCACATTTAAAGTATCCTCCCAAGGGAGCAAATTATTTGCATTTTAATTCTTCCTATGGTCTTAAGCCACTACAAATAAGCCTTAACATATAGTTAAATCATCAGTATGTTGGTGTTTAAGAAGTTCTGTCTTAGAGAGCAGCCAGTACAGCTTTAAAGTTCTGGTGGTAATTGGTAACTTTAAAGTTGTGACCCCTTTTTAGGATCAAACATATCAGATGATGCATTACTGGGATAATGCAACATTTTATTTTTAATTAGTTGCTCAAGCATATAAATATAAAAATGACAACTGAAAATGATTTGCAATTGCAGGGGTACAGCTTTTTTATGAAAGGGGTGGAGTAAAAAAAAAAGACAGTATACTACATTATTAACAAATAGGGGATGAAACAGTCAGGGGCTTGGCCACAGGGTTGGCTGGGGGTGGCACCGGCTACCCTTGAAATCTGATTGGCCACCCTGCCTGGCCACCCCCACCAGAGCTATCAGTTTGTTCAGTAAGAGTAGCGTTTCAAAACCTCAAGCCTCTTTGACTACTGCACAAAAAAGACCTACTATTTTGATCATAAAGAAGAAAAAGGGGTAAGTAAACAATCGTTTGCAATATTTAGTGTTTAATGATTCGCAAATGTTGACTTTAATTTTATAAGTAAGTTGTATAGAGTTAGCATAGCGCCGCTAAGTTATATAGAGTACAGCTACGCTAAGCTAAGCATGCTAATTGCGTGACTGGGAAAAATTAGCCTGCACCCTAAGCCACTGTAACAAACGTTACAGTTAGCAGCCTCAAGCTTGTGTATATATTGTATTATTTGGGTAATTAGTTTTGTTATTCAAACCTTGGACTACTATTCATTACAATCTAAATATAATTGTCATTTTAGTGTGCCACCCTTCTACAGTCTGTGCCCCTGCCTGGGCCCCCCCAGAAAAAAAATCTAGACACGCCCCTGGAAACGGTTACCGGTTTTATGGTAAACCATGGTAAAATGAAACGTTTCAAATTCGAATTATTATCATTAAAATCCTAGTTGATTATTGTGCTTTCAATAACTTCCCTGCTGAAGGGTAAAATGCTGTCCAGCCTCAACCAAAGTTAGCAACAGTCTCCCACTCCCAGACATGGACTATAGACTTGTTCTGCCTTGCTATCTACCACACCTGCTGACCTGTGTGTGTGTGTGATGGTTTCAGACTCCGATGAGAAAGTACAAACTTGCTCTTCCTCTACACCTTCCATAGATACTGAGCTGAAAAATGCAGACAGTAGACTCTGTACTTGTTATCCTTCTGGCCTCTTAGCACGTTAGCTTGTTAGTCTGTTTGCTTGTTGATATGACAGCTGCATGATTTTTGCTGCCTGTGGACTTTGGAGAGACTTGCTGCTGCTGCAGTTTGGTTATGGTAATTACTCAACTTTTACAGGCACAGACACGGGCACCCTTGTTGCTTAAAAGGTTCGCCAAGTATTAAAAAATTTTGAAAGACTGGTCCATTTCAAACGGTGAAAACAGAACTAAACTTTCCGTGATTGCTTCTGTATTTACTGTAGGTTATCAGACTTATTCCAGTAACTATTACTATCTTCTTGTATTTATGTACTAAAATACAGTATAGAATGTAGACTGTGTGTGAATGAAAGTTAATGAGGAAATGAAAGATTTCAGTTTGTGTATGAAAACGTTTCAACTTTTTTAACATGTTTTAACAATACCATGATAATACTAATAACCATGATCATTTTGGTCACTTTAATTGTGATATTAAACTTTCATACTGTTTAATTTCTTCAAATAATTCAGGCTCTATTGTAACTTATTATGAACACTTCTAAATGTGAGATTATTAAGAACTTAACCTGTCTCTGGACTCATGCAGTGAATTTCTTACATGTGTGACTGTGTGTGGAACTTTGTGAGAATCCAACATGTAAGGCTCAAAACCCTCTTATTCTTAAATTGTTGTGGCATTTTTCACAGCAATTATTTCCAAGCAGCACACCAGAAAATTACCATTAAAATTGCTTCAAACAACATGACATACTTCTTTGCTGGTTTGGTTCTCTGTAAAAATGTCTTCGGATTCACTGGTGCTTTTACTTTACTTGAATAAATAATGAAATTCTTCGTTCCATTTGACAAAGTAGACAACAAATGAACCTCAACACATAGTGACAAGCGTATAGAGTACAGGACGAACATCTGCTGCGTGACGTCAAACTCATATTCTCTCTCCCGTTCTGTGTTACTCCATTCACTTAAGTACCTTTTCTTCACATTTTGAATTATTTATAATTTCTTTAGTGGTTGTCTATTTTTTGTATCAAATCAGCTTGTAGTAAGAGTGTGGTTCTTATTTCAGCTGGATGCTCTTCGCATCATTTGTATGGCAGTTGCAAAAGAGAACCATCTTGTATCCACTTAAAACAGAATAAAACCGGTGGTGATGGCTGCTGTGTTTTAATATCCAAACTTAACATATTCTCAAAGGAAAATTTTAGTCAGAATGATATGTGTGGATTAGTGGAAATTTAGCAGATTGCATGAGAATATTGTGCCATGGGGAAAGACATTTCTTTGCATTCAGGGATTAGTGTGATGCGTGCCTCAATCACTCGCTCTTTGTCAGGATAAATATTCCCTGTGTCTGGAGGCCAGCAACTGGAATCAGTGCTGTACTTTTCGCCATGCCTGAGGTGCTGCTGGGTCTTATAGTGAGTCATTACCGTAACACTGCAGGGGAAAAGTTATGCATAGAGGCGACTTCCTGAGAGCGCTCACTGTGCCTACCGGACAAAGCCACTAGTGTGAGGGTTATTTCAGGTCGTTTGGTTTGCCTGTTTAACATGGGAATCATCACTTCAGCTTACTTTAACCGACTTAATTACCCTGACACCCTCCAGTCCCCCTGAATTTATCATCTTCATCCAAGTCCAGGGAGTGCAAATAAAGCAATAACATCACTTGGGCCAAACCAATGGCTTATTGATTGGCACCCAGTATAGCAAGGGGCATGTCTCTTCTGTAATAGAGTGGGGAAAGTAGGGTTTGTCAGGAAAGGGAGCCATAGTAAGTAAGTATTTTTCTTACTCTCTTCCTTTAAATGTTGTAGCTTAAGTTAATGAGAGACTTAGGTTCCCTGCCACACAAATCTAATTACCCTCTTGTTGGCATGTAAAATGGCCAAGAGCAGCAGTTTATTGGGTAAATCAACGTAAGAAGTGAACTGGTCAAGGACCAAGCCACAGAGGCCCACTGACTGTCAGAATGATCATTATTTGGCAGCTTTTGATGACCTGGAATCTAGATGATTACAAAGGGACTGTGCATAGATATGTTCTAGTTTAACCTGCAACAATAGCCCTGCCCCCCCAATGATTAACTGGAGTTTCTGAATTACTAATAATTATTATAATTATAATCCTTTTTAATAATTAAAAATAATAAATTAAAAGTAATTATTATTTACTAAAAATACTGTCCAATTACAAATGTGTCCAAAGATGCATATGGTCAGTAATCGGACTGTTCTGAAATGTATTTTTTGGCATATACTGGCAAATGACTAATGACAACCTGCAAAAGCAATGGAACAGACCTTGCACTGTGAACTCGCTTACAGTAGAGTACTGACAAAGGACCACAAGCACAGCTAAAGCAGAAGTACAAAAAGGCCAGTGTATGTTTGTGCATTTTAGTTTGTATTTTTGAATACTTATAGACCCATATTGTTAGTTAAAACTAAAGTCTTGTATAATAGCCTTCTAATAAGTCTTGTTTTAATAACGGTTATGATACATTTTTGTTAAGCCGTTTGGAAACTTGGTTGATTCAACTGGTTGGTCAGTTTGCTTGCTATACTTTCTGATGCTGTTGGGTTGTACTGCATCATACAGAGACACACTACTAATATGTAATATACTATGTTTATATAATGAAGCTAACCTGAAAGTTGAGTGTACATTTATAGATTTTGTTGTCTGTATGCTATCACATGAAAATGAAAAATTATTTAAGAAAAAAAAGAAAAATAACATTTTGCTATGCAACTAGACTGCAAACCCAGTTGTAGTTTTAACAGGCAGCAGTAGATCAGTTGGTAGAGCAGTCGTCTATGAACCCCAGTGTCAGTGGTTCGATTCCCGGTACCTCCTGGTTATATGTCAAGGTATCTTTGGACAGATACTGAAACCCTATAGTAGTGCCAACATGTACTGTAGTTGCTAAAGTTTCCCCAATTACCCCAAAAGTACCATTATTATTAGATGATGACCAGGAGGAGGAACTGGAGTGGAAGTGCTCATGTAAGTTCCACTCCAGAGAACTATTTGCAGTTATGTTTAGGCAACCTTTGTTTAAGGTTGAGGTAAGAGTGTGGGTTTTTTTAGGTTTAATGAGCACATTGTGTTTGAAGGTTAAATTCTTCTTTTAAGCCGGACCATAATCTCTGACTAACCTCAACCAAGTGCTATTAGTGAATAAAGTCAATATAGTCACAAAAGTGGATGTTGTACTTTGGGTTATAATAAAATATTGATGCACTGGAGTATATTGAGTTGTGTGACAGTGTATTGATATTCAGTTAATAAGTTACATGCAGTTACATGGCAGATCGTGGTTCATTTTGTGTTGTGTTTGAAATACAGACCACTAGATGGCAGTGTTGTGTATGTTGAGTTAGTTTTTGAACTCATAATTTATGTTGGTGTGTACTTTATACTATATACTAGATTAAAAAAATACATTATGTCGCCTTGCGTACAGCATCACAATATAACACAGTATATTGAATCTTAACCCCTATATTATAATACGTATTTTATCACCAGATTCTTGCTAATACACTGCCCTTGTACTGCAAGATTGGGTATTTCTGTGGAAGAGAAAACTGGATGTTGTGCATCAGGAAAAAAATCTGTTGGGAACATTTTATGTTCAGTATCGGTTTCGTATTTGCGACTTGTAATTGATGTTAATTGTCAACATATCCTCATTATGTTAATAGAAATTCTAATCTAATCTTAAATATGCATTTAAGTTAGTGGTATCTTTCTATGTTGGTTTAAACACAGCATATAATGAAGATGATTATCTCAGAGGGCAATAGCAAGAATGCAAGTCTGCAGTTTTTTACTGCCATTAAGTAATAAAACTGCTATGCGCACCTCCTCACAATGAAAATTTTATACTTCTGTGCTATAACTGCCAGCATACTGTGCACCACAGAATTAAGTGAAATTAAATACTATAAACAATATCAAACTTGCAAAGCTGGCAGTGAGGGCAGAAGAATAGGTTTGCTATATTGAAACATATTGAAAAACAAACAGCTTGCTTCTTTGCCTTCTTCTTTGGCTTCACCTTCACCTTCATTGTCTTCTTCATCTTCTTCTTTGGCCTTTGTCTTCTCCTTCATCTTCTTCTTCGTCCTCTCCTTCGCTTTTTCTTGTCTTAATGTTGATTTGGACTAGCTTCTTCATTTTTGGAAAATGTAAGAAGGCTTGTTGTGTTGTTGATGGAAAGAGCAAGCGTTCAATGAAAGCCAAGGACAATGAAAAGTATCCTTGTATTACAAATATGCATGTGAATGGCAAGAGCTCTTATCCATAAATTGAGAGGACCAAATATGCATAATGCAGTGTACTGTCAGTGAGGCATATTCATTTACTGACACAGCACAGCAACAATAGATGAACAACTCAAATTCAGACATTAGCACATTGGCAAACAATGGGCTTGTTGAGAAAAGGTAATGGAGCCAGCAAAATTGCACGAAGAATTGAGATAAAGTGGCACTAAAGTTAAAATGCAAAAGCATCAGATTCACCAGTAACGGAATTTTTCTGATAGTGCAGGAAGACTGGGAAAGAGAATTACAAAGATAACATGATGAACATTATCTGATGCATCTGTTCTGTAGAGCAAAAGGAAAAAAAAAAAAATCTTAAAGCTGTCTCAAGTGATTTTATTTTTGGTCACTTGGGGGAAGTAGAGCAAGTTGAATAAATAGGAAAGTTAATGTTTTGACCTTAAAGGATGGGTTCACAATTGTTTAAGTCCATCTTTACCCAACAGTAAGATGCCCATAAGAACACTTTCTTCAAAACTATTCCTTCATAGAAGAAAGAAATAAAGCAGATGACAATAAAAGGTGTGTGCAATAATGCCAGGCTGCTAAATCCATTCACTATTCCATCCATGCCAGTCGGTCCAGGAGCCGTGATGAAGCAGTCACTCATGCATGTCTGCCCTAACACATCATTGCAGATCAAAACATTGCTGGGTTATGTAAAGCTGAGGGGGCTAATAGTGACCTCATCCAATACAATATATCTGCGACTTGTCATTGATATTACAGTGCATTTTCTTCTGACAGGGATTGATGGGATGCATTATTCAATGAACACTGGCATACTTACTTTAATACAGACCCATTGCTAGAGACTTTTCTAGTACCACTTAAGCGCCACAATTGCTAGATTTTAGATATTTTTAAGGTCTAAGTGGAAGTGTTTCTCTGATTTTGTTACCACTTCATGCAAGGGAAAATGTTCACCGTATGCTGAATTCAAACCATTTTGAGCTATGTTTTAAGAACCAAACATGGCTTGAAATGACATTTACCAGTGTTTAGAATGTAAACCTGTAAGTTCTACTGCATTCTAATACAATCCATTAAGTAAATTACATCTGAAGTAATGACTATATTACTATGATTTCATTATTCAGCGTTTCAGTAGTGACCCTCATATATGTTGTCCTATTCTGTTGATTTCATTTTATTTCAAAGTTGAGGAAGCAGTTGCTAGGAGCAGTTTATATTGCTACCATGCCGATCAAGAACTACAGTGGTTTGTTTTTGTGTATATTTGTAACACTTAAATGATTCAGATCAACAAACAAATTTTAATATTACACAAACCTGAATTAACCTGAATAAATACAAAATGCAATTTTTGTTAAATGGTGATTTCATTTATTATGGGGAAAAAAAAGCTGTCCAAACCTGCCTGATCCTATGTTAAAAAGTAATTACCTATCGTTCTCTATTTTGTCTCATTTGTTTGTCTCATGCGTACTGTGGATGACTTTTATTTAGCTCTGTCTGAGAGACTGACCAAGTTGGGATTGACAAGTTGGACAAGGATCAGAGGACATTATGGATTACTTAACATTTTATAACATGCTGTCAGGGTAGTCTACATATATGAGTCCTCTGCTGGAGGAAAGTGATAAAGAGTGGCAGTTGTGAAGATAAAAACTGAGCCATGGGGAGTATTTGTGCCCCAGTTGCCCCCTAGTGCCAAAGATGGAGTCACTTTGCTGCAATGACTTTCACCTTGGACCATGTTGGCTTGAGTGTGTTGCTAATGCCTCTATAGAGGAGTGCTAGGTGTGTAAAAGTGGGGTCGTTGGAACTGTTCTTAGTCATAAACTGCAATTACAGCACACAGATTAAACAGCAATAGGAATACATAGGATAAAATAATAGACTGTTTCAGAAAAGTGACTGACTATGGCCTTCACAGTTATCAGATCTCAACCTAATTAAACATTGATGACTCATGATTTACTATAAATAGTCTGCACTTATATAGTGCTTTTCTACCTATACTGGTACTCAAAGCGCTTTACATTGCTTCTCATTCACACACACAAGCACACACCGATGGCACACCTGACCTGACACACCGGGGGCAACTTGGGGTTCAGTGTCTTGCCCAAGGACACTTCGACATATGACTGGAGGAGCCGGGAATCGAACCACCGATCTCACGATTGGCAGACGACTGCTCTACCTCCTGAGCCACAGCCGCCCCATAAAGCATGCAGCCATGCCATTTTATTCAGCAGCAACGCTTGCGGAAGCTCAGAATGTGTAGGTAATAATTAAACCTGTTTGTTAATTAGATTTTTAATTCAATTTGTTTACTTTTTTTTAAATGCTGGTGTGGCCGAGCTGTTAGACATTGCTGTCCACTGCCATCAAAAAACGGTAAGAACAAAGGAACAGTTTTTAGAAAAATGTTGTTCCACTGCTCTAGCAGTGATCCAGTGAGTGGAGAATGTATTTGAAGGAACACTGATGCTGTTCTGAAGAATTGGGGTGATCCTCAAGTTTTTTTTTTTTTTTTACTCATTGTAAGCATGAGATACTTTTCCACTAATCATAAATTCTGGATGCAAAACTCAAGCAGTCAATCAAGAAAGTGAAGCCAAACTAACTACTGACTCTACAGGGTAACCTGATTTATGCACATGCAATTGCATGCAATCACTGTTTAATTTGGTTCTATTTTGTAAGTTCCTGAAATAACGTGAAAAAAAGCTAATTTCGATCCTGTTTGCTTTACTTCTTTTCACATCAACAAAATATGTGAATTTGCCTGTGGTTCTACTGGACAGCTTCCAGGTGAGAATGTTTTTAACTGTGTGAATATGATCAGGTTGTTCTTGCAAAAGGGAGCTAAACAATCAGTGAAACCCTGGATTAAAGGATAAAATAAAATAAAATATTGGTCTGTGATGGATAAAAGACGCTTGTGAAGGTGGTAGCTAGTTAGTAGAGCTAATACAGGGATCTTAATTTGTTCTTCTTGCCCCTTACTAATTGAGCAAAATCGGACTGTTATTTCATAGCTGTGTAATTTAAAGGTACTTGCAATGTCTGTTGTTTTGTGCATGTACTCAGAAATGTTTGTTTTCAGCAGGACATGATAGGAAGTTTATGCAAACATTTGCTTCATCTAATCCTGCCATATCACCCATTAATGGCTTGTCAAACCTTATGGGATAGGTTGGATACTAGTAAATTATTGTAGTGGTGCCGATGTAAAAATAATCATCTGTTAAGATTTCATAAGTAAATACTAAAGCAGATATTGATTTCGACCGATCTCTTTTGTGGCGATTCAAACGCTGGTGGGTTATACAGAGAACGTCTCAAACATACTTTAATAATAATACTCATTTGCAATATCCACTAATTGATCCTCTTCCAGCATAATGCACCAGGAATGTTTACGACGGCAGAGAATCCGGTTTTTCAAAATTAAAAACTGTGATTGTCAATAAAATCTTTTTTTTTTTTTTTTCTTTCTGTGCGGTACCGGGCTGCGGCCCGTTGGTTGGGAACCTCTGGTTTAAAGAGTACAACTGTCGAACCATTTTTTCTAACCTTGACTCAACAGTCCGTGTGAGGCTAATCATTGGTTGAGCTAACCTTGGATTTAGACCCAATTGTTTCAAGGTCCAACACCACAGCTTCAACTGACACATTGTAAACTGGAATCATGGAATAATCTTGATTAAACTCTTAAAATGTTTATTTAACTTCAATGCTACTTAAAGAAACTCTGCTTTTTCGAGCTCTTGTCTAATTAAGAAGTCTACATTTGTTAACTGGAGTTTGTCACCCTTACTAAACATTGATCTTAACTAAATAGTAAGCAAGCAAGGCAGGTGAGCTGTAAATCACATTGATAATTACTTATGAATATTTCAGGTGTTAGAAAAACAGACTTTGAAGTAGGGGTGGGCAATATAGACTTAAAACTATATTATGATAGTTTAAAATATTTTTACGATAAGGCAATAGTACACTTCAGCAATACTTTTTTGGACACAAGTCACATCAGCATACAGTCTGTAGAGCTGAGCAAACAGGGTCAGTGATCAAAAATAATAAGCCTAAACATTATGTTATTTTAGTATTTGTTAATTGAGTAGTATTATTTTTAATTGATATTTCCTTCACAGTAGTATCTGTGATCCATTTTTTTATTCGCCTGAATCCATCATTGCCAACAATTTGGCTCAGCCTTACACCATGCTTATTGAGTTTGTAAGCTCATGTGACTATTGCAAACTGACAAATTGTTATCATGGTGGAATATCATCACGATATTTCATGGACGATATGGTATGGCAAAGCCCTACTTTGGAGCTTTACTGTCTCCTAGATGATGTGAAATTAGAGCAAGTACAAGATTTACTCTAGTCATAAAATAATGCAATGCATTTTCCTCTATATTCCACTGAACATGAGAACTACATTGAGTTTATCAAAAGCAGCAGCGTTTTTCCCTTGAAAAATAAGTGACGCCTCTGGTGGTTCACAGACAAAAGCATTGTCACGGCATCTGGATTACACCATTTCACAGCAGGACTGTGAGAAAAAGAGGGGAAAGGAGTAAAAGCAGAGGTATAAATACAAAGAACAATGCCTGCATTGCAAAGAATCTTGCTGATGCCTTCCTTTCTGGATTGCTCAGCAGCTTCCTCAGTTTGTGCGGGACTAGAGGGAGCACCAACGAGAGTGGGCTCCCTTATGATCAATTACTCCACTTGTCAAACTCGCAGCACCACCAACTTCTTTCCAGTGACCTTTCACACTGGAACATCAGCTCTCATCCTAATTTTTGCTTCGCCAGCAGTGTTCCCTGCAAGATTCTGTTGTATGCATTTTAACCCCTAATGCCCATTTCCTTTAAATAATAATAATCCCAAAAATACTGATTTTAAAGTAAGTTTAAAAGTTTTATTAGTGTTTTTTATCAAATATAGCAAGAATACAATACAAAAACTAATTAGCACTGTGCACTTTATTTACTAAAAGTGGTTGTTGGAAAAGACTAGGTTCTACAGTTAGCTTTATTTTTAATATTTTCTAATATTTGTAGGTGAAGGGAATGGTTTACCTAATGAGAAAAGTTTTTATAATGGTGCACATCTTTAATTCTACCAAAGTTAGGCTATAAAATCACAAGAAGATATGGAAATGACCTGTAATTATCAATGGAAACTTACCGTAAAATAACACTTTTGTGTTTTACCATAGTGGTAACTGTTTGGCAACTTTGCTGCCAGACTTTTTACTATGTTTTTTTTTATGATTTATTTTTTAACAGTATAGAGAATATTCAAAAGACAAAATTAAACCTCACCTTTCTTACTCTACTAGACGCCATCATAATCCTGTGTTTACACTCCTTGTCTCTGAAATCTCTACAGGTGATCAGATGATGAACATAACCAATAGGATTAATGGTTTGAATTATTATTTATTTTTTCCAAATATTTGAACATTAAGCTTCCCAAGATGATACAGAGGTAATTTGTTTCACCTCCTCTTGTAGGTTTTCCACACCCTCTGTTCAAAATAGTATTTATTATTCTTGTCTTCAAAGCACTACCTCAGAGTATGGCTTAATCATGTCTCTACTTTTTTTTTTTTTCATTTTTGTTAGCATCTTGTTAGCATTATTATCGCAACATCTTCATTCAGGTTACCTTAGTTATAACTGTTCTCTAGCATTGTTTAGGGCAAACTACATGTGGCAGGACTCAACAAAGTTAGATGGGTTCATTTATCAAGCTTCATGTTTTGCTAAAACTGTGTGGCCAAGTGCCCGCCAGCCCGCGTAGACTCTCCAGGTCAGTTTAACCTTGAGCACAGGGGGTGTAGCAGTACTGTACACAGCTGTAATCCTGCCAAGAGGCAGGGGCACCTTTTGCTGGCTGCACTACAATAAGCAGTCATTGTCAGCGAAATCGAATTGTTTTTAAGTGGAAATGCCCTTAGCTAGAAGGGTCTTTTTTCCAGTGGTAGCTAATTTATCTTTATACCATAGCTAACATGGCACAGTCTCAGTTATACTGTCCTAGTAAAGTTGGATTAGTGTTCATCTACACACACACACACACATTTAGTCCACTCTTTTTGTACGTGAGCAGGTAAAAATTTTTGTTGTTCAGGCCTTTTGCTTCACCACAGTCACTTTGAATTAAAATAATGGGTACTACTGTATCCAACCTATATACAAACTCTTAGTCCTACTAGTGATATCATTCCTTTCACACCACTGGCCAATCAAATAGGAACATTCCTGGTAAATTACTTTGTAAGGCATTAAAAAAAAAAGTAATTTGTCAAGATGGAAAATTTCAATAAAACTCTGCTTCCTGCATAATTCATCTTTTGAACTGAACTCTCACTTAAGATAGGAAAACTGAGAAACAGTATTTTTTGTTCTCTAGATTACAACTGAGAATAACCAAATCCATTTAACCATCATATAGTTATAGTCCCTTTGTAAAACTGGAGAGAGAGAGAGGGAGAGAGAGAGAACCCATCCCTTGAACAAGGCATTAATCATGAAGTTAGTAGAAGTATGGCAAGAAGAATAAATCAAAGGCTGCTTTGGTCTCTGCCCCCGAGTTTGGCACCAAAACAAGACCTACTCATCACACAGGGCTGCGACTCATAGCCCACAGGCATAGTCATGACATTTCTCAGTTTTAAGATACAGAGAGGAAAATGCTAATGAAGTGGCTGGATGGAAAATGTCAGTTTTCTGAGGAAATGCCGCTCCATGCTTTGCAGTCTGTGCTTATGTGCGCCTTCTTGTCATGTTGGAGAGGCAGAAAAGTGAGTACAGGCTTTTTTTTTTTTACCCTTAGGGCGCTACAGCAGAAATGCAGAGCCCCAACAATGGCTGACTCTTTCTGCTTGGGAAGAGGTGGGGGGTTTAGGTGGGGAATGGAAGGGGTGCTGGAGGGGTTTATCTTAGTCATGGTAATTGGTTTGCTGGTGTGGAAGTAGGATAATTCGAGAAAACCTCATTCAGTCTGACTCCCTCCCATTTATCTGTCTGGAAGGCTGCAGGGAGAAAGGGGAGAAGGATAGAGAGCAGGAGAAAGTGAAGGAGAGCAGCAGCAGAGGTATTTTCATACAAAGGCTGGAGAAAGTGAGTGGGTATGTTTGAAGGCTCAATCTGATAGCAGTCTGAAACGAAGTATACTTTTTTTGCCATCTGCCAAATAGCTCTTACTTTTTATCCCTTGGCATCCCCCTGTGATGCTTAATCTGCCTGTTGCATGTGTGTGTAAAGGCAAAAGTTATGACTATAATACAGTAGGACAGGAGTGCCATCATGAAATCATTTCTCACTTCTTGGATTAGATTAATAAAGGCGGGAACTGAGCTGCTCTTTGTGGCCCACACTGTCTTTAAGCAACATGCCTGATTCCCAGCGTATGGTACTGAATGTTCTGAGTTTATCAGTAGTTTTTATTAGCTGGCACTGCAGCTTATAGGAAAACCCATGTGAGAACTCCAAGGTCTGAAAGGTTTGCATCATACGTGTTTAACACGCCTGTTCTTATTGCACTGCTGCCAAGTTGCTTCTATCTAATCACACACCATAAGCTGGCTGTCTTTACATGTCCCAAGTGGTCACTACCATAAATGAGTACCAAGACCGCATCAGAGCTACTGTAGCTGCAGTCCCTGATATGATCACTAGGATTTCAGTTTAGCAATATTATTTAGGTATAACTTGTCAGATGTAATGTTTTTTAAATATATGTGTGCGTGTGTTTGTGTGTGTGTTTGTGTATCATATACTGTAGAATAAGAGAGTTTTCTTATCACAAATAAAATAGGTGAAGAAGTAACCGCATCATGATAAAGTGCTCTCAACATTCTCAGCATTGTGGTGAGTGTGTCCTCAGATTCACCTCCAATAACCAAGCCTTATTTACTGAGAAAAATGTAGTGAGACCTCTCACATGTCTTTTACACTGTGGCCCAATTTCACAGGTGATCAGATATGTTCCTGTGGCCCACTCTCCACACTGTGTTCAATTTGTTGATGTCACTATCTTTCAACTCTGGCCCACCTTGCAATTTGTTCTCTTGGCCCCAATCTATCTTTTTTGGCCAGCTTATTTATTTGTTTATTTATTTAACACTTCCTGCTGTTTTTGAACACAGCAGGGGATTTCCATATGAAACGGTAGCAACTCTTGTGACACAAATGACTGATATTGGTAAGAAAGTGGGATGCCACTTCCGGGCTTTATGTCTAAAGTCATTGGCTGTATCATGCTAGTTGCCAGGGTGACTCCTAAAGCGATGCATTATCAAGTCAGTGTGATAATGAGGATGTATATTGAAATAGCTAATTCATTCAGTTTTCATCACTAGTAAATTGTGCCACTCTTAATTCAATTCAATTCAATTCAATTCATCTTTATTTGTATAGCACCAAATCATAACAAAGGTCATCTCAAGGCACTTTACATA
>JAUMHL010000006.1:13615358-13628278 GCA_032362345.1 Sandelia bainsii | reverse complement strand
CTCTATGGGGTGCTGATAGTTTTGGGGGGGTGACGGCTGTGAGGAAGCTGCAGAGAGGCGTGTAAGACTGCGACTCTTTTTGTAATTCATTACAAAGGCACAGTACTACTGTATAGATGATCGCTATCAAGAGCAGAAATCAATCAATCAATTGTAGAAATCAGTGTCAGCTGAACTAGCTACACAAGTATGAGCTACAAACTGACATATTTATGCAGATTTATGCAGGGTTGCTTGAATATTCTAACTGAAGTTTTGAACCCCGTTGACAGTCAAATACTATTAGTTTTTGTAGAAGAGATGGGCTTCTGCATATGACATACCTTGTGTTGAGTTTTTATTATTACTCAGTAGCTGAGCTGTGTTGGTCTGTTGTTGTATTTGTGTATGTATGTATATATACAGCTCTGGAAAAAATTAAGAGACCACTGCAAAATTATCAGTTTCTCTGATTTTGCTATTTAACATGTTTGTTTTATTCTATAAACTACTGACAACATAACTCCCAAATTCCAATAACAAATATTGTCATATAGAGCATTTATTTGCAGAAAATGAAAAATGGTCAAAATACCAGAAAAGGTCCAGTGTTTTCAGACCAAATAATGCAAACAAAACAAGTTCATATTCATTTTTACACAACACATTACTAATGTTTTAACTTAGAAAGTGTGCAGAAATCAATATTTGGGGGAATAACCCTGATTTGCAATCACAGCTTTCATGCAGTGGTCTCTTTAATTTTTTTCAGAGCTGTATGCATATATATATATGTATTTTAAATATAGAAATTTTGTATTTTAGACTTTGCTGAAAGCTGCAACCATAGGGGTGCTAACATGGCTTTGTGTTATTGATGCTTGTTTTGTTATTTAATGCAGTAATACTGGAAAGTGTTAATTTCAGGGACAAGCTAAATCTCTTTAGTAAAGAGCAAAGTGAATGATTGAAAGAATCCATTTCTGAATTGAAAAAACTGTCATGAGGATATGATCCAGCAGCACGTCAACACCCAAGAGATATACATTATGCATTATATTGTGGAGTATGCATGGCTACTCGGGCCTGTACTTGCAAAGATTTTTATGCATCAGCTACACTAGTTTCTTCTCTCTCTAGCTCTTGTCCATCACCCTTGCTATTCATAGCACCCATTAATGATTTATTGAATGACAAATCCGAAGTAATGGGACGCTAATTCATCATCCTACCACCACAACGCTCATAGCTCCAAGATGCTTCTTTTATTTAATTTCCAAGATTTTCACATTTAATTTCACAATGGCTGAAAAATTAATTACATTTTATTTCTAGGAAATACAACTTGGTGGAGACAAGCCGGCCTCTTTGAACTTACCCCTGCTTCTGCACAATAAACAAAAAACACTCCTTGTATTGTGATGGTATTCCTGCAGCTGCATGACTCTCATTTTAATTACCATCATTCAGTTTGGTAGCGTTAATGTGTTTTTATAAAGTTAGATGACATGATGTTTCAGAGAGCTGCAGTAGAGTGAAGTCTTCTGGTTTTAATAATGGCAGGCAGATTAAACCCCTTTTATTTCTTGCATTCTTAGATTAATCCATAAAAACAGATGGACTGTGAAGCGGTATTGTGTGTGCAGTGGTGAAGAGCAATATCATTCATATTATTTTTAATTGGTTCCCCAAGGGCGCTTGATGATGTGAAAAAGACAAACTCTAAAGTATTACTGAGCCACATAAATTTTGGAGCTAATCTTAAATAAACTTTCTTTTTTTACTGCAGCTATGTTCTGTCTCAAGTATATTCTTAACATACACTGGGAATACATTTCTGCTATTTAAGTAAGCGTGAGATAGGAAGATTGCCATCTCCAGATTTCGACATTAGGCAACTAACTTGCACAGATGCAAATCAGTTTTTCACAGCAGATGTTCTTCACTCCTGTGGCAAGGAAGCTGAAGTCTGTTGTGGTCCACTTTACTGGAAAAAGTCAGTTCAGTATGTTTTTCAGTTTTAGCTTTTTAACTACAAATCATGTGCTCTTTACCTTTTGCATCCAGTATAGGTTTTATTGTCACTTCATTACACTGCGGATTACCATTCATTTCTGTGTCAAGTTAAACACATTTAGTAAGCTTGTGAAATTTTAATGTAATCCATAACAGTAAACACATTTTGATTTGACATGTACTGTACCTGTACCCAGTCTAAAACACTAAAAAATATTGCTTTTCTATGTGGTCCAGTCTAATATTTTCAGCCACAAAGAGTCAAAGAGTTGTACTGCCCTTAGCTTTAAGAAGTGCACAGATGGTTATGAGGCTCATGCTTGCTGTAATCCCCAGGTTATGGAACATAGTTATGTGATTAATTAATAAGCTCCACCAGGCTGAAGGTATGCTGTGGTTTGGAGCCAGGAAAATGGTCCTACGTCCCCCACTCACAGTAGGGCTGTACCAAGGTGGCTGGCAAATGTGCTGTACAACCGAAAATCCACAAATAAACCATCAAATAGTTTGTCACCAAGAAGGAAGCCCTTATTAAGACGCCATGCACCTGAATAAATGATTTAAATGTGTGCATGAAAGGCTACCTCTGAAAATGTGCTTTGAATCAAACCATCCTTGCTACTGACTCAGTCTGCGAGAGCTGGCAGTGTTGGCTTTCAGGAAACAGGATGGCATCCAAATTTCCCCTCAGCTTTGTGAGACACGTACAAAAGATTTTGTATAGTGTGCACTTTGAAATGTGTGCTAAAGTGTGATAAAATCTGGAGCACCTTTATCCAGTTCTATTTACAATATGCAGTGTGTCACTTAACGATTTATTTTCCGTGCAGGAGAGTGCTACTATTTTTCCATTTCATTTTCAGCTGAAATAATGTCTAATTATAATGCTGCTTTTCTAATAGAGATGATTATTTAAGATTTTCATTCATGCATTAAAATAATTAAACTCCTGCAAAAGTTCTAATTTTAGCAACATATGAAATATTGAATATCAGAAACATGGCTATATAATTCCTGGAGCTGATCAAATACTTATGTTACTTGTTTTTTAATGTTAGTCTAATGTGATTAATATCATCATGTTACAGTTAATGTTTGGACTGGTTACTTTGATGTTTCCTATGAGTAATTTACACCAAATCTTTAATAATGGAGCATATTTAGTAGAATGCATTTTGCACACAGCATAATAATTGTGCTGTTAATGGTGTTAAACTGCAGAAGCTGAAACAACATTTTGCAGAATATGCACTGTTCTGGTTTTTGCGGTCAATTAACATGCTTGATGGTTCATTTGTTGGGCCTTTTAAAACTGACTTGCCACTTTTTTGTTATGTGCAGGCTGAATAATTTACACTCTTTGTTTGAACAGCTGTCCTTGCTCACTCTACTATCTATACTCTACTTTAAACATAATACCCCACTACAGTTGTACTTTTAATTTCTTATATTCAAGCTCAATGCATTTGAGGGAGGCTTTGATATGTGCAAAAATCCTGTGTAAAGTCTGCAAATCCGTTATAAATCTCCTTCGCCTCTTCTGCTTGTATTTACAAACATGCTTCAGTATAAAAGTAACAAGTATTTTAAAGCAGAGTTCACATCCCACCTATTTTCACACCTCTGCACGTCTGACCCGTTAGTTTGAACAGCGGGTGTTATTAGTGGAGTGTTTGTTTTGAAAGGAAACCAAACATATCTGGACACAAATGTCAGAGCCGGCATACAAATATCAAACAAATACAAAATGTCAAAAATAGCTTTTACTTTGTGTTAACTAACACGTTTTCTTTCTTCTCGCCTAACTTTTATGTTAACTAACATGTTTTTTTTCTTCTTGCATAACTTTTGTGTTAACTAACTTAAGGTTTGTTCATGTGGATGTGTTTACAGTAAAAAATGAAAACTAATACTCATCCTTTTCATGCAGTTGACTAAAACATCTGTCTAAAGCCCAACAGGCTTTATTAACCTACAACTAATCCGCCATTGTTGAGAGATGTTAATACATTACAGTCACACTACTGCCTTTGGTGGTTTAGTGGTTGACTTAATATGACCTTAAACGTAAAAACATTATTTAACATGTGGTTAGAATATCTCTGTTGAAGTGTGTCTTCAGGTTTTTGATAGTCTCTCCAGTGACTTTGTAACCACCGGGCTTCTGTCCTGACATTACTGCACTCTCATTTTTTTTTCTCTGGCTCTGCGGCATTTTATTTGAATTAAGTGCAAATGTCAACCAGATTTTACAAACCCCGCTGCTGCCATCATGCTCTTGTGTTCATCCATCTTGTTGAAGTGCATACAGTAGCTAGGTCCAGGCTAGCGCTGTTTCAGTGTCTTTACGCATGTCCTGTTGGTTGTGCAGGATGAGGATGTGTAGCGAGCCATTCAGTGACAGCAGGGGATTTAGGATTATGTCATTATTCGAAAAAAACTAATCCATATAATTTGTCTCCTTTTTTTCCATTGCAAATATAAATATGCAGCTATTTTTTCTTTAAACTCCATTTTAATTTCTATAAGCAAGAAAAAAATTTTGTTGAGATATTGTCACTGTTCCCGTGACATCCGTGTATGTGTTCACATAAACAGGTACCATGTTGTAGATGTAATTTACCAGGTACCATGTTGTAGATGTAATTTACATACTATGCTCTGACTTCACAAATGTATTCTGATGAATAGTATCTTGTTATGAGCACAGTTTATCCACTTTGACATTCTCTGGAAATTGTTTTTGAGACTTTTATTTCAGTTTCTCAGTGATAAAGATACAGAGGGAGGTAACGGAGAGCTATTGTACATGTACTTACTGTAGGCCTCCCTTTTGAGGATGTTTTTTTTTTTCACATGATTGGTTGCTGCTTCAGCCCAAAATCAGGTTTCAGTAAAAGGAGGGGAATTTTTTATATTCTTTTTAATTCTGTTTTATGAGCCACAGCAGATTCTAACAACAATTGCACCTAACAGATAATGATAACTCAAATATACACTCATCTGGGACCTCTTAATTGAATTATTTAAGGGGGTATGCAGTGAGCTGTGATTGTGTGCCAGTAACTGTTTTGTTTCTGATTATGCTAATACTGGGCATAAGGAGCATACAAGAACTTCTCCTAGTTTGGCTGGTGTAGGGAGGTAAAAGTGACATCGCACCCATTCATGGTGGTAATGGATAGGTCCTTGCTTGACTAGGGCTCCAAAGCAGCATGGCATTTGAATTGTTTTGGTTACTTGAACTTTAAGAGGGATTTGGCATGCCTGCTCTTTCAGTGAATAAAAATGATGTGAATTGAGTGTGTGAGCGAGCCGAGGGAGCAGAACCCTGTGATGCTGTGTTTACTTGCTCATCAGAATTTCACAAGAGTTGTTTTTGATCTTTAGCATTATTGTGTGGCATATTCCATACAGTGCTGTGAAATTTGTTAACTTTCTATTATTCATACTACACAGTATTATGAAGAACCATTATTACAGTTTTTAACTACTAGAATTTCAAATTTCATTGTGGCAGGTAAACATGAGCACTTGGTCGGCATTTTTCTAATAGATGGTAGATGCAAATATGGAGATAGTTGAATATAGGTTATTTACCTTCTATTTTGCCTGTTAAGAAATGCTTTCACCCAGGCCTGTATATTGTGTTAAGCTTCTAAATAGTTGGAGTTGGACAGATTTGGTTTGGTTTAGAAATGATTTGCTGAGGTTCTCATGTGTGAAGTTAGTTGAAAGTTTATAGATCAGAAAGGCACTAAAACTTCGGAGCAACACAAGTTTGGGTGTTATGTGAAATCGTGATGTAACTTACCAGTGTATTCAAAATTGTTTGTTTGTGACCTTATCCTGCACCATCACCATAATGACAGTTGTCTGTGACACTTAAAGGATGCAAACAGGTTTCACATATAACCAAAATGTCTAACAACGAATTGTTGTCATTTGCTCCTGCTGTATATGAAAATATGAGCTCTTGACATGATTAAGAAATGGACTTCAGCCATTTCTATGTCTGCTACTTGTGATAGATGTTGGAGACGTGGTACTTTTAAATGGGGGGAAAAAAAACTCCTGAGTGAGATCAAATCACAGTGAGGCTGGTGCACACAGATGATCCCTCTGAGCTGCGGAAACACAGAGGCTTTTACTCTAAGCAAGCCAAGTGAATTCACAGAGGACCCTAAAAGTCATGTAGCCTGTCAGGCAGTATTTATAGAATGTCCCCTAGGTAGCCATGTCCTGATTCTGTGAAAGCACAATATAATATTTATGTAGTGTTAAAAGAACAATGTAGAGATCTGGCTTTATGTGGGACAGTTTGTCTATAAATCAAGCAGAGAGTTATGAACTTATGATAAAATGCTGTTTGCGGCCACATTGGGGAATACAATGGGCAGCAGCTAAGGAGCAGCAGGCAAATACTATGAGTTTTCAGTCAGGTGTTATAATGTCAATCTAATTAGCTTGTTCTTAAGCTTCGCCATACCCTCTTCAGTTTTGCCCCATTGAATTATACCCTTGTCTCACAGGATGACACCAACCGGAAGCCCACTTATCACGTTTAATGGCGTTCATAAAAAAGAAAACCGCTGCAGTGACAAAATAGTGGAAATAATAGGTGTCAAGACTGAAACCCATAATATTCTGACTTCCATTTAGATGCATGGCTTAATTTGAAGTGCCATGTTAGTCTTACAAAGTATAAAATATTGATATCACATTTTTGTGTCATTCTTCAGAAATGTGTTTTGTGTTTACCTCGCCAGCTGCTGTTACAAAAGTCCTGTGTGCTTTCTTTCTTTGTGGCTTGTGTTTAGCATAATAGGCACAGTAGTGCACTGCCCCGGCATTTTGCCTCTGTCAGCCCTATTAATCGGAAGTCAAATCACTTCCATTAGATTTCAGGGGTAAAGCATTTGGCTGGTGGGATTTTCTGAAGCAGGACAGAGCGAGGAAGACTGCAGGAGAGGGGGAAAATAGAAAGAGGAGCACGAAGCAGAAAGAGAATGGCTGCTGCTGATAAGCTCTAGGCAAGAAATACGCAAACCACTGCAGTATATGAGAATGATTAATCAGGGATAATAGTCACCCTGCAGTGAATGTTGTCATCATGGGACATTTTCTTCTGAGACAACATTTACCTGTCACAGCATCTGTGTTCAGAGGAGCAATAAGGGGCTTTGTTCCCAGGCTTCACAGTACAGCTGGGGGGAGAGGGTCGGAGGTAGTGGAGGCGTATGGGGGTTTTATAGGAGAAGCAGCCTTGGAGGATGAATTCACTTTCACTGATTTGTGCAGATTGTGCTAAATGGACCAGGTAATAATTGCTGGCAAAAGTAAAGAGGTCATTCCCCACTGCATTCATTTAAGTTAGTTTTTTTCTGATCTTTATATCTGGACTATTGCAGTTTTACATGTTGATGGCAAGTAAATATCTCCAGTTAAGTTCTGCTTCGCTTGAGTTGAGTTCAGAATATTGTTTGTTTTATTCACAGGGAAAATAGAGCTGTTTTTACATGAGAGTTATGACTCATTACAGTGAAAATTAACATTTAGTGTAATATGTCAGTAATGCACTCATTATTATCAATGATTAATTATTAATTAAAAACATTGCAATGTACAGTATTGTAGAAACTATAAATAAGTAGAACTCATTAAAGGCTAACTCTGAAGCTCTGTACCTTTATTTGAACAACAAGTAGCTACAGTAAATGTATTAATATAGGTTTTAGTAGATTGCACACCATCTATGTCACAGTTCCATATGCTCTGTATGTTGTACCTCAATAGATGTTTCTGTTGCTGTAGATTTTAGCTATTATATGCAGTCTTTGCAGTGCTGTTTTACCCTTGTTTTTCTTCTCCTGTCTCAACTTATCCACATAGTTTGTGGCTGTTGGGTTGCTCCACTTTTTCTGATTGTATTGGAGTTTATGGACCTCATATTAATGTTAGACATCAGCCAGCAGGCCTTGTTGAGAGATTATGTGCCACACTGAATGCATGGACCCCCCTGCTGGCCAGTAGGCTTCCCATTGCCCTGCTGTTAAAACCCTGTGTTGACAGGTCAGAATGACTGACACGGGAGCAATTGGTCATAGTGGCCCATCTGGGCATGTGGGAGCTGGAAGGCAGAGCATCCTGACCTCACACTGTGAGGCTCCAGAGTTCCAAGCTGGCATCCGAAGAGAAGGGAGCTTAAGTCTTATTAGAGTGGGTATTACATCCAAACACGGACATGCCACTTATCAAGACAACACTATCTGGGGAACAAAACAGGAGATTAAAGACCCACCCCATTATGCTGTAGGTCACTGAGAGCTTCTTGGCACCCTTGTAATCTGGAAACAATCATCCATGGTTGTCTAACTAACAGGGAGCCTGAAACATTTTGTTCCTTGTCTCAATGGGACACTTTTCCTGCAGTGATTCTCCAACTGTTGAGGTCCACAAAAGCATTGTAGCAGTCACTTACTTGAGCTTTATTTTCCCTCATTTGTGAAGGAAATGTCATGAGGGCAAACTGAATGTGTAGTTGGTTGGTTGTGTTTTTCAGTCTCTGAAGTAACCTCATGCTGGTTCCTTGCCTGTTCACCTACCATAAGTTCCCATAAGAGCATATTGGTATAGACCTTTCAGCCCAGGTGCACACAGCATAGAAATCAAGTTGTTCCACCACGCTTTATAAGTCATTACCAAAGAGCAAGTGTAATAGATTTCCTTGGCAGTGCGATCTTGTATTGCATACCAGCCTGCATATCACTTGCTGTTTTGATTTCTTGCCTTTCTGCCTCTCGACACAGCTGATGGCCTCTCTTCCAGCGTGGGTAATAAGAGCTGAATGCATTAACCTTGTTTTCATTTACTCCCTGTGGATACAGCATGGGCCCACCAAGTTGGAAATTTTTCTTCTTTTTGGCACCGCACTTTATCATTGCTGTCACTTTCTGTTAAGTCTAGGGACCTTTTCGTGACCTCTCTCCTCTGGTCTTGGGAGAATTCTCCTGGAGGTGACTCCAGCCTCTACTTGTGGATTGGGAGTTTCTCAGCCCTCGATCAATGCCTCAGGCTGCCATGTTCATTGCTTAAAGGCCTCCGAAACTGCAGCTGGCAATAAAAATCTGGATGGATTTTGATACTGAATGGCCCCAGCCATATAGAGACGATTTGTAGAGACTATAAAGACACTTTTCACTCTTACTGTAGTTTTAGGCAATTCAAGGCATGCAGAGGCGCTTTTAACTTGCTATACATCTATTTTTCACTAAAAAGACAGAAATGGAACAGACAAGGAACCAGTATGGGGTTCTTTCAGAGACTGAAAAACAAATAACACTGGTTGCAGTGAAGCAACTGGAAAGATTTATTTCATCAGGCTTCAATTTTATCTGCCTTTTATGTAGAATTTAAATACAACCAACCACATATTAATTTTGCCCTCATGACATTTCCTTCACAACTGAGGGAAAATAAACATAAAAAAAATAAGTTACATAAATTCACACATTCTGCTGTCAAGATAATTAAATCTTGTGTACATCTACAGAGGTTAGAATGCTGTCACTACAAGAAATCATTCTTTTCGAGGTAATTGAGTTCATAAAATTTAATAGAGGGTATTACTGTTCATGCCTAAATAACTGCACCCCACAAGAAAAAGTTTTTATAGCTTCTTTCAGTTTACATTTTTTCTACTTACATGTTTTCATCCATCTGTTTTTGAAATTCATACTTGAGTATTCTATAGCGTGTACTGTGAGTGCAAGATGTCTTAACTACACCGTGCTCCTGCTTCTGCTCCCTTCTGCTCTGTTCAGCATTGCCTTGCATTTCAATACATGCTGGGACCAGAAGCACAGTTGGCACTCTCAAACTCGATCGTGCTTTTAATGTTCACAAGCTATTAATCAGCAGTTTTATTCTAGGCCATGGGGTTTATGAGACACAGTGTTACTAGGACTGTGGATTGCCCTGCAATTTTTTGGCCAATCACGGTGTAACAGCTGTTTCATGCCACTAGGGAAAGTTTGAGGAAGATTCAACCAGTAAAACTTCTAGACACTGGCCTGTGACAAGAGCAAAACAACACTTGAATGCTTTTTATTGCCTTCATGGCAAGGATAGTTCTGTTTTATCTGGTAAGCTAAAGAAAGTTTTACAGTGAATCTTTTTTGACCTTGCTGACTTTACATCTGAGTCAGGAGCTTAGATAATTTGTGTGGGGTCAGAACAAAGTCAGTATAGACTGCAGATTAGAAGCCTTTTTGTTACTTTCTGTCAGGTTTAATTTGATTACTTTAGCTCCATCATTTTAACTCTATGTAATACATTTTATATTAGTCTTCTTCCATCATGAAATCCTAGCAGAAAAAAACAACTGCATTAAAGATGGACTGTGTGTACTGTGAATTAGTGACTCCCTGGTTGGTGGTGAAAAATCTGACTAGTAATGTGTTGGTCACTTCAACGACTGTTCTTATGACATTTCTATGTGTGCACATACCGCAGGAAGCCTTAACTGAGTTTTTAAATCAAACTTGAGCATCAATATTTTATGTGACTGATGAGAGAATTACATTTATTTACAGAACAATTGTTGATGTGTATGGTAAATTGACTAAAGTTGTAAATGCCAGGAAAATTGTTTTACTTTTTAATCCTGCTGTATATTGTACATGCATTGTCTTGCAGAATGGTCCATCAAGGGCTGCCAGTTTGCCTTTAGACCTTATATACATATATATGTATCAAAGGCAAAGGATGATGTGAGCATTCTATGGAAATAAAAACATGCTTCATGCAAGAAATTATTGTACAAAGGATTTCAGTTGACTATGCAATGAAAAATTCTAATTTTTGTTATCAAGAATATCCCACTTGTAGGAACAAGTAGGATTTGTTTCATTATCAATCTGAAAAGCTGCATACAGTAACACAAAATAGTTTGGGGTTGTAGTAAATTATTTATAGTGTATAAAAACCCCTGATAAGGTCCTAGAAAATCCAAACTGTTCTGCACAATAATTAGCTCACAAGTTACTAATTTCTGATGCAACTCTTATTATAAGACTGACAGATTAAACTATTACCTCATTAACTGAATGAGGTATCAACCTCCACTCTCAGCATTTTTCGACATACTTGCAAGTGTGACTCTGCAGAGCTGAAGAGTAACAAATGTAGTGCACAGGAACACTGCAAACAATCTACTTTAATTTCTTGCCTGTGCCAGTGATTTGTCCTGTGTCCACTGTAAACTGACCCTGTATGACCCTAGGAGAGGGCCACAGCAGGAGTCAGCAGACGGCTCTCTCTCAGGGAGCTCTAAGAGGTCATAGGGGCATCAGTCCAAAACTTTGGCAAGGGTATCCTCCCATCTGTTGAGAAAACAAGTGCTTTCCAATGATTGGCCATCCAATTGACTAGGGCAACATGGCTGTGGGTAGGCAGAGACAGAGAGTTTACTGCCAACAGTTGCATCCCTGCCGGGAAGACTGTTTTGGGTTTCCTTCCATCCATCCTTTGCCCTATCTGGTTTATTTAAGCCACGCTCTCAGCACTGCAGGTTGTATTTATTACATATTTGCATATATATGAGGGCTCCTATTTGGACAGCTTTTCAATCAGCACACACTGTATAGAGATTGCATGAGACTGAAGACAAAGTGAGAGAGTCATTCGGTCTTGAAATCGGATGATAATAGTGAGGAGTGCTGCATTTATTGCCAATACAATACCAGCATAAGAAAGGGATTACTGTGAATTTGCAAAATGGAATGGACATTGTTGTTTCATATCCCAAAAAGAATATTCAGTCAGTTTTAGTATATGCATCTGGTTTCCTTGGAGACAGTATACATACAGTAGTGTAACACTAATATAGCTTCATGAAGCTTAAGCTTTATGTGTTTTTCTCACTCTAGTGACACTCTAGTGTCCATACACAAGCTAATTTTTGTTCTCCACGCTGATAATGAGAGAGAAATTTAACCTGGTTTACCTGTCTGTTCATTCATTATGTGGCCCCGAGGTCTCTTCCCCATTGAACATGCCCAGTAAACCTCTAAAGGCAAACATTTAGAAGGCATCCTTATCAGATGTCTAAACCACCTGGGGGAAAGATGGAACAAAAAAGCCGACAGGCAGATTAGTGCAACATCAACAGTAATGCAAGAATTGTAAAAGAATGTTGTGGTAAAGGTGAGCCTTAAACTGAGGCTCTAAATTTACCTGTCCAGCTATTTTTCCAGCGCCAGAAACAAGAAATTAACACTGAAGTTAATGTCCTTCACATTGTGGTTGGGCTTCCTTAGTAATACTTTGAGAAGTTCTGACATCCAGAAAAGACTGAAATGAATAGTGGGCCACATACACTCAAATCATATTTGAGAAAGTTATATGATTTTTTTTCCCATATTTCACCTTACAATTTATACTGTAGTGTATGAATTCAAAGTGTTGTTTTACATGTGCAGAACAAGGTAATAAATTTTTAAATACTCCCAATAGATGAACCCATTTTTTTTCTTCACAAAATCAGTTTTGAAATTTATAGAAGAGGGTAGCTTATACAGTAGAAAGTTTTAGTGGTGTATGCTGATGTACATCCTGCTGATTTTCTCAGGCAATTCTGAACCTTCTCTTGGGTTAAGTCTTTCTGCAGTCTCAAACTCACAAGTCATGTGGCTGCCAGCATGATATATGGCCATACAACCGATTAACCATGCTTTACACTTGCTAGACTCAGACTCAGAGATGGAGGATTAGGATGTGGTGTTTTTTTTCACTATTTTGCCGTCACAAACGGACACATAAACTCATACTATCCAGTGTTTCCCCTAGCTGTACAGCGTTTGGAGGGGGTTTGTGTGGCGTCATTTCCGTCTCTCTGTATCACGCGCGGCGGAGTTCTGCTTCGA
>JAUMHL010000006.1:13601158-13615258 GCA_032362345.1 Sandelia bainsii | reverse complement strand
TCTATAGGAAAAGAAACCTGAAATGACTTCTAATGTGATCTGGCGCTGTACAGAAAATCAAATTAAATAAAATTAACATGACCGTCTTGGGGGGGCGGGTGGTGCCGTTGGGGGGGCGAGGCACCCCCCTTGTATAATGGTAGGAGAAACACTGCTATCTTACTTAAACTATAGCAGTGTGAGGATTATGTTTGTGTATAACACAAATTCTTGAAAAGTTTACATTGAAGTCAATTTTCCTGAACAAGAGCCAGCACAAAAATAGCAGTTACTTGTTTCTTCTTTCTCCACTTGCTCATTTGTTACCTTATTATCTTTCTATCTGCTGTACACCACTTGGGCACAAGAGAATGTGGTCATTATATGTACTACAACTACGAGCTTCAGAGCACTCTCTATACTGTTTTTATCTCTAATTGACTCCATATCAGATCTGCAGGATATAACGTACAATTGAGTACTGTTCATCCAATTTTCAAAACTTTAAAAGCAAAAAAAACAATCATTACAATTTCCTGAAAATGAGATGTTGTGCTAAAGTAAATTATTATTGGTTTGTTTGCCTAACATTATCCAGCTGTTAATCGTTAAAGAGTGATTCAAGCAACTTTTGTTACCTCCTCGTGATGGATGATGAATGAAGTAAATTATCTTACTTACGTGCTGATTACTTGCCACTGAAATAAGAGCTTTTACTTCACAAACCTTCACAAGTTTATGAAGCAAAGTTAACCACCTCTGTGTGTAACTGTTAGCTGGCTTGTTTGCTACCACTGTTAGGTCTGGTCAGGAACTTTGGAGTTTTTCAGTGCTAGACCTCATGTTTGACGCATTAGAACTTGTCCACACAGTTTCTTAAGCTCTTTAGTGTCTTTGTCATTAATACCATTGGCTTTCAACTATGTCAGTCTATGTGCAACCTTCGGCAGAATCAGTCTACCAGAAACCAAACATATTCTAATAAAACCGACACAACATTTACAATAAAAAAGCAATAAGCATGTGAGCAAAAGTTGGCTGGTGAAATTCAGAAATTTAAGCCGAGCAACATCTTTTTGTTGAGCTGTGGACCTTGGAAACTATCATGCATGTCTGATTGCACTTGTTTGTGCTAAAACAAAAGTCAACAGGTACCTTCTATTTTCCAGTGAAAGGATGGGCTAAGTTACACCTTGCTTAATGTGTTTGTGTTGCATAGCAATCTAAATGACTTATCTGAGGCTCCACCCTGAAATATAAATAAAGATAAAGAAGATGATGATGTTTGATGTTCATAGTGCAAAGTTTTTAATATTGCCTTTAAAACTATGATTGCAGTAAGAATGAGTGCTGGTATTACTCCTCCAACGTCCAGTACAGTATATGCTGCCTTGCATCATATTTGGACTGTTTTGTAAAGAAGTATTTTTTACTACTAGAAGTCCATGAACATTTCACATTGTGCTACCATCCTGCAGACATATTGTCAAAAAAGCCCACTGTCCCTAGACAGATTATTTGTCTATTTCTTTGTTTTGAAGTTCTAAAGTACTTAAATCTTTATTTACTGTATGTTGCATGACTTACATTGCTCTGTCTTTCTCTTCCATCAGGTGAGTGATGTTTGGTTTTCCTCTTCCTCCATCATGAAACAAGCACCTTTCACCCCAACTGTCAAAGAATGCCCCCTGGAGATAGCAGATGCCGAGGTGATTCATCGGTAGCAGAGCTGGTTAAAAATATTCCTCCTCCTCCCTCTGCTCCACTTGCCTCTGACTGTCAGAGGAAATGAAGCCAGCTCCAGCTCACCCCTAAACAAGACTGGAAGGGGGCTCTGTAAGCTTGTATCATTTTAATGTCCCCTAGCATCATATAGGCATGGAATGTGTATTGAGGTTGGTGTAAAATGTGACTAAGAGGCCTGAGTGATATCAAGGCAACAGGGAAAATAGTTGTGCCTTTTGAGTATGGTGGACACAGTGAAAGAACAAGAGGTCTTTAGAGGGGGGTAGCCTGTTGTCTTTGTGTTAAAAAGCTGTCTTTTCCAGTTCAGCTCCTGTAGAGGACTGATTAGTAGGTTGGGGGTTTGTCCTTGCCTTGCATTGATGCACAACACCAATTAATCATTGTTCTTTATCTAAACCTTTATTCATTTGGGTTGCTGACAAAGTATGTTGTCGACCTTGTGCAGTGTGGGTAGTTTTTTGTCTATTTCAGATGTACTTTTCCAAGTCAGGTACTCGTTAAGCATGAGAGTAAAATGAGCCAGCAGAATATGTGATCGTTCTAAGGTCCAAAAGTTCTCCCAACTCTGAAAGAATCCTGACCTTGACACAGGACGATAAATAATTATCATGACAATGTCTCTGATACAGTTTTTCTCCATGTGATTATCCCTCCCACCTTGTCCTTCCTGCTGATATTGGCCTGAAGTACGTTTTATCTTCACCTTCCAGGCGGACCAGATTAATCCAGTGAAATGTGTTTTAGCTAAGTCAGTTCACTAAATGGGGAGAAGAGGAAACCCAGTGATTCTGTGTCTCTTGAATTACAATGAGTTTGGCTCCTATTAAAAATGGTAGAACGGTGTTTATGCTGCAAAGATCAATCACTTCATAGACCATTGTTTGGGTTTTAACTTTTGAGGACCTTGTTGGCATTGGGGATGACGAATTTTTCAGCAATGCTCCCATGGACCCGACATCCAACTGATGCAATGAGGCTGCAATTGTTTTTGCTTTTGAACAGTGGTTTCTCAGATCGCCTGAGTTGTCTTGCTGTGTCTCTACTGGAGTGGCTCTCCAGACTGCGGTTTTTATTGCAAGATTGTGTACTGTGCGATGTGCAGTAAACTGACGGAGGTCTGCAAAGGTTAAATGCTGCTACCGGGGACTTTGTGCATGAGACTGGCAGCACGTCACTGCCAGCTCCATTCTTGCCTTTCTATTTTGTAAAGTATGGCTATCCACATCACAGCCCATTCATGTCTCTGTGGGAAACAGTCCCTTTGTAATGGCATCACATTACGCCGTACATATTCATTTCTGGCAGTAAAACAAGTGTTCAGCATTCATATTCACTACATTCATCTTCATATTTCTTTGCATGTTCATCGTATGAGTCAATGGAGCTTTGTTCATGTCCATACAGATGACCTCTTAGTTTTTTCCTCCCACTTGTTCTCAGTACACTGGCTCAATGGGTTGCAGTGTTCATACTAATACAGAGATAGGCATGGACCCTAAAGGCCAAGGACTCCCAGATGATGGAGTGGATGAGACATCAGCTATGGAAGTACAGATGGTAGCCTTGGGTACACTATACCCTGTTGAAGCTGAAAAATATGATTTCAACCTAAGTAAGCTGTATTGACTGATATGTCTTCTGCAGTCATCCTCAGGTTGTTGGTGCAGGCAGTGGGTGGTGGATTGATTACTGCACAGTATTCCTACAAGAGAGAAGTGACCTATAATTCTACCATAAGCCGGCAATAGTGTATGTTGTTTACACGGAGATACAGATTCCTGAAAATGTCTGTGCATTGGCAGCAGTACATAATCACAGACTCTTTAAGAAGGCATGTGAAAGTAAAAACTGCATTTGTCAGAAGCGATAAGAGTGTATGTGTACTTCATCTATGTGTACTGTACACTATGTGTACTGTATGTGTAGTCCATCTTTCAAAGTCCATAAAATGTTGGTAGAAAAGAACATTTTACTTTTCATTCTATGAAGATAAGAATTATTTGCCATTTCCTTTCACTTCTTTTATTCATTATGACATATTGTCCATGTTAATAGTAATTGTAATAGACAGTTAATCTTATTCCCATTGTCAGTTTTGTTGCTATTTTCATAGATGTAGCAATCTATGTAGCTAAGTAGGAAAATGACATCGCCATGTTCATTCTTGACCGTAAACTTCTGATGGGTTGAAACTGACACACAGAACAGGACCAGACTTACCAGACTCATTGACCAATTATGAGGTATTCACAGAGGCCTGGTGCCAAACACTCTTCTCTCTCCTTTTTCTTTTGACTTGTTAATGTTAATGAAGATAATGTAAGTTACAGTGCTTTCTCAACACCCCAGTTAGCAACTCTGCACATGTTGGTGTCTACTTGTCTTTCTGTTGTCTACTGGCAGGTGTTCTGCTTACAGACTTTGTTCTTGTTCAAGTAAAACTGCCAGTAATTTGCATTATATGATAGCAGGGCTTTAAATATCAAGACCTGTTGAACAAAAAGCTATCTTGCAGAATTTAATTATCTCAGATTATAATAAATTAAATAATATAAACAGATGCAGCTGATTTGAAATTCAGATTGTTCCACATAATCCACACACATTTCTCCGTCATGTAAAATGCCACACAAATTCAAAATTGTGTCATTTTCTGAAAACAATTGCTTTGCGAAAGTCTCCTTGGGCTCATCAGGCTGTACTCTGTTCTCCTTCTGCGTTGTGTGGAAGGTGAATCTGCGCCAGGCCTTCAAACACTGCTTGTCCATCCTCCCTTTGTACAATGTCTGGCTGGTATCCTCCCACTACTGCTGCTTTGTGTTTGGAAGGGCCAGCAGGGCCAGCATGGAGATGGGAAGGAGGGCCGTCTGTGCCCACCCTGGCCACCTGGCTGCCCAGAGGGGAAGGGGGCGTGGAGGGCGGTGGAGCAGAGGAAGCTGGTCAGCGGGAAAAAAAGACATTTCTCTTCCTCCTCCTCTCTCTAATTTTCTCTTCGACCTTCTGTTCTTCAATTCGCCCCTTTTCTTCCTCTTTCTTTTTGTCTTTACTCTTTCTCTCTCACCGCTGTCTTGATTTAGTTCTCACTGGTTTTAATACCCGGCTTTTCATTACTTCCATGGTCTTCAAGAGCCTGATTCATGTCAAGTCTATTAGAAACAGACGTCAAGCAACACTGATCAAAAGAAAAAAGAATTGTATAACAGAATTCTATTTGCATAGAGAAATCCATTCAAAGTGTTCACATCACAGGAAATAATATTTCCATATGAAAATGTATGTTTTATTAGCAATGCTTCCATGCAACTTGCAGTAGCGTAGCTGGTAATACTGTATTTTTCTGACATGAGATTTCAGCTGTATAAGCTACAGAGTTGATAGTCCATTTACATTTATTGTGGCTGGTGTATGATACTGTTTGTTATTGCTGCCTCGTTGTTCTCTACCTCCTGTATTCTCTGCCATCCTTCAGCCACACCTCACTTCCCGTCTGCTCTCTGTGGTGGATGGTCTGTGCCTGCCCATGCCAGACTGGAAGCTAGTGGGCATTACCTATGGTTCACCTAGGTGAACATCTGACAGTGACAGGAGTACAGTATGTTCTAGTAGCCCTAACATTAAAAGAAAAACAGATGTAGTATAGCCCATTTTTATGTATTAGGTGTGTGGAGCAGTCCAACAAAACATTAGACCTAACAATATAAGACGGTATACAGCAAAGGTAAATGAGTTAGTAAGTGTTAATATAGTAAGTAGTATAATCACCCCATGCTGTCTCTGTCCATTATAATTTGCCCAGTATAGCATATGTTATCATGCACCAAACAGCAAACAAAGTTGAAGCATTTAGTTACAAGAGCCAGGTATTTTTCTCAGGAGTCGGTGAGACCAAAAAGAGAATAAATATTTTAAAAAAAATTGTAGAAATATGTTTCAAAATGTATGTTATTGTGGAGAAGTTCTGTTGATGCCTCTCGTGATGGCGTGCTCACAGAACAGCATGACAGGAGTGATATTTGGTTACCCTCCTAACCAGTCAGAGAATTTCAATAATTTCTGCTTGATTAGTATGTTTTGGAGAATTCTTGTTTGTTGTTATTTAATAATGGCTAATGCCTGAAAGGCTTGAGAGCGTGGTGGAGTGTAGCAGATAGTAGAAGAGCATAGCAGAGCAGGGAGAGGGAGGACTGCGAGGAGCAGAGTGGATTGATTTTAGAGTCTCATCTCTCATGCTGGTTTAAGTTTCATATTGTAGCTTTAAGTTACTAGACAGGGTTTTATTATTAATATTATTATTACTACTACACACTCTTTATGGAACACCATTTAAAATACACCAAAGGTGTCAAAGGAAAAACTATTCAAAATAATTGTGTGAAAATGCATTTGTTTAAAAGAAAACATGAAGGAACCGCTTACAGTTAAAAAGCCCAAATAGTCATCATCAACAGGGGTGAACCTCTGTGCACCTCTGTTCTACAGGAGCACCTCTGTACAATCTGTCCTCAGCCTGATGCCTTTCGGCTTAGTATGTGCCAAGTGCTGTACAGTATATTTTCCAGTGAACAGTTTTCATCTTTGACATTGACCTTGCTTGAGTTTTACATTGTGGAAAACCTTACCCTTTTCAAAAGCGAAAACAAAAATAATCAAAAGGTTTAAAGCTTTGTGAACATCACTTATTGCTGCTTGCTAAAAGAAGTCAATTACCAGCTTGTATCGGCTAAGGTTTGTTTGTGTGTCTGATGGGCCACCAGTATCACTATGCATTAAATGTGTGGGCACTTAACATGCATGTCATTATTTCAAACTACTTCCCATCCAGAAGACTTTTGGTCCTTAATTATTTTTAAGCTCTTCTGGAGGAGTTGACACATGGTCCAGAGGTCAAACTGTGAGGCCAGGTGAAACTAAACTCACCATATTGCAGTCTCCTCTGCCTCCTCCTTCCACTGCCTCTCCCCTCTGGCTGATAATAGAGATTTGGGGCTCCCCTGCTGCTCAAGCCACCTGTGATATTATCTCTGAGCTCTACCAGGCAAGGTGGGACTCTTAGCCCTCTCAATGGGACAGAGGAATTAGAATTAGCTTTACGGCTAAGTGGATCGGATGTCCGGATCTGAAGGATGAACAGAAGGCATTAAATTGAAATTGTTTCTTTTTTTTTGTGGGAGAGGATAAACATATGTGCATGCAAAAAGGGGAATTGTTTTGGTAACAGAAGCAGTTTGAAAAACACAATTGATTTAGAGATACTCCTCTCTGTTGAAATTAAAAGCAACAAATGTCTATGCACTAAATAACTGTACTTACTACTTATGGGGTAATTAATACTAACAATAATAGTCAATATAGGTCACTTTAGGCAAAGAAGTTGAAAACATGCCCTTCTATCTCGATATACTGATATCATTTATTGTTAAATTGTCATTCTCTTAAAAACTTGGAGACCATGAGTGCTTTGCATGGTTTCCTGTTGAGTGCAATGTAATTTGTAGTCATTATGCACTAAATTGTAATAATTGTAATTGTCCAAGAGAAAAACCTGTTCCACCTCTGGTCCAGACCAGAATTGCAATGAAAACTATTTGCATAAACTTCACACAGGAACCATGTTCACTAAGTAATATGCAAAATTATTAGCATATTTTGCATATTGTTTTAGTTTAGTTTCTTTTGGTGCATCCAGTCACCAATGGTCTCATGTTTAGCAGTGATGATTATATTTTGCTTTTCTTGAATCTTAGAAAAATAAATGTTTCTTTGACTATATCTTGGTAAGGCTTCATGAGGATGGTGAGTTTCATAACAGCACATTTGAGGCAGGGTCATAATGTTTTTATTTATTTACTAGGCCAGATCTGTGTTGTAAAAAGAACAACTCTTTTTCCGTTCCTGTCCTTCACTTTTATCTGACTTTTTTTCATTGTTTAATCATCTTAGTGTGCAGTGTTGGTGATTGCTCTATTAATTCTTGAAAAAAATGTTGACTGCAATATAAGTTCAAATTTGATTGCCTTGCTGTTACTATTATTTAACAGGCAGATTTCATTCATTGGTTGCACAATTATTTCTTATTTGTTCCGACCGACTCTCAGGAGCATCTCATGAAATAGCACTCCTATGGTGGCAGGTGTATCAAACTTTGGTTGAAAGGTTAAAATAAAGAGATGGTTAAGTATATGGCACAGACATGGTTATGTTTTGGCACTACTAGATTTAGGCAAGTGTGAGCTTGGTGGACATTATGTTATGTCACCTGACTTTCTCCTTTGCTCCCATTATAATTACTACAGCTTTTAAGGGCTTAACAATAAAATTAAACCATGCTTTATAATAAGCTTCTTGCAGTTTTGTTCCTTAGGGAAGAAGTGAATTTACATAAAGTAGCTATAGGAGACAGAAGTGGAGGGTTTCTGATGTTTTCCTTCATGTTGTGGTGATGAGTATGTAGCCTTAAATGATAACCAGCTGATTTAATTTTTACATGGCCACAGCGCTGGAGAAAGTTTTTGCTCAAATAATACATGAGAACCCAGGGACTATTTAACTAATGAGGTGAATTCACAATTGCATCATCTATCATTTCATGCTCAACCAACTCCCCTCAAGCCCTTCACCTCCACACCCGCCATCGTTATACTCATTCTGCAAGTGCAGATTTTTCATTTGCTTTTTTGACATCCAGCTTAAAGTTGATATGCAGACAGCCCATGTGATGAAGCACTGCCTTTCACACTGGAGGCTTTCTTCTTTTCATGATTAAGCATTATGAAAAGAAACATCATGCACTGGAAATGTAGACCTAATATTTAGCCACCAGAGGGTCCAGAGGGTTTTCTGTCTTGTACACTCATTTGTAATATGTGAGTTAACTTGTGGGAACATTGACAAAGTCTGAGGGGAACAAGAAACAAAAACAATTATCTAAACTATGTTATTTTGAGGTATAACTAAATCAAGGACACCTGTTTATAATTATCTATTGTATCACAAGAAAACTAAAAGTCTGGGCAATCAGAAGAATGAGGTCCAGACATTGTTCAGAGTTTCCCTTTGACCAACCCTGTCTCTAATAATAATTAAAGATAATTGTGAACATATGATCATTTTGTTAACAGAAAATGTAATTCGGTTGCAATTACATTCCCCACAAAAATGTATTTGTGAATGCAGTTTAGTTTCATAGGAATGTAATTTTTAGAGAACTTGGTTGCCTTTGACACATGTACCACAGAACAGGAGATTGTCTGTCAGGCAGATCCTCTCATACTGGAAATACTCCTTTTGGTTTATGTGCATAGAGCCTGGAAGTTACACAAAATGTTCACTGCAGAAATTGCAGTTTTTTGTTTATAGCATATCAGCACAGGCACCAGTCACACAATTACACTATATTCACAGTGAGAGCCAGTCTGGTATAAGAATTTCTTTGATCAGACTTCTTTTTACTTTTTCTTATGTATTTCTACTTTGTTTTCCATTGTCACCTCTTTCAATGCTGTATAGTGACTTTGTCTCTAAGCACCATCACTCAGTAGTCGCTGTACTGAATCTTGTCATCCATCTTGCCCAAATTATCTTCTGCAACATGTGTAACATGTTATGTGTAATGTATTTTAGTTACAGTATGTTCATCTTAAAAGTTTAGTTTTAATAGGGGCTGTAGAAGAGTCTCATCCCAGTTAAAGTTTAGATTCCAAATTTTGTTGAAATCAAATCCTGGTACAATGTTGTGACATTATTTGACTACTGGAATTGACACACCAAAATAAAATTAAAGAGTTTTTTCGCTATCCACAAATGCATGGTGTTTCCAGAGAAACCTTGACTTACATTGTAATAATTGGTCTTTCTGCAATTACAAACTGAGTGAATTGGTTAAGTGAGCAGTTTACAGACTTCATAACCACTTCTGGTGATTAAAGTTGTCAAATTCAATTTTGTTTTTCCATTAATTGAAATGTGTGAAAATTGTATAAGTCTGCTTTGATATCCACTGTCATAAAGTGATTTATAAACCAAATTGTGAGACATGCTGAAGATTATTTTTTTCTGGGGATCAATTTCCAAGTGGTCCATTTTCTTCTAATTGCCAGATAATTTATTTTGCTTCTCTGACCTGATTTCTACTTTCCAGATCATGTGTTTTATCAAACCCCCCCCCAGAGTGAAACGTGGGAGTTTACCTCCCACACTGAGAGATTGATATTTCACTGCTACAAAATTGGCTGTTTATCTTGCTGCACTTTCATTTATAGCACACAGGTGGCAAATGCAGCAAACTGGACCACACATTTCACACACCCTTGCCAGCAATGCTGAGACGCGCTGAAATGAGTGATCTGGGATAAACAAGCAACGAGCTGAAACTGCCACAATGTCATGATTGACCTTGCACTAAGTCGTACTTGGATCTTTTAACAACCTTTCTGGGCTTCTAAGTGTCTGCACCATAAAGCTTCAACAAGGTATGGATTTTATTCCTTACCAAAGATCCAGTTTCATAAACATGATACAGTTTTAATCTTTATGATTGGACTTATCGGTCCGGATTAAACACTTCACAGTGTGTATTGACACAAAGATCCATAGAGGGAGGACAGATACCTGGGGAGGCAAGAAGTCTGTGGTAAATATCATTCCATCCTGTCTACCGGTTATTTATCTTTCATCATGCTGGATTTTATGAAAAAAATGCTTATGGAAATCTCTGCGAGGTCTAGGCTGTCCTCTGGGACTTTAGATGAGCAGGAGCAATTCGTTTGCTTATTCTCTCAATCAAGGCCTGTGGCATTGGCCAGTGCTTGTTATTAGCAATCTTAACGACTTCTAAATTTGATATGAGACCTCTTGCTAAAGCTTCCTGGTTGGTGGCTCTGTGCCTGTCTCCTGAGAGACTAACTACTGCCTCCTGCTCCTTTGATTAAACTTTCATATAGCAGTGAACTGCATCATCCACTGGGGACTGAGTCACCGGCTCCATCACCCTACCATTGTTTACCCAAGTGAAAGAGGAAAGGATATCTGATGTGCACCAAATGAGACTGCTGAAGGAAAAAGCGGATTTCTTAGTGGAGTCCCTGCATCAAATACAACTACACAATGGTTTGTCCTGGGTAAGCAGCACAGTGTTTGTTCAGTCTTTATAAAGTGAGTTTAGGTGAAGCTATAGCTGTTACATGGTATCAGGCTCTCCTCTGCTCAATAATTCTTGGGGCTTTGGTATTTGACTTTTTAATAGAAGTTTCTTGCTTTTACTGACATGTCCCTCTGTTATTTTCACCCCCAAACTGTTTTTGCAGCAATTGTTGATTACCAGAGAATCTGTGAATGCTGTGTGAAGCTTAACACAAACTTGATTTAAATTTTTCCCACAGTGGTTTTTTGGTTACTCATTGCATCTATTGATTGGCCCAGACAAACACATGCAGCACGTCCCGACTTGGTTAGAAGCACACGTTGTTTGTTGGGAGCTCTGCAGCCTTTCCTGTTGCCATTATCACGTATTTGGTTGTATTGATGGCCTGTCAAGTCACTAGCAATAGAGAGTTCATGCTAGGTGTTAAATGGCTGAGGTGAAGTCAGACTGTGATTGTGACTAAGCTCTCACTTAGGGCCCTTTTCCCATTGCCTAATAGAGTGCTGCCAAAATTGAGGGCTGTTACAGTGTAAGATCATTTATCTGAACCTCAGGCTCCCAAACAGCCAGTGAACCAAGCAGGTGAACGGGAAAAGCAGTAAGTTTACTTACTGTTTTGAAGTTTTATTGAAATATCATGATGAGAAGCTAGCAGATAGTTTACCAAAAAATTGTGAAGAGTGGTTTACTAATAACAATCCATATTTTTAACTACTCTGATACGTATATAGAGATAAATAGAATTGTGTATGGAAACTGCAGACGGCATTTTCTGTATTTTATTTGCATGTTTTATACTCATTTTTATTTTTTTATGCAGTATACTTATAAAATATTTTCTTATTTAGATGTTTGATTTTCCTGTCAGATTAGACTTGCTGCTGTTCTTGCTGCAGCTAATCCAAGATGTCTCCATTGTTGACCGGGATCGTCTCTCTGTCTCTGACTCACACACTGCTGAATCACAGCAACATTCACCTTACTGTTTGCCCACCGGCAGTGTTTCATGAACATATTTACAAAAGAGCCACATGGAAACACAAAGAAAAAAAACCATTGGCTTCAGAAATCAGACACGTTCATTTTTTTCACATTTAATTGTGACTACATTTTAAATGGAAGTATTGGAATTTTAAAGTAATTATTTTTCAATCTTAAAAATGTAATTTTTTCAGTCAGTGTACACTTAATAACCTACAACGACAAAGTGGAAAAAAATGTGAATCTTTTGTAAATTTATTTAAAATCCAAAACTTTGATTTATCATCATCCCTATGTACAGGTAGTATGACACCCACAACTCACCATTTGTCAAAACTGCTCTATTTCCCTTTTACACAAAGACACACATGCACACCTTTCCAAGTTCATGTATCAGTCTATTAAGGCCTCTCACAGTCACATAATGACTCATTGTTCAGGGATTCAGGGTCACTGATGGCCAGGGCTGATAGTGTCTGAACCTTGTCTCCTCGGGTGAACTAAAAGTCTTTTGATTCACATCAGGCTCATCCCTAGCACCACCTACATCTTGACACTGGTGACTAAAGACCGATGCACATTCTGATTCTTCGCCCAAAGACTGATTGATCTCATTCGACCCAGATACTGACAGAAGAGAGACATTATTACCTTTGTTCGGGAGCACAGTGGCACATTTCAAACAGCCACTGTGGAGGGGGTCGTAAGTAGCTGGGAGTATGTGTGTGCCTTTGACTAAGCCTTTTGATGACTGCTCCTTCACAGTGGCAGTTTAGAAAGAAAAGATGATCCCTGTAGACATAAAACCTGCACAAATCTGATTCAAATTTAAAGGGGGAATAATCTAATTTGACACATTATTTGTTAATCCTGGCAGATACACTTCTGTTCTCTGACTTAAACATTTCCTTATGATTTCCATCTCGCATATTGTTTCTTCTTTGTGGTTTGATTTGCTCAGTCAAGACACAGCCAAATTCATTTTGGTTGAAGTCTTCATCAAACATAGGCAGTCTCAGTTTTAACCTAAAAAACTGAGACTGCCTACTGATTTCACTAGTTAAAGCTGTCTCTGATTGAAAGTGTCTTAATAAATAATTTTATTTTTTTGGAATGAAAATCTTCCAACATTTCAGTCCTCATGAAGCATGGTGGTGACTTCTAGAAACCAGTGAAATAAGACTAAAGATTGTTGAGCTCTACGAGGGAAAATTTAAAACAGAAAAGGGTCAGAGGTGAACACTCAACATCAAAAAGCTTTCATCCAAAAGCAGAGTGAGTGGGATGTGTTCACCAAGATGTCATGGCTGCTTCATAATTGATAGGATTATGGCTCAGTAAATATGTCTCAAGCCCATTTCCCCCTCACTGGCCCCAGGAGACAGCTCCCATTTTTAGGAAATGTGAAAATATACCTGAGACTGAGTGACGGACTTTGAAACACAATCATTGCATATCAATTAGTAACATTGTCTCTCCCCGCTATGTCTATATTTGATGTGATAATTAATAAACTGCTAAATATTGAACGCTGACTAGAGTCAGGTTATAACTGTCATGTGCCACATTATGGAAAAATAGTAATTTTAGACCAAGCCCAAACATATTTTCTGTGAATGTTACTCACTTAATTTCATCTGAAAATTGGAGGATAACTGGCAAAGGACCCAGAAATTTCTAAGATTCTAAACATTCATCAGTATGTTAACCAGAATTTATTGAAATTACAGTTTGGTCATTAATTTTGTTAAGTTCAAGACATTACATTTGTTTAGAAGTGAATTGTGTGATTTGTAAACAATTTGCCTGTAGTTCTCTATAATGATATGAGGGGTAATGATAAGACAGGAAGTTACAGTTAGCAAATGAGAGTTATTCCATGAGAATCAGTGTTGGCCACACTTCGCAGCAGCGATGCAGAGAAGTCAAAATAAGAGCATTACTTTTTATTGTTCCTTCATGTGATATTCAGCTTTATTATTCAAAAGCGGCTTCTGCAAATGTTTGGATGTCTGTTTTTCATTTGGTAACACTCGCTTAATGTCTTAGTCCAAAAAAAAAGAATTTTTACACACACCAAAAACATACACTACTCACAAAAAGTTAGGGATATTTGACTTTCATGTGAAATTTATGGAAAACATAAAAAGTTCACACTACAGTGATATTATATCATGAAAGTAGAAGCATGCAATGGTGATTTCCTCATCTCAAACAAGTTATTGAAACAAAAGCCAACAACAGTGGTGAGTATA
>JAUMHL010000006.1:13581745-13601058 GCA_032362345.1 Sandelia bainsii | reverse complement strand
TTATAGTGCATTTTAGGTTCATCCTGAAATTTCACCCGAAAGCCGAATATCCCTAACTTTTTGTGAGTAGTGTATAACTGGTTAATGTATACTATGTCAGTGGGGGAAATTTCCTTAAATGGACAAGACACACTAAATTAGACATAATACTATACTTTTTTTTCTCAACAATGGCTGTGAAAAGTACCTAATCATGTGTGTAGTTTGTGTCTATTTTCCACCATTTATTTTTAAAGTGGGTTGGACCATCTTTGTTTCCATCATTCATTGACATCTCCTATCCTGTTGATATGTCTGGCTACCAGGTAACACCAGCCCCCCCTCAGAACCTCTGCCATGGTGCTCACGTGGTTGTGGCTCTTTTGTTTGCATTGCATTTTTTTAAACACCTTGGATGGAATGGATCAGACAGAAACCTAATGTGTACCCTTTAATGAATTTACTGGCATACATTTATGCTGACATTGCTTGGATGGATGGAATTTATTTACTTTAAACTTTAAATACAGGAAAAATACTTTAAATATTTTTCAGCATGAAACAGTTTTCTCCTGGACTTAATTATTGTAATGAACATGTTTATTTCCTAGAAAAGAAAAGAACAGATGGCAGGCTGCCTCTTTTATTTGTGAGAAAAGTCTAGGGAGAGTTGTGGGGGGTGGGGAAGTTTGGTTGTTGTGTTGTGTAGTGTTGAAGTGAAAACCATCCCTATGGTAATGTGAGTGAGTTGCTTTTTTGGATTTGCCAAGAGATGCAGCTAAACATGGAGGTGCAGCAATCCATATCTGCATTCACAAATGTCTCCCAAAGGTATTAACTAACAGAAAAATGCACATAATTTTCAAAAATAACAAAGGACGAGAAGAGAACATGACAATTTTATTATTCCTTCTTTGGCTTTCAGTTGGTTTAGAATGCAGTTAAACATTGTATTGATAATTTCACAGTATTGGATCTATTGACTCCTAGTAATATTTTGAAGCAGTTAATTCTTGTAGACAAAGGGCATGCTTTAGATTAGCTCTAGATTTGTAACAAATTTTTCGTTTCATTTGTATTTATTAATTGTGAACGTTTGAATGACCTACATGCTGGTTCATCTGCATTTAATTTTAAATGTTCACTAACATGACCAGTCTTGAGCTGTGCTAGCAGAGCCTGGCTACTGAACGTTTTGTAAATACTGTACAAAAAGGTGTTGTATTTGCAGTTGTATCCATTTGCTTTTTCATTCTTACTTTACTTTTACTAGCTGTTGTAGGACAATTCAGTTTTCATTGTCTGTCTTAAAAGAAGAGTGAGCTGCCCATACGGGCTCTGAAAGACATCTTACTTGCTGTTTTCATTCCTCCTGTTCATGGATGGATACAGCAAGCTGTTTATGTGAATTTATGTAAACACTTAAAATGTTCACATAAGCACCTGACCCTAAAATAGCAACTTGAAAATTTGTGAAAAATGTGACCCTGTCTTGTGTAAAATGGTTGAGGTTGTTAGAGTAACATGTTCACCATGACAGTATGTGATACTTCTGAAATAATTCCATTTGTACACCATAGTGTTTGATTATAAGCAAGATTACTGCACAAATTGAACATCTGACCTCAGGATGGAGCTATCACAGTGTTTGTTAATGAACTTTGCTTCTTGTCAGTGCAGTTACATCATGAAATTGGGGAAAAAAAACAGGCGCTTGAATCTGATGGCTGAAAGGATGAAAGTGTGGTCAGGTGTGTACAGAGCAAAACCTACCACATAAAGACTTGAATTTATATTTTGGACTTTAAGTAGCAGTAGTTTTTATTTTTGTTGTAAAATCACTCACCTACTCACCAAGGTAAAGGTCAACCTTTCTACTGAAAGGAAGTTTAAAATGTTACGCCTCTCATTTTCTTGCACATTCAAATCACATTGGGATTTCATTCCTCACTAGAAAGCTGTGAATGTTCACAAAGACATCTTTATTTTCTGGTTCTTTATCATGTCGTTTTCTCACACAATGGCTTCTTCTCGGTCCAAACCTGGAATGAAATTGTGATGTTTTTACAGTATGTAGAGCAGAAAGAGGAATCTGTTACTGAATGGGTGAAACAGCACATGTCGAACTTGGCCAACTTACTCTTTCTCTTGTTAAAGCATAATACATTTCACTGTCATCTCTAAAAGCTGCAGCATGCTTATCTCTCACACTGAGGGAGGATTTAAAGGGAGAGTTTTGTTGGACATATTGAGCTTTCTATGTTTCACAAAGAAATATTGCCAGATTTGTGAGTTCTCCCTCCAAGCCATGTTTCACCACAGTGATTTTCTCTTTTTTTAACTGTCTGTAAGAGAGCCTATTTGAGGCTACTGTATGTGTTCCTCCATCTCCAGAGTATCCTTTAAATTCTTTGTATTGTTCCCTGTACAGTACATGCATTACCTAGACGTCCTCTGTCTTTGAGATGTTCCATGAGCAAATGTGTAGTGCAGTCAGCTGTGTGAGATAGAACAAGACATGCCAGTTGTGCTACATATCAATGCAAATACCATTTTCTCTGGAATTCATATCATCCTTTGCAACGGGTTTTACTCACTACAGCATCCTAGGACACATGTAGTCACAGCTCAGTTAGAGCTGCATATTCAAAAGCTATCATGTGTGCAACCTGTGTGTGGAAGCATCTGGGGGTGTTTATGCCCGTTATTTTAGCCAGTGATGAATTTCATCTCCAGCCATCTTCCTCGTCTAATAAATCTTCCTCTCGCAGCATAAAGATGATTGATGGGAAAGGCAGTTAAGACACGCACGTTGGTAGAGTGGAGTGCTAAAAAACAGACGAGGTAATAATGGCAGCTTTGTGTGAGACATTATGCCTGACTGTTGCAGTATTGTTTTTTTTTTTTGTCTTAGCCGATCTCCTAGAGGTATTTCACAGGGGGAGACAGCCAGTGTTTGAGGCAGTACTTTAGCTCTCAGTGAAGAATTTCATCTGCTTATCACATAAGTCCATGATAGGAAAACCTTTACATTGGAATGGGAAATTGGAGTTTATATTGACTAGACACTTGAGCAGAGGACAGCCTGTGTGTAACTAATATATCAGGAACATGTTTATTAAGTAAGGCTTCACCATTTAAGTATGTACCAACTACCACTGACAATGACCATTCCACCGAGCTCTGTGCCGGCACACGTGGTGTATGAAGCACCTGGCTGGCAATATAAACCATGCTTAAAGCGGGTATAAAACAATAAACAGCAGGGATAGAAGACATATCTTGACCTTTTGGTGTTCAATGCATAATGTGTAATAATGACCAATTGATTTGTTGGGTAGTGCTTATTAATTGGCGCTTCCCAAAACTGTCCAGACTGTGTTGCGTGTGGTCACACTCTCTATAAGCTCCAGCAACATTGTTTATTAAGTTAGTTCAGCAGTTGTTTAGGGTTACATCTGTAATTAGGCGTCCAAGCGAGCGGAGGCGAGGGAACGCATCCAGCGGAGCAGGGAACCCTATTCTTTCTCTACCATTTTTTCTTTTTATTCTTCTACTCCGCTAAAACTCATGCTGCAGCATAGACTGCCAGACCGTTTGAACACATTTTATACCAATAAAATACAGAAAAGTCACCGCTACTCTGACACATGACCAACAATAGGTGGTGCTGTCACAACTAGGAGTACGTTTTGATTTTTAGCTCCTAAACCACATGTCGCACGCCCTAAAGCTTTATATTTCTGTACTCTGTGAATGGTTCTTGATTTTCCTTAAATATACAATTTATTAGAAATTTTGCACAGTTTTTTCAAAAATGCACAATAAGCGTAAAACCTATTTTTAAGACCTCCTCCTAGGGTTAAAGTCTGATCTGTGCCAAACTTTGCGTATTACATCTACATAGCAGCTTGAAAATGTTAGATACCGAGAAGTATGCTTTTATCTAAAACAAGCAAGTTATATTTATGCAAATTATAGATGCTAATTAGCAAAATGGGAAACTTGGAATATCTCGGCCATAATAGCAGATAAGAACACCAAATTCATGCTTGAAGTTGGGAACACCATGCTGAACGAGCGTACCAATTTTGGTAAATTTCAAATACTAGGGGCGCTATACAGTTGAGTAGTTTATATCACAGCAATGGCTTGTTAGATTTTCACCCAACTTGAGAATTATCTGTAGGGCACCAGCCGAAGTTCACCCATGTGATATGGTAATGATTTGAAAAATTGGGTGTGGCTTATGATAAAAAAAAAACAATTTTTTTTGTCAAATTTCATAAAATCACTTAAAGCTCACACTTTTAACCTACAGAGCTAGGATTTCACACATACGTTCCTTGAATCATCCCGGAAGTTTGATACGCTGCAACATATGGTCACTCTACTTTTTCAGAAGTTTGCACAACAGGTAAATTGTTGTATCTCCGCAACCATTACTTCAATTGCTATTAAACTTGGCAGAGCCTTTCTCCAGACCACCCTTAACACGCCATTCAGTTTTCATTAGGATCAGTGAATGTATTTGCGTACTGTACAATTTTTAATGTTGACGCAATGTTATTAATAAATGTTTGTATTTTTTTTATTTTATTTTATTTTATTTTTTTGAAGAGTTTACCAGTTAAGGGCATGAAAAATATTTAGGATGTACGGGACACTAGGCTAGTCATGTGAGGAATTTTTCAGAATTTTCTGATCAATTTTCAATTTTTGGTGAAGTTTGGGGAAAAAAACGTTAGCATAATCCTAACAATGCTAACCATGTTTATATCTCCGCAACCGTAACTTTAATTGGTATGAAACTTGGCAGAGTGTTTCTCCACACCACCAGTATCAATACAATAAGTGTAGGGATGTGCGTACTGTAAAATTTTGAATGTTTACGTAATGTTATTAATACGTTAAAAAGTTTTGTATTTTTATTTTAAAGAGTTTTCATGTTAAAGGCATGAAAAAACATTATGATGTACCTGACACTGGATTGGTCATGTGAGAATATTTTCAGAATTTTCTGATCAATTTTTGGTGAATTTTTAAAGACAGTTTTAACCTTCATGCTAACAATGCAGTGTTACAACAGCAAAGCGTGTGTCTTCTAACCTGTTGCTGTGCACTCCGCAACTGGGTCAATCTCACATGCAACAAGGGCGTTAAATTCTTACATTTAGTCTGTGTCTCCAACACGCCTGATGGCTGTTTCCAGTTCTATATTTATTTTTATTTTGAATATCCTTATCCTCCCTTATTTCCTCATCTTTTTAGATGTACGCTTTACGAGGGATTTCGAGGAGCGCGGGGCGACGTGCGCCAGACTTGCTTGGACCCCTTTCATAACTGCTTGCAGTTCTAGTCTGAGCTTGTTTATTAATGAAAACTGTCCAGTATCAATATTGTGTGAGATGCCACTTTTTGCCAGTTGTAGTAGATTTTCAGTGTCCCTGACACAACAATCTGAATGCTAGTCATCTAGCACTGTTGGGCCGTTGTTGAGCATTTGTGACTATCAATCGCCACTTGGTGGTGTTTGTAACAGTGTCACCTGCCCTTATCCATTGCTGTATAGGTCAGTAATTGTGTGCACATTTACTCCAGTCCAATCGGGAAGAAGTTGGACACTATAACGAGTTGCTTTTTTCAGACACTGATGTGCAAATGTTATCGCTAATGCAGTAGGAAGATGTCCATTTGCAAAGAAAAGAAAAGCTGAAAACGATAAGTTTTCAAAGAAGAACTCATGGAGTGAGACATTTATTTTCTCTCAATGCAGCACTAAATTGAGTTTCTCTATGTGCTCATACTGTAGCTGTTTGACCCATGCTTTCTTGGATCAGTGCCTCTATCTGGAAATGATACCTTTAATGCGAGGTTTTAGGGCACTGCTTGCAGGCAAACTATGCCATTTCTTTCACAGTGATAGGCTTTTGAACGTCTGTTTGTAACATTACACACAACTTACTGGCATTGTTCCCGATATCTGACCTTTTGCAAAATTCATATGTGGACCTCCTGATTAAAAAAAAGGGGGGAAAAAAAGGTTTGAGTAGCCTTGGTGTAGCTGATTGAACATGCTGAGTCAGTGGTTTAGACAGTGGGAGAGAGTTGTCTACACAGTCTAAGTGCATGTTTTCACAGAAGATGTAGGGCGGGCCTTTGCCAGCTGTACTTTTTGTGTAGGCTTCAGGGACCTCATCATATAATTAATGCAATTTGTGCCTTTATATATTTTTAGTGATATAGTGCTCTACTAAAGGAGTGTATATATTATTTGGACATGTTTACGTTTTACCTTCACATATGCAAATAGGAAAATATGATATTGAGCACAAAAATGTTCAAAACGTTGACATTTACTTGCATTTTAAAGTATTGATACATAATTTGTTTGCTCCTTTTAGATTTCAAACTTGTTCATGCAGCCTCACATGTACAGAATGTAGATTGACTTTCCAACATGTCTTTTAAAGCATTGACATACTAACAGAAATTTAAATCTGGCAAAGTGAGGTTAACATGAAAACAGATGCTAACATGCTGCTAGTCTCCATGAGAGCTTATTTAACTTTTTCCTCTTCTGTTTATCATTTTATATTTTGTTTGCTGTCATGTCATTTCAAAATGAGCTAATTACAGCAAAGGATGGAAATAATACTGTGAGAAATGGCATTTGGTTTCAGATGATGTCTGATGGATTAACATGCATGTCTACTTTAGATTCAGAAGTATTAATTTATTAATTCCTGGTTTATTGCCTCAAGTCTTTGACAGCAAAGCAGCAGTCATCCAAGCACTTTCTTTTCTTTCTTTCGACAAATGCTCCATAAATTAGTCCAGAAAGTCAAGCAGATGGCTTACTCAATTTTCCTGCTCAGTTTCAAGTAGCATAACTTCCTACAACCACCTACACAACAACTGAACTTGTTATACTCAAGAACCTTAATGCTCTTTTCCTCATACTAACTTAAGTAAACATCAAAATAAATGGTGACTGACACACAGAGAATTATCTGACCTCAGCTTTTGCAAGAATATATATCATTGTAGACTACTGACTTATAAGAACTGGATTTTACCATTGGTTAAGTGTGCCATCTTCTTTTTAGTTTTACTTCTGCACTTTATTTCTGGCAAGACCCTGTTAAAACAGGGTGATGGTCTTTGTAGTGACACCAGTGTTGTTATTGAGCTGATGATGCTGATGTGCTTTTAAAAATATCTAATATTAGACTGTAGGCTACTCTAAAATGACTCATTATGGACAAGTTCCTCAGAGATATTATTTTGAAATGTGTGTGAAGACAACAAAACAGGTCAACAGCATTTCATAGAAGAAAAGGGGCATGGGGAAGAATAGTAAAGGGAAACTATTAAATATTTTAACAGGGAAACCTTCCTTCTGTCACAGAAAGCAAGGCTGGCATAATTATACAGTATGTAATTAGTAATTTAACAGCACAAAAGCACTTTTTAATTCATTCACTTGAGTCTCCAGAACTTGTGAAAAAAGGCCAGTTTGTGAAAGGTCTTAATTTTATTTGATTAGTAAATAATCAGACTCACTGCATTGCGTAGCATCATCCCTTTGCATTGTACTGCATTGAATTGCACTGTGTTGAATCTCATGGTGATTATGGTCTGAATTGTATCACATTTCACTGGTAGTTGCTGCATATGTATCTTTAATTCATCAGATCACTGACTGATAGTGTATCAAGATACATATCATATTGGCCTCACTCCAGAGACGCCTAACCCTAGTAGGGATATGTTGAGTTCTTAAATCCAAACTTTGTTTGGCACTTTTGGAATAAGTATGCGTGAACTATCACCACTCGTCACTGCTCAATCATCTGCATCACCACCAGCTCACTCTTTTTTGCATTTTTTTTTGGGGTGTTAAGAGTAAGAGCCTTAATAGTTAAGGCCTTCTTAATGCACTCATTTAGCTTACACGTGTCTTACTTTTCTTTTAAAAAATATGACCACTGATGTTGCCAGCGCAGATGCATGAAAAAAGTGATCAGAACCAATTATGAACTGATGCACAAATACAGGAGATACAGGAGATTTGTATATGCTGAAAATTCAGTCAATATGTTTTCAAAGCTGTTTCAGTATCACATTGAACTGTACTGGCTTTATACCCAAGTGCTTTCTCTTGTCCACATCTTTTAGATCCCATTTACAACATGAGTGAGATGAGGTGCTCAGGAAGTCACCTTCGGTTAATAAAATGTGACCCAAGAGTTTACGTTGCTTGCAGTTTCCTCAGCAAGGATTCTACAGAGCTAGAGCGAAGGCATTTCTCTTTAATGCCTCTTGAATACCCATGGGCTAGCTAATTTAAAGAGGCTTCTTAAAGGTCAAGCAATAGGGCAAGAATACACACTGACAGAAGTTATTGCAAATACTGCTAAATTGCACATACTCGCCATCTTTTCAAAGAAGAATGGCATGCAAAAGTAAATCTGTTTATTCTCAATATAAATCAAAACCCAATCAATTTACAGTACAGTGTGTTTTTGTCCTCACTTTTTCATTCACATTAAAAAAAGTGCTTTCGGTCTTATTGAGGGATTTTAGGGACTAATACCAAGCTTGTACATGCTCTGCCTTGGAGGGAATGTGCCAAGAATGAGCTTGGCCAAACATCTTTTAACTGAGACCACATGCAGCCCTTGTTTGGGTTGCATTAATTTGTTTCAGCTAATTTCACAGTCTGTGTTAGTGCAACTGGGAGCAGAAAAGCACAGGTTTTGCTTTAAATCCCATCCACAAGAGGATTTATTTACCTCATATTCTTAGTAACAGCTAAGCTGACTCTGCTGCCTTTCTTCTTTTGGGCCCAATACTCATTTGTCAAAGTGTGCTTAAGCAAACAGGAACATGAAGAGTCACAAGTCAAGTCTAGCTTTTAAAATAACCACCAAAAGGGAGAGATTTGGATCTGAGGGTTGTATATGTATCTTCTTAGTCTACTTACCATTGGTTGACCTAAAAGTTGTAATGCCTAGTTTATGCTTAAAAAGCATTATTGGGACACATCAGTTAGATGGTATTACAGGAATACTGTATGTGAGGTCTTTGCTTAGTTTATTTTGGAAGTGCAGTACTGCAATTTTCCCTTACTCACTGTACTGTGCCATTTCCTTGTGTGATATTTTTTTTTCCTACCTTGCATTTTCACAATATTTTTACTTTTATTGAATGAGGAACATCAGTAGTAGTAATACATCATTCTATGGTCTTAGGGCTTCATTTTGTATTTTGATCTATTCAGGACACTGTTAGTGAAGAGGGTGCTATTGCAGCATTTCCTTATAGATGTCATGGATACTTGCATGTATTAGGATAATGATGCATGAGGCAAAGGTACAGTGGTTGCATTACAGACCACTGAGAGTTTAAACAGTTTTAGTAAATTAACAGGATGTTATCTTATGTTATCTCACATTGTTGATTTGTTTAGAATTTTATTATAAAGTGATAAAATGTATTTTGTATCTAAACTTTAACAATTCTTTCATCTACAGTAGTTGCGGCTACTCGTGCCACAATTTCAAATTTGAGGCACCTCCTTGACACCCAAACAATGTAAAATTTAATAAGTTGTCTTTGCTTCCAGCATCCTTTCTGCCCAGCCACTGCTTTTTCACATAAATAAAATTAAAGTTTCTAACAAATGCAAGGATTTCTCACAAATGAGACAAAAGGAGACACATAATTATTCATGGATGGATGGAAATTATCCGCAGACTTGCAGATTTTTCATCATCCACTCACATGTTTTAATTTGATCAGAGGGTTTCCGGATTAGCAGCATGGGTTGTTGCACAGACTTGTCCAGCCAATTCAGATGGGCTGGCTAGCCTACCTGCAGCCAATCTGCTACTTTATAAATATTCTGCCAATGGTTCTGGACAGCTATAATATCTCCACTGGCAACTTCTCATCAATAGGGGGTTCTAAGTTTCTATCAAAATCAATAATGGATTTTGTAATTCAGATTTGGACAGTTTTAAGGCAAAGGTAGGGTCACTCTGAGTCAAATCATCTAAAGAGTCATAGCAGGGGTTGGAATTACTCCTCTTATAGTGATAGTAAGCTCCAGGCTAAACATTGTTTGTGAATAATTTTAATGGAAACTTTCTGTTGATAATAAAACATCAAGCTGTCTTCAGTAATAAGCACACGCTGAGTGGTTTGCAAAATCAGAACAAAAGTAAATATCTAATTAACATAATTTTGCTCAACATTGTAGGCAATATTCCAGGCAGCTGTTGTTTCCATTTATTTTAGTGTCTATTACACAGTAAACATCATGTTCATTTGAATTTATTTAACTTTTTTATGTGAACACATTTTTTAACCTCATTTTCCAGCTGAAATGATTTGCTGATGTGTTGTTAAGGTCATTCCACAAACTCTATTGTTACTAAAATAAATCCAGAATTCTTGGATGTCAGAGCTTCCTTCTAGCGATGCATGTCCCTGCCAACAGTATAATACTATATTATGAAAGTACCCAAATTTTAACATGACGTGACATCATGATGTGCACTGTACAGTCTTGTTCCAAAGTTAGTACCCCTTCTTTTATTTGTGTTTTTTGTGTACAAACATAATAAAAATCATCTGATCATAGCAGGTCTTGGTACTGGGCAAATACAACCTCAGATGAACAAGAACATATAACTTTTTTTACTGTGCTTTTATTTATTTAACAACTAAGTAAGAGGGTAAGCTGCAGCTAGGTGCTGCTAATCATTAGCAGACTTCTATAAAAGCAGTTCATAAGTTTTGGCAGTTTGCTGGTCTGGAGCATTCAGGTGTATGGTAACACATTGCCAAGAGGGAAAGACATGAGCAATGATCTTAGAGAAGCAATTGTTGCCCCCCATCAATATGGAAAGGGTTAAACCATTTCCCCAAAAAAATTGGAGTTTAACGTTCTACAGTGAGAAAGATTATTTACAAGTGGTAAGCATTCAAGACAGTTGCCAGCCTTCCCGGGAGTGGGCGTTCCAGCATATTCACCGCAAGGTCAGACTGTGCAACGCTCAGAAATACAAAAAAAGTTAAACTTAAAGGCCATGACAGCAGAATTTGAAGATTTTTTTTAGGAAGGGGAAAGCCTTTTCTGTCTAAATTAAAAAACATGAAAGCATGACTGACGTTCACAAAACTGCATCTGAACAAACCACAAGACTTCTGGAACAATGTCCTAGAAACGGATCAGACCTAAGCGGAGTTGTTTGGCCTTAATGCCCACCGCCATGTCTGGTGAAAACCAAACAGCATTTCAGCAGCACCTTATATCCACTGTCAAGCACAGCAGTGAAGGGGTGATGATTTGGGCTTGTTTTGCAGCCACAGGACCTGGGCATCTTGCAGTTATTAAGTCGACCATGAACTCCTCTCTATGCCAGAGTATTCTAGAGGCAATTGTGAAGCCATCTGTCTGACAAATAAAGCTTTATCGAAATTGGGTCACCAAGAATTAAGGTTTTGGAATGGCCTGGTCAAAGTCCAGACCTCAAATGCTGTGGTGAGACCTTAAGAGAGCTGTGCATAAGTGATCGCCCCAAAACCTCTAATCTGAAGTAATGTTTTAAAGAAGAATGGGCCAAAATTTCTCCACAGTGATGTGAGAGACTGATAAAGTCATACAGGAATTACTTCAAGTTATTGCTGCTAAGGGTGGATCTACAAGCTGTTGAATCGGGGGGATACTTTGTTATGCCCACGTTTGTTTTTTTTCTTTTTGGCGATGGCACAGTGAAAAAAGTTATACGTTGTTGTTCGTCTGAAGTTGCATTTGCCTAATATGAAGACCCACTATGTTTTTTCATCTACAACATCCTGTTTTCTCTACCATGAAAATATCTGATTTTGCAGATGTGTGACTCCAGCATTATTAAAGTGTTTTATGGTTCGGGCTCAGGATCACAACACTGGATTAAGGTCAGGGAAGACTGTGGGCTGGATTAATAGACAAAAACCTACCACCCTAACTGCCATATAAATGTAGTGCATCATTCACTCATCATAATTACATTCGCCACAAAAAATGTAATCAAGGTTGCAGTTTAGTTGTATAGGAATGTAATTTTTAGGAGACAGGGTTGAATATTAATATATGAAAAATATGAAATCACAGTGTATAAGTTCTACAGCATACCACTACCACTACTACTACTACTACTACAGAGGCATTTATTTTGCTTGGCTAGGCTATGCTACTTTTGGTACCTGCACCCTGAACATGTACACCAAGACCTAAGAAACCATCAATGACTTTTGAGACTATGTTGGAGAACAGTCCTCGAATTGTGGAAAATGAAAAATTCCCCTGAAGGCAAATTCTCCCTTAAAAGGTTTTCATGGTGGATGTTTCATTCACTAAAATGAGGTACCATTATCATGCTCTCTGGTTGGATTCATTAGCACACTGATCATAATGAAAAAGATAACAAGCGAGAGATGAAAGGACTGGATTTTACTCCCTGCCTTCATTCCCACAAATTAGGCATCTGCAAGAAACAAAACATCTGTGTTGTGCATAATGCAGAGAATGACACAGGAATGATTCTGTATTTTTGATTTCTGATGAAGCCAGTCTAAGGAAGGGGACAACAAAAAAAGGAAGAAATAAAATTGAGGAATCTGACCTTTGGTTGGAGTGCTTGCTGTCGCCTCACATGGATACACCATTTGTATCTCTGGCGGAACTCAGTTCCCTTCTGTTGCCCTGCTGAGAATAAATGAAGCTTCTTCAGGACCCTCACTGTTTCACTGGAACTGCCTGGAACACTCTGAAGCACTGAAATTGGCACAAGTCCCTGCATACTAAGTACACCACACATTAGGCAAGCACTACTTCAGCCAGCCAAGTCAATTTGGTTAATGGCAGATTTTCACCCACAACCTTTTTATCCCTAAATGTTTAGAGCTGGAGTGTTCAGTGACATGAGAATAATTATTTATTATATCTTAGGTGACAGTGTTGACTGCTACAAAATCTAAATAACCTTAAACAAATAGGTTTACCTCAGTGCTTATAATGAAATGCCTTTTTTATTATATTTGGATATATATTTGGACCCTTGTTTTTTTAATACAATCTGTCATGGCTGATTGGAAGACTGGAGTTTGCAAAAAACAAAACAAAAGACAGGCTTTTGCTGTGGTTTGTTACAATATATTAATTAATTCAAATGAATTAATTCAAATAAATATGTTATTAGATATACATTTAGATTATGCAGTGACAAAAATTACAATCTGGAGTTTAATAGTGAACAGTTTTTTTTTTTTGTCTTTTGTTATCTTTATTCTACATTATAATTGTCCGCTGCTTTACTGTTTCTGTTCACAACAGAACACTTTTTACGACCTGTCTAGATTGCTTTTGGGGTATTTATGTGAACTGACATCTTTTCTTTGTGATAGCTGCTGTTATATTGGTGTGCATCAGTGGAGGTAATTCCAGCTACAAGTTGACTTTAGCTACCTTCTGAAAAATTAACTGAAGCAGCTCAGTGACTGTTTTTAAAAGGGGTTGCTCGGCTCATGATTTCAGCCTTCTGGATGGACATAACAACCCTGACAGGTCAGCCAATTTGGATGTTTTTTAGCCGAAGAGCAGAGGACTGTAGGTATCCTTCTGTCATCATTGGTGACGCTGCCTGTCAACACGTGTCCATCATGTGTAACCCTGTTGTCACATTCTGCAGCTTTCATTTTGCGGTGTGCTGATTCACCAGCGTCCTGACAGCTGGTTCTTGTGTAATTCCTGTGTCTGCTTCTTTCAAATAAATTTGACCATTTGCTGCTCCCCTCACATCCACCTATAACCCATTTTCAAATTACTAAATATATGATTGGTTGATATACTGTCTCAAAACTTCTTGTTTGTCAGATCAGAAATAGAGCATGTCCTACTGCTTAATAGTTCTGGAGAAAAAAAAACCAATATCAAATGAGCTGCTGACTGACTAGTTTAGCTTTTTAACTGTGCTTTTAAATTTGGCTTTAAATTGTCATTGTTGCTAAACAAGTCAGGTGTTTTTTAAGATCTTCAATAGGTTTGTAGCAACCACATCAAATAAAATACTACCTTCAGTTGGTGTTTGCTATAATGTTAAGAGATAATGTTTCCTGACTGTTATTAGCAATATTTGCTTTGATATTAATGGAGTTAGTTTTATGCAGTCCTTTAGAATTTAGTGCAGAATTTAGTGAACCAATTGAAAGAAGACACAATTTTAATGGTAGGCAGCTCTTCCTAGAGTTGTTATCTTACAATTCATGGTTACAAGTTTTCTAAAAATTACATTTTAAAATGGTTAAAATAATGCAGTGGTAAAGGAGTTGTTTTTCATCCTACAAGCCACTAGCCACTTCAAAATTTAAGTACTGGTAAGTAGTAGGTGTTAAGACTACAAGCAGGTTAGTATCTAAAGATGTTCATTGCATGCAAAACATTGTATGGGAGTTGATGTTGAACGACTCAAAGAGTGATTCAACAGAGAGTTTAAGTTGAGCTGAATAACTTTCAGTTAGGCCTGTAGGCAGTTAAACTGTCAGGTTGTATATAAGCTACTTAACTCACTGAAAGGAATCTTAACTAATAACTGCAGAGTGCCAGCTGAAAGCAGGTGAGTGGCTGAAATGTCTTAAGATGCTTAAGCTGTGAAAGAGAAGGGAGTTGATATCAGTGGATGTGTAAACATCTAACATAGCTGAAATTTCAATTAAAGTACAATAGATAAAAGCAGTTGAACTGTATTCCATACTAGATGAAAGCATCTCATTTTAACATCGATTAAAGCTGAAGCACTGCAGATAGGTTGTACTGTGTCCCTTAAAGATAGGGCACATTAATGTATTTGCTATAAGTTCAGTAATTTAATATATAAAAAATGGGGAAACAAACATGCAACAAAGCTTGGTACACTGGAAGCGCTCAGTTTGGCCAGTTGATAAATGTCTGTTGAAGTATTTGTATTGTCAGTTAAGTGAAATCTAGTTGACATGTTCATGTAACGTCTAAAAGCAGGTGAAATGTCAGTTGAATCTAAACGTTGAAAGGAATATCAAAATGGAATACCAGCATTGACAGAAGTAAAATGTGACTGTTATCATCATGACAAAAAAGTATTTTTATTACCAAATTTAATTCAAGATCAACAACATCTAACATGTATAGTAAATTTGATGAATGTACAGGAGTTGTCTGTTTAGTTTTTCCCGCTGAGAAGAAAATAAAAAGGTGCTTACTATAACTATCACTTGTGACTACGGTTCACTGCATTTGTGTCTATTATATATGATTTTTACTTATATGAAAATGAATATTAACACAAAATGGTAGCTTGTAAAATGAAGTCCTGGTTCTGTAAGTCGTAGAGCAATACTTTATTGTAGATGGCTTGAAATTATTCTGCAGTTAGACTTAACTGTAGCTTCAGTGGAAATTGTCATGTGATGTCTTGCCATCCATGACTGGGCACTGAAATCCTCAACCGACCAGAGTTGATGGGTAACTATTCCATATTTTAGAAAAATAAATGCAAACTCCTGTGAATTTTGAGAACCATGCCAAGGGTAATAACTCAATAATTACATTTCATGTTTATTCAAATGGATAGAGATTCTGTCAAGGTAAGGTCCCTTCTTTCTGTTTCCGTGTTTTATATATTTATTGAAGATTTTATTTTTTATCATTTTGTGGCAAAGGAAACTGTTATGCTTATGCTCTTGACTGGTGGTATATTGAATTTAATTCCATTGTTACTATCGACTGATTGTGGTGAACACAGCCTTTATCTAACATCTCATTTAACTGAATTTACAGAGCCTGTAAAACTGTGACTATATTTTATACAAGTGGGAATTTAGGCCTGTTGGTGTGCTGATCACTAAGATATTTTAGGATACAGGAATATTAATATTCACAGTTTATTTAATGCAAACCATCACTTATTTCTGTTTACACAAATTCAAGTAAAAGTGCAGGTACAGGTAATATCATCATCTGCAAAAAGTAACTAGTAACTAAAGCTGTGAAATAAATGTAGTGGAGTAAAAGTAACATAAAATGGGAATACTCAAGTGAACTACAAGTACAGTAGAAGTGTACTTGAGAAAGTACTACCTCTGATTTAATTTACACCAGACACTTTTCTTTCTTTCTTTTTTTGACAGTAGCACTTGGTCTCCGTTACATAAAAATGTCAACACAGCTTAGTATTAATCGTTTAATGCCATGCTAGTTTAGAAAACAGCTCAGACTTTGACTTCATCAAGCTAACCTCTGACTCGACTTATAGACTTGTCTTATGACTTGACTTTGATTTTGTTAGTTCTGTCTGGTCTATAGCTAGTGGACAAAAATATAACATAAAAAAGTTTATTCTAAACTGTCCTGTGACATTTCTCCTTAAGAATTCATCAATGAGAGTTACGTAAGTCCACCAGTGATACATATAAGACGTGCTGTCAGGTGTCAGTTTTCCAACTCCACCCGGCATCTCTGTTTCTGTCACTCTCTTTTGAGGTGTTGACATCACAGCTGTCTCTGCTTTTATCTACTTATCTTATGATTTTCTTTTTCTATCTCAAACTCTTGCTGTGCTCCTTGCTTATCTTCGAATTGTGTTTCTTGACTGTCTGTCCACTTTCTCCTTCCTAGCTGATCTTTGTTTGCAGTTTTCAAGTCAGCTTCTTAATAGCTAACAGAAGGATATTTTGTGACATTCCCAATCATTATTATCTTTTACTCTGCTCTTTTAGTCTCTTGGCATGTGTTTGTGTTTTGTTGCTCTGTCGACGCCTTAAGGATATGGGCTTACCTATGAGACGTCATTGTATCTTAGTGACGGGTCAAACACAGCATCTCCACAGGGAATGTGCAGCTCCAAAGTGATGGCTCCCTGACTCTTCATTCTTCTCAATTAGTTGCCAGTAGAGGCCCTGCAATTCAAATAAACATTTTCCATCAGATGGTAAAGTTTTTAGCACTGTGCAGCTCAAAGCCTCACTTGTCTCTTTCCACTGACTGTGAAGTAGAATTAAAAATAATGAGGCAATTTAAGGCATTAAGGGACACAGGAAAAAAAAAATCACCTGAGAACTGAGTTTGAAAGTAAATGCTCTGATGAAAAGTGAGACTTTCAAGGCAAGATTTTTTTGCCTTATTTTTTATTGCAATTGCATTTCATCATTATAGTGATGAAATCTCATCCAAATTGTCCTCTGGTGTTGTTTCAGTGAACTAGCACCTGGCCAGATGTGACTGAAGAGGCAAAGGGGGAAAAAAATCATTATTTATTTCACTTATTGCTCAACTGAACACAGAAAACAGGTAGAAGAAGATGTTAATATCAACTGGTGGAGGCTGTGTTTGCATTAGAAGCACTTATTGAGAGGTTGTCAATCAATCAGGTTTCCTAAATAGTTCTGAGAATTTAAAAGAATAGCTCAGTTGCACAGTTAAAAGGACCAGTTAACACTATGTTAAAATGTAATTGAGAAACAAACCCACCTTCCCGCAGACAAGGGTGTAATACGTTTTTGCCCACTGATGATGATGTCATTTAATGGGGCAGTGTCAAATTTGTAGGAGCCAGTCAAAACAACAAGAAGACATAAATCCAAGGCCAGTGTCTGCCATTCCCAACAAATAAGGCAGATGTGTGCATAGCCCGTGAGGATGCACTGCCACAGAGACTCAGTTTGCAACAAAAGATTCTCCTCCCTGTTGCTGACCAGTAAGTGATTTGAGTAATTGCATGGTAACTGGCGAATTTTATCTTTTTATTTATTCAGTGCATGTCATTTGGTTTTAAACAGAATAATATTGTAATACCAAATGTTAAAGCTTTACCCAGCCTCAAACCTTACTATTTTGGGGAGGGATCAGAAATAGATTTTGTTGACCTTAAAAAGAATGTAGAAACCACTGCAGGCATCCACATTAGTGGCAGTAAATTGAATTGTTTCAAGACTTTTTCAAGTGGTCACACTGAGTGGTCACACTGATCAGAATCAAATCAGAAAATGCCGTGATGTGACAATGGGGTCATTGCTGTTATTTGGATGAGATAATTTTTCAGTTTCCTTTATCTGCTCACACATCTGATATGTCAAATACCACGGTGAGCTGGAGGCCCAGTTTCAGTGCTGACCAAGGGGAGTACACCCACATTTTCTATCAATTGTTGATCTCCTGCCATCAAGGCTGTCTCACACAATAGCTTGAAACTGGCAGGGGACACACTGAGGGAGGTAGACAGAACATGTCGGTGGTGCTGACTATACGTTACCATCTGTGGAGTTGTAAAAATACTGTAGATGCAGAGGCCTCTGTCACAGAAAGAAAGCCAGCAATCATTGAGGCTTCACGAAAATTAATTTGAGCAAGGAACAAAATGGAAGAAGTTTGATATGGCTAATGCATGATGCCCACATGCACTCGCACCTTCATGGCACCTGGATAAATGTGTTTGTATTATCTCAAGACATGAGAAGTCTCTATTCAGCTGTTGGGTATCAGAGCTAAACAATTACACTGAGCAACAGATCCAAACATTAGATTCTGCTTTTGCTAGGAGAGTAATTGCATTATACATGTCCTCCTCCCGATGACCGTCAAGCTAAATCTAATGTAAATGTCAGTCCACTGGACCGGTTCCAGGATCCAGGCTGAATTCTGATGATATTTACCAAAGGCTCTGTCACCCTGCGGTTGGTTATCTACTCAGTGGCTCTCTGTTGTCAAAGCCATTCAATATCAAAATTTAAAAAGGATTATTTGGCTACCACCATGATAAAAATAGTCATTTGATTTTAACTCCAAAGTTCCATCAGAACACAAAAGTAGAAAGAAAGAGAGAGGGATTATTATTACCAGTAGTGGTAATGGTCCTCTTAAATGTTAACTGTGGTTTGCAAGCATAAAGACAAAATGCAGAGAAAATTGTATCTGATAAAATAAAATAGTTTTTTTTTTCTACATTTGACAGTCATTACTGGACTGTTTGTTTTCATTTAGATGCTTGTATTTGATTATCTAAAGCACAGGGTCTCTGATCCCAGTCAAGTATATTTTCCTTTGTTGTCCCTGGCTGGTGGAATTACTTGCCCCGCTCCATTTGACTAGTCGAGACTATCACCACCTTTTAAAAAAACATTTGAAAACTCACTTGTTTAAAAAGTATTTCAAATTAGTCTCTCTCACACACACACACACACACACACACACACACACACACACACACACACACAAATTGTCTAGCACTTAACAATTCCTAGCATGTTTTCTT
>JAUMHL010000006.1:13567278-13581645 GCA_032362345.1 Sandelia bainsii | reverse complement strand
GACCCTACCAGGGGCATGAAGCCCCTGACAACAGAGCTCCCAGGATCATTGGGACACGCAAACCCCTCCACCACGATAAGGTGGTGGTTCGAGGAGGGGAGCGACATTCTCATATAGGAAAATCACCAGTGTTAAATTAACACTGAGTGTTGAATTTAACTCTGGTGGTTTTTCTATGCACTGTAAATCACTATTGAACACAGTAACATATTGAGTCACATAGAAACAGATGCTTTGAGCTTTATCACACAACCATATTTCTTATCTTTATCTGCATATTTGATCTTTCTCACAAATTGTGACAGTGACATTCACAGTTGGCAACTAATGTGAAATTCACACCTAGCTTTTGCTTTTGTTTACTACGCTACCATTGTATTCACCAGCTGTATCTACTTGATATGATTCTCACAGTCATTCAACAAAGCATCACCTCACTTTTATATGATAAGTTTTGTAGTATTTTCCTGGAATTTTAACCTGATATCTCTTCAGCGAGATCATCAAGTTCTGGAAATATTGGAAGCTTAATCATTACACTCACTGATATAATTAAATGAGAAGCACAATAAATAAAAAGACATACAAACATATTATATATTAAAAAGTCGTATTTTTGTTTATTGCAACCAGAAAACACAGGCAGAGAGGTTTCTGACAAAGCATGAGGATTTCATTGAAACTAAGTGAAATCCATGAAGATTTCTTGTAGCAGCCATGTGTATAATCCACTTTGCCACAACTTTAATTAGAGCAGTCAATAAAGGCACAGCATAGTTAATTAGTTTGGGTGTTTTACCGGTGATAAGACATCTATGTGTCCTTTAAAACTTGGCTAAATGTGCTTAAAAAGTGTGTAAGAATACAGATGACTGCAATATACAGGGTTATGCAAAAAGAAAAGTAAAGGAAAAGTACTTCAATATTCCAACCAAGTCATAAGTATTCTACTGATAATCACGTTTTATTTCCTGTCCTACAAGTTCAATGTGGCCATCACTTGCAGCACGGGCAACATCAAGGCAATATGAGAATTCATCCCAAACGCGTTGCAGCATGTCACAATCCACTGAGTTGATCGCTGTTGTTATTCGATGTTTAAAGTGATCCAGGTTAATGGGTAGTGGTGGAACAAAAACATTATCTTTAACATATCCCCAAAGGAAAAAGTCACAGGTCTGAGCTTGAGGTCTGGGGATCTCGGAGGCCAAGCACTTGAGAATGCAGAACGCCTTTTGCTGAGGTGTCTCCATTTCGAGAGTAAACAAGCAACTAAGCGTAGAGGCAGGAACAAAGCACCCAGCGCGCCCTGTTGCAACTATTCAAAACTTAGAAACCTACTCTTTTAAATGGTCAGTGACTCATTCCATGAAGATGCTTGACCACTGAGAAATAGGACTTCGAAATTGGTTCATTCTTTTTTAATAACCCTGTATTTTACTATATGACAGATTGAACAGTCTCCAAGTCACTCTATTTCAATGTTTGCTGTTCCTAAAGTGTACACAAATAGTTACATCATACTACTATGCTCTTCTGCATGCCCCAGTAGTGACTTGTTTAGTACCTACATTTTATTAGTCTACAGTATAACTTGCATGTCACTACGTAAATGTCAGCATGTAGTTTGTTCCATATATCCCTTTTTTACATTCTATGTATGCTATCCTGTTTAAGTATTTCTTCAGCCAAATCTAGATTGACCACACAGGATGAGAGTGACTTTAGACTCAGTAATATATTTTTAACCCATTGCCATGACAGATTTTTTCTTGGAGACGGTTAGTTTCACAGTTTTCTATTCAGACATTTAAAGACTAACTTTACGGTAATACATTTAAGGACCTTAACATTTTTGTGTTCAAAGTTGTTATGCTGCAGAATCAGAGAGATTTTCTGCTAAGGAAAAACTCAGGAGTTTGGTACATACTTTATTTGTCAACATTGCTCATACACTGTTCCATATTCATAAAATTTGTGTTTCATATTAGAACACTGTTCAAAAGAAATTGTAATGCTAGTGAAATGAATTTGCAGGGCACCCTTCCAATTCTGACTTCAGTTTGACAGCTACAAAGTAAAAATTAATAAACTCTTGAGGGTGAGAAGAAGTTATGCATGATGATTAATCTTCCCCCCCTCAGCGAAGTTGTCTTCATTCCAGTGAGTGGAGGCTCTAGAGTTCCAGGCATACTGCATTATTTGCAATGAGTTTGCTACATCTGTAGAGAAAAGTCTACACATGTTTGTGTCCAGTGTGAATAATTTTTCTTGAGCCAATTTATGTTTTCTTTTTGAAGGGGGAAGTCTGGGTGGTTGGTGGAAAGCTTTCAAGCCCTTTTGCTTTGAACATCAAACTGCTTGTCTTAAGATTTACTCTGAGTGAGAAGTGAAAAGCACAGAGTGAGGGGAAAGGAAAAAGGGGAGAGATACTGACATGAGGAGTACTAGGCAAGGTGTCAGGTGAATGATTTTAAAGTTCTCCTGAGGGGGCTGCTCTGCAGGCACAGATAAGGACAATCCCAAAATGTAAAGGCAGCTTCGAAAAGAAATTAAATTTGACTCAGAAAGGACATTTCTAACATGCTGAATGAATAATTTAATGAGCCTCAAATTAACAAGTGGTCCCACCAGAACACAGTTTATGGTGTTCTCACCTGGTCATGTCCCCCTTGTGGCTTCTTCTGTGCCATCATTTTGTGCAGGGCTTGTCCACAAATGACTTCAAGGATGTGATTAAGCTTGTCACCAAATTATGGCTGAAACTTGTCAAACTGGGAAAGCTCCTTTTCCTGTTACTTAATTAGACATGACATTCTTGCCTTACATTGTAAATTCTTTCCAATGACAGGAGTCCTATCTCCCATGTCCCATTACAATGCATATGACAAAATTCCTTATTTTTTGCTTGAATTTAAACTTTTTTAACATGTATTATATCTTGTTTGTTGTACTATCACTGGAAACAGGGTGATGCAGTGTCTGTGTTATATCAATTTATCATGTACTATAAAATGCGTCAGTCAGGTGGTAAGGGTTTACCAGCTTAGGAATATATGGTAATAACCATGGGTAGACTGGGACATAAAATCAGTCCAATCAACATATGAACACAATGTGGTCCATGGCCGGGTTGTCTCTATACCCTAATTTCAAATGTACAAGTCCTACAAGCCAATGTAGTACTACGACAAATGTTGTATACATATGTATGTCAGTTTAATGCAAAATGATAAATGGGGAAACTTTAACACATTGCCAAAGCTAGTGAGCTTGACTCACTAGCTTTGGCAATAATAATGCTCTCTGCTACACAGGGGAACATCTTCAGATATCTGTCCTCAGCCTGGCTCCCCTGCTGATCTCTGTTGCTTCTACTGCAAAGACTGCAGGTGCTGCTGCAGCTGAGCTTACACTTCATAAATAAGTGAAGAGCTTGACTTGTATATGGGGAAAAGCATTTTGTGTTTCTCATTTAATCAGGTTCCAGTCTTGTAAAGTGTAATTTGTGTTTAAAGTACTCTTCTAATGTCTTGCTTTGCTCTCACCTGGCTGCAATGCAAACTTCAACTACAGACGTGATGTACAATTGTATGCACACAGTGGAGTGCTGATTGGGGGTGGGCTTGTCCTTGTGGTTCTGATATCACATCACAATGGGCCCAATTTCAACACTGCTAACTCTCGAGATGGGATATTCAAATTTTCAAATGACTAATAAGGAATGTGCAGATACACAGTTGATTAATTGGAGAGCACAAGGGGATCTCTATGACCCACATTGATTTTCTTTTTATTCCATAGTTCCAGACCTTTAAAATAGTTGTAGACTTTGTTAGGGTAAATGGTCTCACATCAGTTGACTCTGTTCAGTCCACTGGCCATTCTGAACTTTGACAAAATGTGTAGATTTTCAGTTCACCTCTATTAATACTGTTTATGAGCTGTTACAGATGGGTTATATTTGGGTGCTTACAACAATAAGTTTTAAAGAATTTTGCCTAGTGCCAGCCATGTTTGACAAAGCTTCTCAGTCTTTTCACACTTCTCAGTAAATCTGGCAAAAAAATGAAATCGAATCAAATGTGATTATTAAACAACAGTTTTTCTTGTCCAATTTTTAGTTACTAAAGCTTATAGCAAGAATATATGAGACAACTTGTTGCACAGTCCCTGTAAACTATCCAATGTATCTCAAATATTTCATATCATGCACTAGATTGAAAGATAATTTGTAGCTTGGCTTCCAAAGACAAAATTGCAAATATTTACAATAGACATCATTTCCAAGACCTATCACTCCTCCTCACAATCCAGAGCTCAATTTCACTCCTGTGATGATGGCCATCTGGTCAGACCCGAACTTGGCAAAGTGTTCAACACAGCAAATCTGTCTTGAAATGGAACTGTAGACTTTTAGACACACTGTTGTCAACACTTTGTGTAGTATTTGCTACTTACTTATTTTCTTGTTGTGATTTTGTGTTTTGTTGTCAATCTTACTCCAACCAGAGAAAGGCAGGAGTCATATGGTAGTTGCCTTTTGGCGGTGAGGTTAATCAAAAGGGGGCTTTGTAGTAGCAGCAGTCCTTTTGGTACTGAGGAGGAGCCAAAAGCTTCTTTTGTGGCAGCAGTTGCTGGATCCTCCAAAGTGGGTCAGACTGACTGGCACACAGAAATTTATATTTAATGTTCCCTGTGGAATCCATGCTTTAGACCATGAATAATTCTTCCTAGACAATACCAGTCTTCACTTATATGGTTGTGTATCGGCATAAGCCACTGCACGGCCTGTTGTGCTTTGGTGTCCATATATTCAGAAATGAAACTGAATATTTTTTCTCAATGGTTCTTTGTATCTGCTATATATTGTCATATACTCTTTGTGTTTAGGTTCTTTGGTAGCAGCAAGTGTACACTTGTTTCTGTAAACCAGTATGAGGGTGCCTCTGCCAGTATCAGAAATGTGAGTGTGCCTGTAGCTTGTCTAGACATTTCACGCCAACCTCAATTGTGTGCTAAGCATTACTGCACAGTTGGTGTGGATTCACTGGCTTGCGTCGGTGTGTGAAAGTGGCAACACTTTGTGAGCTTGGTGCATGAAAGTGGCATTGCCTCACCAGTCAATACCATGAATTATCTATGGCAGTAGAAGGTGAAAGCCATGTTCTGCATCATCTGCAGGCTGTTCAGCAAATTAACATTTGGACAGCCATTTGCTGGCTTTAGGGGGAGTTTGGGCCTCATTTATTAGCTTGCTTACAGTTCAGAAATAAATCTCCTAGTCATTTTTGTAACTGGTTTCCTCTCTTGCAAATCACTTGTGACTGAAGCAGTCCCACTTGAAGAGAGCAGACTGTAAGGCGTGGGGAGTGAAAAAGGCAGACGGAAGTGATCTTTAATTGGCTAGCTTCCTGTCAGGTCTAATCAGGACTGGTGTTCTGTCATCCAAATCGTTCAAATATTGTTTCTTTGAAAGACAGGGACTCAACCTGACATGTTCATTTTCCCCTGAAGGTAATATCATTTAGGGTTTTCCCTAAAGCCCTATTTGCATAGGACCAGTACTGTCTGGGCTCCACTTGTGATTTTATAAAATTGCAGAGGTTATCTGCATTTTTATTCCTGTTGGAGATCTATTAAGTAAAAATCCCACTGCAAATTACCATATTAAAAAACAAAACAAAAAAAAACACTCATACAGCTCATACAAAATTAGGCCCCAAACGATATAGAGAAATACATTGTGGGAGTGGAGCAGAAAGGGAGAGACAGACAACAGCTCCTTGTCATGTTAGGATGGTGTGTTGCACTCAGGATTATATTGTTTCGATATTCCCACACCTGTTTCACAATAAAAGCTTCCATCAAACACAGCTGCGTTAAAGGAAGCTGTATGTAATTAGGTTTCAAGAAAGATCCAACATCTGTTCATTCACTGAGATCACCCTCTTTTTCCATTGATTCTTGAGATAGGCTTCAAAATAGATTAAAGAAAACATAAAACATCCCACAACTCTGACCCATGACTGATATTTAAAAGTTAGCTAAAGGCCACACACCAGACCTTTTCTTTTGGGGTAAAAAAATACATTCAGGATTGTCTGATGTGATGATGATGGTTATCTCTAATGTGTTGTCAAGTGGCAACTGGACTTGCTTGAAGTGAAGAAGATATTTCACCTCTCATCTGAAAGTGTTAATCTGCTCCAACTGACTGGTTTGGGAGAGCCAGGCTTTTAAACTTTCTGAAATCGTTAAGTTGTTAACACCTTGAGACTCATTAGGCCACATGTGGGTTGTACATGGCTGATAAGTGGTGTGGTAGACCTCCTCCTCTGATGAAAGGTGGTCGTTCCCTGTTAAAATGCTTTCCCCCATATATACATCTTTCAAACTGTTGATCTTCACTGGCCAGAATGTGGACATTGCTGTCTTCAAGTGTGTCTCTTGTCTTCCAGATGCAGATGGTCTGCTGAGTTTTGTCCTGTGGCACTCACTCGTCTGTGTTGTGCCATGCATATGCAAAGTGGTTGTTTTGTTTTTCTAGTGCACAAGTCTGTGTATTCCTTGCTGCATTGAGCTGCACATTACATTGTTCTGCCGGGTTTTATCCTTAGGGTGGACAAGTTTCTGCCTCAGTGTTGTGTTGTTGTTTTTTTCCCCCTCAGATACTCCAGCAACATACGTTGCTCACTTTGTTGCTCGCTAAGTTGCTGGAGTAGCTGAAAAACCTAGGATGATATTTTGCAGGACTTGAAGGATAGCTGGTCTGAGATTATGTGCACCAAGAGGAGGAAATATATGAGAAACAAAAAATTCAGTCCAATGGAATACCATAATAGCCATACTCAGACATCAGGGTCTCTCAGAAAACTTTCACAAATATAAAATTCATTATAAGAATTCTGTAGTGGTTAGCATTGCAGTGTACACAGATGTATTCTTCTGGTGCCTCAGTTCAGTTTAAATATGGAAGATATAGTTTATGTTACTGACAAAACTTTGCTAGCAAACACAAATCTATGCTAGGAAAAACATGCACAGGATTGTGCCTATGACCTGTTAAACTTAATGATCACAGTCCAACGCAAGTCTTTTTTTTTTATAGAATCAGGTGTCAGTTTCTGGATGGGCCTGAGGGGACAAGGCTGTGTTTTTATATATGTTAGTTAATGAAACAACAAGAGATTATGACTTGTTAATATATGTCTAAATTGTTGACCTCATAAAATACATGTTGTTTGTTACATCACTGCAGTATTTAAGTTTTGACAGAATGTCCAAGCTACAGTATAGCACTTGCATAGCACATTTTGTGGACTGTTACTCTTTGCTCATGCTTTAAAGTTATGTTTTGGCTTTGTACACCTAAGCCTCAACGAAATCACTACTTTTCACAAATATTGCGTTCAAGATCCTTGGGTGTTATGGTCTGTGAGTTATGGACTTAAGTTGCTCAAAATGCTGTGCTAATGTTAGAGAAATAGCACCTCTTGTCCTTTGGACAAATCCAAACTATTGTGGAGTTTTAAAAAATCCATGAAACTGAAAATGGCAACATACGGTTTTTGATAACTATTTTCTTTCCTCATTTTGCATCAATGGAACAATCTCTCTTAGCCCTGATATTCTTGCATCATGGGTTACCTGCTATAGCTTATTTGATACATTATTTTATTTTCTCCCACAGAAAAATTGTTACCGCACAGCTGTTATATTTAAGGCACTACTACTACTCAGTGGATCAGTGTCTTATCCAAGGACACTGACCTGTGGCTGGGAAAGACAGGATCAAATCAGTGACCCTACAGTTCGTGGGTGACTGGTCTACCAATTGACCCACAATTGCCCCTTTGTTTTAGAAGATAACTTTTCGTTTATGACCTACAGTATCCCTTTTTTTTTTTTCAAAACCTAATTTAAGACTTAATAATGGAAACAATATGAACAGTAGTTATAAACTATACTCTGTATGTTTTAAAAGCACATAAAAATGTAAGTCTTATTACACTTACTTAATTGTATTAGCCCTATTTAATAGATTATGAGATTTCAGTTCTTGGTGCCATAAGAACTAAAAAAGTAGCTTTTGCATGTGTCCTGTGACCATTTTGGAAATGTGCACACACTTCATAATATTATGTACAGAGATCTCCTGTTTGTTTGTCATTTGTTTGTTGATAAAGCTTATTATAATATGAGACAAAGTCCTATCAAATTTATGAAGATTTTATTTTATTTCTGTAGATGCCTTCTCTGTGTTTTGCATCCATGAATTTTGCCACTCAAGCTCTATTTAATCAGGAAATTCCATTGAGATAAAGATAACTATTGCAAAAGAGACCTGAGAACAAATTACCAAAATGCAATACTTACATACAAATTAAGAGCATAACAATATAATTAATTTACTCAAACAATCATCTAATTGAATCATAAATTGGCTTTTTTGTTTTCATTTTAATGTCATATTTTGAAACAGAGCATTTCGGGTAGACTGATCAGTGTGGTGATTAGAATTCAGAGTGTAGTATGGTGATGAGTAGACATCGGGACTTCAAATTGGAGATGCCATGATACTATATGTAGATATAAAAAAGTGGACATGTCTAACACTGTAATGCTGCTACTTGGATAACCCTGCTTCCCTCTCTCTTTCTCTTTTCTCCTAGGTAAGCACTTTCTTTGCTCTCTGTTGGTAGTGATGATGGAGGAGAGACTGGCCGAGTGTGCATCCTGTTGCTGTCAGTGTTGGTGAAGGTTTCATGCAGCTGAAATGTGAGGCATAGGTGATTAAGGTGATGCACTGAGCCACTGTGCTCATAACACAAATGCTTCTAGCTCTAGTTCTGGCAAAGTCAGCAGTACGAACACAATGGATTGATTCACCCCCCCCAGTTCCACACTCAAAACACTGTATCTTCATCAGTAGATGGAGAGAACAGAAAATGAAAAGGTCTAAATCAGAACATGTGTGCACACAAATTCTGTTGTTTTCTTGGGTCAGTGGAGGAAAGTGTAGAGCAATCTGTTGAGTGTGTAGCTTATGTGTATTTTTAATGTTGGTTGTTTAAAGGCATATTCAACTCTTTCATGGAACTCAATTAGCTGTTTCACCAGTTTACCGTATATTCTTAGAATTGCGTGAATTCATTTTGTACTAATGCACATTGGCTTGAATGGAAAACCTTTGAACATCACAGAGTCAGTTCTTATCATATAGAATTATGCTGAGAATCCCTTAATTTGTAGCTGGAATTATTGCTTTAAGCTTTCATACCAGTGGGTTGAGAAAAAAAACATCTTTTAAATCAAGGGTTACAGCTGGTGGGTTACAACATTCCATACATTCCCATGCATTTCTGAAATGTATAAAAAATGACATTTGAAAGTCGATTGACCAGCAAGTCTACATTATTTCTGTTAGATTTATGTATTAGTGTGTGGAAATACAATGCACTGTATCTGAACTTAATTGTCTTCAATCAAGCTCACAGCATGTGACCAAAATACCAAACAAGCAGAGGAAAGCAAAATAAAAAAAAATGAGCAAAATGAAACGCACCACTTGCACTCACCATGCAGCATGGGGAAAAAATAGGACCCAAATCTTGTGTGGAGTAGTGGTAGCCTTTTTTAGGCTGTTAAAAAAATGTGTTGAGTCTCAGTGTACCAAATAATCACACACACAGTATCGACGAGACACAAGACATGTTGGTCTAGAACTGGAGAAGTGGCTACCAAATCTTTAAAGCCAGCAGGTACTCATGTTGAAAGCCAAACATGATATAAACAGAGTTAATTGTCTTTTTTTTCTCTCTCATATCCTATACTAAATTAGTATGTACACCAAAGGAAACAAATTATGGTTAACAGCACCGACATGTGTAATGTATTGGATTGATAGGTTACCAAAACTCAAAGAAAGTTTGAAAAGTGAGTCTTTCAGAAACCCCAGTTTAATAGTAAATTGACACTATGATTTGTTAATAATAAATATTATAATATGCACTCAATAATTTCACTCATTTTGGTACTCACACATATCGTTCTAAACTTTGTAATGGAATAGGTTTAAAGATTAAGCAAACTATATGAGTGTGATTTTGAATAATTTCTTGCAATACTTTTTACACCAAGCCCTTTGGTCCTGTTTGAAGAGGGAAATTTTAAGTATTAGAAATATTTCGTCTCAAATTTACAAAGCCAAGTAATTAACTAAAACAGCAGGGTGGGTGCAGTGGGTTTTAGCAAATATCACTCACAGAAGTAAATTGTGCATTTGTTGTTGATCTAATCTGACCATCTATTGACAAACAAGTATTTACAGCATGACGTGTGTGCGACACACTCAAAAACAATGCCAATGAAACTAGTGTGTTTTAACAGTGAGTGGACAACAGCGGGGCTCTATAGCACAAAATAGGCTGTATGAGGCTTTAGCTGTCCAGGAAAAACTTGTTAGTGGGATCAGTTAATTGTTAGATTTGTCCTTTCACAGGGTTGTTGATTCCTTTAAACAAATGAAACACAAATTAAATTGGACCAAATAAGGAAAGTGTATTTCTTGCTGCTCTAAGCAACAGCTGGTCTGGTGCATGCTCACTTGCACATCATTTCTGTATAGAAATACGCACAGTCACATTTTTGTATCTATGGGGAAGACAGTCAAAAGAATATAATCATCCTAAGTGCACTGCATCATTTTGCTGCAGAATAGGGCAGACATCTTTTCATTTCAAGCCTTTCCCTTTTGATAGAAAACCCATCACATCTTTTATATCAGCTACCAGCAATGTGCCATTTCTAAAGTTGTTTTGGACCTTTATAGAAGACGGTTGTGTCATGCCATGCATTTCTACTATGACCTGACAGACCTGTTATCACAGACTGTAGTATTGATAACGTATTAATGCAATAATTTAATAACCATTCTAATTCAGAGGTTGTTTACTGAAATGTTCAAACAACTGTAGGCTATTAATTAAACAAGTGATTCTGGTATTTTATGAGTTGATTAATGTAGTGAAAAAAATAACAGGACAGGTTGAGAAATTAAGAAAATGTAATCATTACAGCCGCAAAAAACTGTTAATGTGTTCAAGGCAGCTCAGACAATACCAAGGAAAATGACACTGACAGAGTTGCCCAGCTTCATGTTAAATTCACTTGAACCAATTGTTTCATAACTCACTCTCTGCTGAAATGTCTAGTTTCCTTTTCCTCGACATTCCAACAATGTAATGTGGCAGCTTTACAGCTCAGATTGAGTTCCCTGTATATTTGTTTTGAGTTTGTATGTTTAATCTGACAGGATCAATTGCTCCGTTTGAAGCGCTGACTCCCAGCTAAAACACTGGTGCAACAAAACCAACAAAGCCAGTATCATAAACGTGGTAGAGACAAAATTGTATCCATAGCTCTTAGTAACATCAAGAACAATGATAGAAATGTGATAGGATGATAGGTTTGTTCAGATATAAGTATCAGAGATTAGGCAATGTTGTGTGGTATCAAGGCTAACAATGTTAAGTTACATAACTATGTATTAGCTTAAAATGATGGATGTGTAAATAAACACGAGTTTCCTTTGATTAATTACTTTTGTACTTAAATAGTGTAAAACATTCACCTATTGCTGAATATGGGAAATTGGTGGTGTTTTATATGTAGTGATTATTCTGATTCTTGAGTATCCATTGATCTTGCTTTTCATTAGATAAGCATTGCAACTATATATTATGTCTTTTTTAGTGCTGGTCAGCGATTACATTTTTTTACCGCGATTAATCGCACTGTTATGGGCAAAACTGAATAATGAATTCAAAAGTAGTTTATTGCGCACGTTTATTTTCAAATTACTGCTCTATGAACAGAAGTGCAATAACATTTGGTTTGCACTTTAAATAAAAACAGCAGTATTCCATTTACACAGTAGCAGGTCAATATTTCTTGTAAATCTCAACTTAAATATGAATGTAATCAAATTAAATAAAACCAAAGCTATTTCCAATTGCCAGGGCATTAACATTTATCTAGTTTGTTATAGAAAAACTAGTTGTTCTCAGAGTCCAGATAAAGCACCAGATCACAGCAGAAGTCATTTAACGTTACCTTCCCTATAGAACAGGTCTGTAGCTTGTTCTTTTATTAAACAATCTAAACAGCCTTATGTGATTTATCTTATGTCATTTCTGTCTCTACATGGTCACGTAACGTTTACTATTCTCCTCTGATCTCCGTATGACGCTCGGAGGAGTTCTGCCCCGATGGGCGCGCACACACACACACAGACACACAGAGCGCACGTCGCAAAATATGTCACGTCAACCACCTGAAAAGCGTTTTTAAACACAGTTGTTCATTTGACTGCTGTCATTAAAAGAAACACATGAACGTCATGATTCCTTTAAGTGTTTGTGTCGGTGTCCATTGTTGGTGATTTGCTGGCATCGGTTCTGTTGTGGAAAGCTGCAGCAGTATTAGGCTCACCCCCAAATGCTCTCATTGGTTGAGACGCTTCTTGATGCCAATCCAAAGCCAGTGCTCATCAATATCCCACCCCTCCTGTGACCCATTGTTTGTCTCTGTGTATTCAGACCCAGCGAGCAACGGACTATCATTGTCATAATAATGATAATAACAGCATTAACGCGCGATAAAATAATTATCGGCTTTAATTAATTAACGCGATAATAACGCGTTAACGTGCCCAGCCCTAGCCTTTTTTTATTTTTTTCCACTCACACACTTTGAACATACTACAGAATCTCCTCAATTAAATCTTAACAAAGCATGCTATTTATAATTGGGCAACATAAGATAAGAGGGAGCATTGCTTTACTGACTTGTAGCCTTGTGCCTATGACCGCAGCCGTGCTGATATTTAGTGCAAAAGTGCCATCTTGACTGTGATATTGCTTTTATACAGCAGTTCTACAAACACCATTTATTAGTTGACAGTAAAAAACTACGGATTATGATTTGTCTCCGCCAACACAAATGGTTCCACAACTGGACTGGGACTTGACTGTTGCTAAGCAACTCAAACGATGAGCATATTCCTGCACACTAGCTTAGCTACTTTACAGCAAGCCATGGTCTGCTACTTCAATTCATGTACATTTATCTGTATGTTTCCATTTATTGTGCAACCAGTGAAAAAAAGTGTTTGAGAGTTGCTTTGATGACGTGTGGAAAGCAGAGTGGTACATATAGTTAAACAGCCCAGGGTTCTTAAATTATCTTTATTAACTCTCACCAAATACCTTTTGTCTAGTCAAATTACTTAGTCAGAAATTATTTTTTTGTAATGCTGTAGGTCAAAAATTGCGTAGCAGGCAATTTTTGAAAGCATAAAAAACTATAGTAACAGGTCAAAGCTCCTTGTGCCAAGGAGCCAAAAACCCATATGGAACCCATATAAAACATAGTTTCATTATCATTTTATTTAGCACTTAGTAGTCAATGCAATTAGTCTAGAAATGTCTAAGGAGAGCATCGCTTTATCACTTAATATGGCTATTTTGCACTATGTCTTTATGGCATTTTAAAATACTTTTAATGTAACCAGTGAAAGTGAACTGACTGTCAGTTGACACAGAAATATGTTACTGGACTTTACTGCTGTCATAAAAAGTTCACGCTTTCCTGCTAATTGTTTTCCAGTATCATTATGGGCAAGGAATAAACTTCGATCCCAACTGTCTTCTAGCAACTAATAAAAAAAAAAAGACTTTCATATTTGCTAAACAACACAAACATCTCTTAGCTAGGGTATTGTTCCTTAAATTCAATGTGGACCAAATGTGGGATGAATTAAGGGTCTAACTGAATATTATGCCACAAATGGTTTGTAATAAGGTTACATTAAGCCTCATTTTCTCAAATCAGTTATATAACAAGCTTGTGATTTCATTCTGTTTTATTGAGAAAGCCAGTGGAGCTGGTGCAATAGAGATGTTGGCATCAGTGGTCTGACCAGCTGTTGAACCTTTGACTCGTTTTTTTCAGTAGTCTGAGCTTTAAGCAAATTCACCTCAGTTTTTTTTCTATACACTCAAACTGTTGTTGACTCCAAATGCACATGCAAGAGAACTGATGTCACTAACATGTATTTTGAGACATAAATGGAACTCAGTCTATTTCAATCCTTGAAACAGATGGTGCTTGAGCTGTGGTTAAGAGTGGTAAATGATTTGCTCTTTGCCTGCCTCCATCACTGCCTGAATAAGAAACTGTCCATTGAAAAATGGACAGATTCACAACCCAAGAATATACACTACCAGTCAAAAGTTTGGACATACATAGAAATGACCATGTTTGTGAAAGAAAAGCAGATTTCATAACATCAAATTGATCAGA
>JAUMHL010000006.1:13553342-13567178 GCA_032362345.1 Sandelia bainsii | reverse complement strand
CACAACTGAAGACATGTATCTTTTCATGAAAAACATGGTAATTCCTATGTGTGTCCAAACTTTTGACTGGTAGTGTTGATTAGTGATTTTCTTAAGTTTAACTTTTAACAAGCCACATGTCCCAGAAAAGTGTGCCATATGTCATACGTGAAGAAAATCAAAACTAAAGAAAAACGAAGCTAACCACATCCTTTAAATAATGGAATTAAATTATAGAAGGAAATGTTGAGTCCCTTTAAAAAAATCTGACATAGCACAGTATACTATATGGTGTATAAGGCCAGAAAAAAGGATCATTCCTGTATGTAGGGGTAAGAGTAAACCAATATCAGTTGCATTTCTGTGTGAATTCTCATTCTATAGCATGCTATAGATACAGAGGTCATATAAAAATACAGCAGTGTCAGGATATCCACTTATCTTCCACTTCACCAAACCTGAGAGAAGTTCAGAGGTTTACTGCAACTGCCACTGTCTGACTTATGTATTTCTTGAGTAGAACCAGCAATAGGCACAGAGGCTAGATCAGACAGTGAAGAAGAGGTTATTAAACCTAAAAAAAATGTTAGTTTGACAAATTGCATGTACAGTACAGGTACAGGTTCAGTACAGTCAGAAAGTCATTATTGCTATGGTTTTTTTTTTTATATCTTCATAAATTATATAGAAAACCCAACAATGAAACAAGAACACAGTGCCAGTAATAGCACAGGTGCCTTAATTACTTAATTATGTAATTATCCTATAGGTTTATATGGTGTTTGTTACCTGTGAAGGCATAAGCCTGGCAAGTTAGGAAATGAATACACATGAAATTAATTTGACATGTTAAAGGATTTCTATCCAGATTTCCATTATTCAGCAACATGTACTCGTTGTAGTCCCTCCAAGTCCATTTTCTCTCCACACAAGCCCTAGAGGTTCAACATGAAGTATAAAACATGAACCTCCAGATGAACCCTGCAGGTTTGTCTGAAGTTTGTACAGACAGCTATTCCCTGTAGTGGTTCACAAGATACACAAAACACAAACATAGTGAATTTGATCTCATCTGAGTCATATGTCCTCTGTGTCCCGTGTTTTAGTAATTGTATTATCACGTTTTATTTGTGCCTTTAATGAATAATGAGTTTATGTATTCATATAATTTAACATAACTTTCTTAGAACAAACTGCATTCAAATATGATGAGTTGTTAACATTAGCTGAAGTCCACTTATTCCAGTTTGGGTATGGATATCTGCAATCATCATCATTATTATTATTATTTATTTTACTTCTCCTAATTTAAATGTTCCCAGATTGTGATTTTTTTAAAAGTTCATTGCAAAAAAATACAGTATGTAGCAGTGTCAACCTTGGACACGGTGGTACACAATGACTGAACACATCATATGATTATTTTGGTGTCTGATCTCACTGTACCTCTACTGGCTCCATCAAGCCACTAAAGGTAAGTTCACAGTTGCACATTTGTAAACTAATGCATTTCTACAAGTACAGTGAAGTAGGACTTGTTTCTCTCTTTGCCCTCTGCTTTGGATATAGCTTTGCAGTCGGTGTGAAGCTACTGTACTTACACAGTAAAGTATTAAAGGTCTTATTCACACATATCACATATCTGCTAGTGGTATAAAGGAGGATTAAACACAGCCCCGGTGGTCACTACTAAGATTGTTCCCCATACTGCCCTCATTCGTTATCACTAATTTATATCTTTCTTTTTTAATTTGTCAAGAGTGTCATTGGCTTGTACAGACTGGGCAGATTTCAGTCCCAGTGGAATACATTTTATTCTATTCATGTCTTAATGTTTTCTGTTCTTATTTATTGTCTGCAGCTGTGCAGAGGAATGTTTCTGCTGGGTGTCATGTCGTCTTCAGTTCAGTCTTGTTATGTCTTTTATAGAGCTGCTTACATTTTCATTTAAAACTTTGAGCAAATTACGGAGTTGAACTCAGGTTACAGGTCCTTTCATTTTCTTTTCTGGTGGTGTGTGTTCGTGTGTATGTGTGTGCATTTTTGTGTGTGTATGCATGTGCATTCGCAAATGCAGAGAAAATGAATGCGAGAAGCAGCAGTAGCTTAAGACCAAGGATTCTTTATCTTCTAATCAGACACCAAGAAGGGAAATCAGTCTGGGGATACCAATTAGCATCTGGCCTCAAGCTCTCAAGTCGGCCCCTTTTCGTGGCACTGCAGCCTGGTGTGTTCATTTGAAAGTCTGAACAGGCAGTAATGAATTACTCACATCATACTTTCTATCATATTTTTTTTTTACTTCTGGAGAAAAACATTTTTAAATCACTTTTCAGTGTTAAATGCAGCTTAGCAATTGTAACTCACCATGTCTCCATCGAGGAACGTGAAGTTGATGTGTTGCAAGCTTACAAGAGATGAAATGCCATTAGAGATACAGTATGTAGGAGTCTTAATTAAGTCAGTCCTCTCCAAATTTGAGCTTTTAAAGCTTTTCTATCTCAAGCTTGCCTGCATAATTGTGTGTGTGTGTGTGTGTGTGTGTTCGTTCTCCGTATGTGGCTGAGCCTCTTAGGAAATACGCATGTCCGTATCATGGTCATTATATGTGTAAACAGGAAATCAGCAGGGAACTTGTTGCACAAACCACACAGTCTCTTTTCTTAGATTTTGCTTTTTTTCCTCATTCTTCCCCTCAGCATGATTGTCTGCATCACAACTTCAGTGATCTAAATGACTAGGGTGTGTAGGTGGCGGCTCACTTCACAGACTTCAGACACTAACACAAACTCTTTAATCTCTCCTTTACCCATTCCTTGTTAAGCAGATCAGCCATGATGTGCTGCTCTTTCAATCAATGAGTGCCAAAGGCAGTAAATCAGCGATTCAGGTGCAGCATGGCACTCCATTCTGCATGCTCTTGGCCCTTCATCTCATCAAGGCGCAAGCAGAAAACCCAAGCAGCTACGCAGCTATGATGGGCCCTCTACACTTTAATCATCACCAGTGACCTCGCTCATCTCCACCAGATTAAAAAACAATTGAGCCTTCGCCTCGCTCCCTTTCACAGCTCCCTGCTAGTTTTATTTATTGGCTCTCATCTCCCTGGTTAAATTATTTTTTATCAATCAAACAAGCCCATCAAGAAAAGTGGCCATTTAGATACAACCTCCCGCCCTTAACCAATAAGGAGGTTTGAAAAGGCAGATGAAGTAGTACAGTGTAACTCTGCAGGGAGTCAGTGTACATCTGATTTTTGTAAAAAGCTATCACCAAGTTAAATGAAATTTCAAAATCATTTTTGTCTCAAGGGAAATTCAATAGCTTGCCTAATGGATCAAGTCTGTGTGAAGGGAGTGATTTTTATAGACAGTTGCATCATTTCATCCTGCTATAAGCCTGCTGTATATCACAAATGCAGTGAAACACTACACAGCTCTAAGAAAATAGCCTAGCATTTCTACACCATTTCATACTTGGATAATGTAGTATATTTTATCTTATTCAGCTGATATCTATCTGAAAACAGAAGAAAGTAAGACATATAGTATGAATGGAAATATCTTGAGGAACAAAAATGCAGAAATTGCACTAATTTGTAGAAGAAAACTTTAGGAATTAAATGATACGTTTTTTGTGTTGTCTCCCAGTAACAAAAGATAAGGGTGTCTTTGTCAATAGGTTGCAGACACTGAGTAATCATGCCAGTAGAAGTCTATTGTAAATGAAAAAGACAAACCAACAAATACAGAATTTAGTCTTATTGGATGCAAAGCAATTAACATAAAGGAAGGGTCAACAAAATGTGTTGTGTTAGGCACTGTCATTAATTCCCTTGTTTCATGTAATTTCCCTTCTCTGTCCTTGTGAGGTGCAAATTGGTCCAATGTTATGAAGGAAGTGACAGTTTCCTTAATTCTGCTCAGAGGGAGGGTTTGATTGACCAGGTTTCTAAAGTGAAGGAACACATTAGTCTCTTACAAAGTATTCTTGCATGCTACTGCAGATGGACACAGCCATCTATGTTTGTCCCTTCTAAAAGCTTGTAGTGGACATTAGACAAAAAATCACACTCCACAGACATTTCTGGGAATTGACACTATGTCAGATGGTGCTTGACTGATTCAAGTGCATACTTCCTCAATTGTTCTGTCCATGCATGCTTTCCTTTTAATGTGAATGTAAGGGACCGAGCTGGAAGGCAAGGACAGCCACAGGTAGATTTTCAAAAAAAGAGGGTTTTGTTTACCCAAAATGAGAAAAATAAGAATATATGTAAAATAAGTCAATGCTGGGCCTATAAAAGAGGTCAAATAAATAGAACCATACTGCATGAACATAAAACAAACTGACCTAATGAACTAAACACAAAGGGGAGTATTTAAATTGGCTGATCAGGCCAAATGAGAGGGGACACAGAGACAAACATTGCTAACTAAACAATAAATACAAACAAACAAAACAGATGGTCTATCAGTTTAGAAAATATAAGTCTAACTCAGAACAAATCCACCATAAGTACAATGTTACTCAAGGTAACTCAAAGAAAAGAAAAATATAATAATATACCAAATAAGCAAAAGGAATAATATGACAACAGTGTTAACAAGTGAACAGATCTTTAACTAATAAACTAAAGTCTAAATTAAAGTGTTTAGTTCTGTGGGTGAGTGTGAACAATACCCTTTCCTTGTGTGACTGTGGATACAGCTATCACAGTGAAATAAACATGAAGACAAATCAAATGAGATGTACCTACCATTTGCACTAATATTTAAGAATGAACTAAACTAAAGATGCTGTGATCAACTAGTCTTTTTGCACCACCACTTGTTTTGTTTTCTGTCAAAGACAAATATGAATTTCTTTAGCTGATTTTTTAACATTTTTCATCTATGAACATGGAATAGTCAGTAATGGCATAATAAATACAGTGAAGCAGAATGGGCAGAGCAGATTGAGGGCATGCACTTTACTTCTAACATATACCATAGGAAAGATTTGTTAGACTTCACGAGGTAGCATCAATTGCTGCAACAAGCAATGTTTTAATGTACCCTCTAGAGACAGTATTTTAACCAAGGTGCCTTTAGTTCCTGTTATGGGGTCATAGTCAAAATTGGAGTTGGAGTAGCTGCAGGCTAGGATGTTTTTGGAATTTTTCACAGATACTCTATTTGAGAAGGTTGTAAGAGCTGAAGGAGAGCACGATGCTTTTTAAAGCCAATAGGATTTATCATGTGTTCTCTGCCTATAGCAGACTGGACTTAGCCACTCCCTAGACATCTTTCTCCTCTCTATACCCACAGCTGTCATGCAAGATATTTTATCACATTGGCTCAATGTTGGTGGGTTAGTCGGTCCCCTCTGTTAGCGTGCATGCATGCCTTACTGCGTGTGTGTGTGTGTGTTAACATGAAAAATGTGGCTTGTGGTGAAAAGGGCAGTGGAATAATCCCTCTGGCACCTGCTTAGGCTCCCACGCATTGTTAAACATCCCGCTACTCACAAAGTCAAATACAAGACAAGCCTAATAGCTCCCCAATGCTCGTCTTTATAAATGATAGTGTTAACTACAACTCTCCACACACAAGCACTTCATGGATCAAATATAATACATAATCCTGTAGTTTGTCTCCCATTAAAAGTGTCAGGTTCAACTCTTCAGTGCATTAGGTAGAAAGGTCCCTGTTGACTTTTCAACTTATTTGTTTTAAAAACAGCTTTTGCTTCAGTTTTCAATTATCTTGAGGTGATGCCAGTCTTTATCAATATGATTTCTTATGATGTTGATTGTAAGGAATTATTGTGCTTGCATTAGCTTGCTTTGTCACACGATATGTTCCATGTTACACAGTTCTTGCATCTGTGTCTAAACAAATGCATAGTCACACAGCTCTTAGTCTTTACTATGTAAATGCAAAACATGGAATTCTGAATTAAAATCACACTACCAGTTACGTTTGGACACACCTTATTCCTTCAGACTTTTTTCTTTATTTTTATTACTTACATTGTGCATTAATACTGAAGACATTGAAATTATGACAGAAAAAATAAGGAATTATGTAGTGAACAATTTATATTTTTAATTCTTCAAAGTAGCCACCTTTTGCATTGATGACAGCTTTGCACACTCTAGGCATATTCTAGGCTGGAATGGTTTTCAAACTGTCTTGAAGGAGTTCCCAGAGGTGCTGAGTACTTGTTGACTGTTCCACACCCATTCAACACCCTTAATTTCTGGCCACTAACTAGTCAACAAGTCTACCAGACTAAATGACTGTATACAGTACTTGTCCCTACCTTCTCCTATGACCCACAAGAGAGTCTGTTGAAATAATCATTGTAATTATTGTTGTTGTAATTATGAAACTGTCACAGTTTAGTTATGTTTAGGCAGAAAAACTACTGAGTTTGGTTTCTGACCCATCTTTCCACCCCAACCAACTTTCTTGTTCTACATACAGTACTACACCACCTATTTTTCTCCTTTGCTCATGTAATAATAACTATGGCTGCCTAATATTGCCCAACTTTAACATCAGTTGATTATAATAACCACTGGCACAACCTTTCTACATGTTAACAGTCTCTAGTCGGTCAGTGATCATTTTGTCAACAAAAATTATGATGCAGAATATTTAATGTTGATGACCAGTTTTTCATGACGAAGAGGAGACCAAAACTAAATAAAAAGTAACCTATGAAAACGAGAGCTGTGGTGAAATGTTTCACATTTTCAGAATCAGGTGCCAAAATTAACAGTGTAGTAGGTATACTGCAGTAGTCATGGATGTTGCAATCCATGCAGCATTGACAACTGCAGCAGAAAGTCTTGGCTTGTGTTTATCCAATAGCATTTTACCCATTTTTACTCAAGGTAGTCTAGTCTATAGACTTTTTTTTAACAGCTTGCTTAGTGCATAGGACTGTAAAGTTACCAGAACAATGTTCTTATTCCTCTGAAGATTCAATGTATATCTCAAGAGTAATGTGAGGAGTGAAATGTTTCTATGGAGCCAAACAATTCTTGTATTATTGGAGAAGAGTCAAAGTAGAGTGATTGTCTCCATTTTTTTCAGCTTTGAATGATACTGAGTAAGTGGTGGAAGGAAAACATAGGGTTTGTGATCTGTTGTCAGTTCTTTCCACTTATATTTAGCTTGTGAAAGTTTTCCAGAATTTCCACAGTTTACATTCACAAACATCGTTTATGATATTTACCAAAAGCTGAGCTTGAGCTGGCTAGAGAACAATCTTAGATCAGCTCTTGTTTGAAGTCTCACACAGTGACAGCAGAAGATGGGTGCCTGATGCCTGTGTATTCAGTTGATATCTCATTCCCCAACCTGCTGCACTACTTTTTTAATAGTTGAGCTCACAGCAGCAAAGGAATCTTGTATATTAGGATTCAGCCCACTTCCTGACATGCTGTGAAGGAATAGATAAGAGTGGTGGGAACGTGGTCGGAGTTAAATAAATAAACAGATCATGCACCAAATAATTAACCTCTCAGGGTCTTTGACATACTCTGAAAATGCTGGAGGGGTAGCAGGTTGGGGTTGTGGAATAAATGGAGAACTCTCACACTGAGTTGGCCTCGCCTCCCAAGGGAGCTGCTTATACAGTATATATGTATCTCCAAGGTTAACCTGTCTGTTCAGAGAGTCTTTTATATTGCTTTGTTTTGTTGTAATGATTTGAGTGTTTTTCATCTTAACAAGGCAATTCTTGTCATTTGACTTGATTAAATGATGTTTTGACATCAGTTGACAAATACTGTTGCATCTAATAACAATGATACAACTGTAGATATTTTCAAATTACTTTTTTTTTGTTTGTTTTACCAAACATCCTACATTAGAAGGTATTAAATTTATAATGACATAGAAGTAGTAACAGTAGCAAATCTTCACATAAACTGGAACCACACAATGTATCATTGTTAAAATGCTGACATTAACAATGCTAATATGAATGTAGTTACTTTAGTTTAGTATTTGGTCACCATCTTCTTTAGATTTTATAGACGCATCTCAGAGATTGTCAAGATCTGGGGCAGTGATGCATCACATTATTGTGATAGCTACTATCTTTAAACACTAATTAACAGAGCAAGCGAGTTTTATTGGGTAGCTATTTTCTCATGGAGAACTAACACAATAATGAAAATCAAGTTCTAAGCCTCCTATGTCCTTTTATTCTGACTCCTCTTCTACTCTTTAAATTGCCATCATCAACATTGTTATAAGTTGTGTAACTTGTGTTGCCCAGATGCATTTTTGTATCCCCATTATCACTCTCTCACCAAACCTCGCACTACTTCCTCTGTAACATCCTGTTTCTCTGCTTGTAAAAAGGCGTAAATGCTAAAAAGAAGTTGCTTTTATTTTTCAAATCTTTGCAAATAGTATCCCTCAGTCTCAATGCAGTCTCATAATGGAGTTTACATATTTTACATAATTGAACAATTGTCACTGGATTTAAAATTTTCATTTCAAAATGATAAATATGTGCTTTATTAAAATGTAATTTATTGTAAAATAATTGAGTTTTGCCATGCTATGCAGTTATAGTAAAATAGCAAGTTGCTCACAGGACAGCTGGTGCCTGTCTTAAAACTCATTAAATATTTATGGTACAGAAATTTGTATTCATTGTAATACATCATAGTACACAGTATACAGACATAAGGTAGTGGCAGACTTATCAATGAAATTTAATTCAAAAGCAACTCCGTTTCCTCATTTTGTTTTATCAGATATGTGGTCACTCTCCATGGTGCTGGAATAAGCTTCCTCCACAAAATAAAACAATATGCACATAGCATCATGACCATGATTCAGAGTCTACATCTTGCAATAAAAATATAATGAAATATTCAAAACTGCTATTTATGTTAGTCGGGAAGTTAGTAATGTCATACCAGGGAATCATCATATGCAGATATTTAAATAGTTGTCTGTGAGTCTGTGAACGCTAGAGAGTATTACATGTCATAATATTCATATTCACCACAGAGTAGAGATTGTTGCTGTGGAGCAACATGTTTCCACAAAGACACTCTGTACATATTGCATAGTGTAAAGCATATTTCACCCACATTTACTGCATATAACAATAAAATAAACCATATGGTGCATGCCAAATGTCTTTCCTTGTGAGGTCAGTTTGCCATTGAGAGCAGCCTAATTTTAATGGTGGCAGACTAATTAGTCACTTTTACACATTAGGCCTTTCTCTCCACTACCTGTGATGGACATCTGAGAGGAAACATGCATGTATGAGAGTATGCTCAAAGGAAGAGAACATTCCCCCTCATATGCGGGTAAGAATTAAATGATGGCCTGTTGCGCATTACCAGATATATAATCATATGTTGTATAACTGTATAACTTAATGTACAAGTGAGGCTCAATTTTCCTTTACATTGGTTGTTTTTCATGGACAAAAGGGTTTCTAACAAACAAATTTACAAACTTAATCCCTTGACCCCATTCATTATATTTACAGCAACGTCAAAATCCTCTAAATGAAAAATACTTTTGATGATACTGTGCCTTGGCACATAATTAGCCTACTGCTCTTGAATTTGGTAACATGTTTTTGTAGTTCTACACAGAAAAAGAAATCTAAAGAAGAGAGGACTAAAATTAAAGTGATACAATAGTCTTTTTGAAAAATGTTTATTAAAGAAAAATAGTAAATAATTATACATACTAGATAGTGGAAAAACAGATGTTTAGGAGCCAGAACAAAATACAATAATAAGATAAATAGACTAATGTAAATCTTTGTTTAATATTAAAATTTGTTTGATCTGAATCATTTAAGTGTGACCAATATACAAAAAGAAAAAAAAATCAGGAAGGGATCAAATACTTTTTTCAGCACTGTAGATACACTCATTACAATAAATATTTGCTCATAACACAAGCATAACCCCAGTAGCATTATGTTTCTGTCAAATGTAGGTGTTTTTTAATATATATATGTAGATTATCTTCCATAAGGTTCAAACTAAATTTAGAGCTCAAATGATCTGCCAACAAGAATATAAATCAATTTTCAAATAATGCTACAAAATAGAAATCTGGATTGAAATAGTCTGAGTTCAGTTTCTCTCTGGATTAACTGGCTGACTTTTGGATGTGTGTTTTGATATTTCCCTAATGTTGAGATCAGGGAATTAAGATGTTATGCCTCCACCCACACAGCCCACATCAGCACATACAGACTTGAATTTCATTCAGAAAAAGCGAGGCTACAGTAAAACCCTTAACCCATATTTACTGCTCTGCTCATATCATTCTTCTTCATCCAAATAATCAATCCATGTTGTGCATGTGTGCACCTGAATTATTTATTTTTGTTTAATTGGTTAACATGTGCTGCTTTATTAAAATGCTACATTTTGACTTAGCAAGTTGATAAGTTAATAAAAAGCATCCTGGTTGAGATATGTGCTGTACTCTGTAATATGTTAATTTCATGTATTTTTCTTCAATTTTGCCCCTTACAGCTTATGTTGCATCATCAGTGCTTAGATTAATCATAGTATAATCATAATATATAGTGAATACTTTTTTAAAATAAACAATGCAAGCACATCTGCTTCTGTTGGGGGGAAAAAACTAAACACAGTTTGATATGGTTATAGTGTTTTGGATAATAATGGCAGTCTAACAAATGATTCAGAAATTCTAAATATATTTCTCATCCTTAAAAACACATATACATGATTTTACACTTAGATAATGTTAAAGACTCATTTGGCAGTTTATTATCTACAGCAAGAAAAAAATAAATGCAGTCGAGTACAACAGTCCTGCCATAAACCTTGCATGAAGGTTACATGGTTGAGTTTTTGTTGAAACTGTTTAGAGCTGTTAATTCAGGTGTATAATGATGATGCAGTTTGTGGTGCTGCTGTATTTTGTTGTTAATATTATAAAAAAAATTATGTATAACATAGTGCAGCAAAATTCATTCTAGTATATTGTTTTAGGTAAATGTTATAATTATACAATATTCTGGAAAAAATATTTTTAAAAAAAACCTTAAAAGCACATGATCAAAACAAAAATGTGAAACCAATTTACTGTAAAACCACTTTTCCACAATTCCTGGTATGTGCCTCAGTCCCATGATTTCCTTTACAGTTGGCTTGAATAGTACGGCTCAGAGGAACAATGCTGATGGCTCCATTTTCGCTGTTTTCCTCTGCCTGCTTCTTCCTAAACACTTTGATTAGTAAAGATAACATAAGTCCTCTCAAGGGATAGTGAACTTCTAAAGCAAGGACATGTTGGGTCTTGTGTATGTTGTCTTTGGATCACTGACAGATAAAACAAAAGTGCACAATCACTTAAGAGGGTCACCAAGCTGTGTTTATATTGTTGGAATCAGGAAATGAATAAGAAGCAAATAAACAGTTTAGAGGTTACTAAAATTCTATGACCTCTGTAGGCAATCGGTTGAAGTCCACCATCAGCAGAGCTTATCTCCTACAAGTTGACAGTAGAGATCCCTATCAACAACTTATCAAATGCTTGCAGATGCTTTATGATCACGTGTGCTGTGGGCCAGTAAAGACCTTGCTCATTCCCCCTTAAAGCTGAAGCTTTGGTGTGGACACAGCCAAGTGCAGACTGTGGTGAGTGATATGCTAATCACAGGCTCTGTGGGTATTGGATCATGGTCAAAATGACTAGATCAAACAGAAGCACAAAAGCAGCCCTGAAGCATTAGGCTTCAATTGTATGTTTTGTTTTTTAAATTTAGACACCAATTTCACTTCATATTCAGACTGTATTTGTATATCTTGCCTGGATAAAGAAAATACATGTTAACCCTCCTGTTATGTTGCGGGTCAAATTGACCCGTTTTAAAGTTTACTTTATTTTTTAAATAGTTAAAAGTATTTTTTCAGCATTAAACTTCCCCCGGCATGTTTATATTATATAGATACTGTTCGGGTCAATTTGACCCGGCAGTCAAAGTTAGAGGTTAAAGGGGTCAGAAGTGCCAAATACTATTTGTTTCTTTGCAACTGTGAGACACATTTCACCCCAATCACACACACACACACACACACTCTCTACCTATTCTATTGACCTCATCTGTAAGTGCGAGAATGCAGGTGTTGTTATGACTTTTGACGGGAACCTTTTCTGTTCCCGTGGGCAAACTCCACCCACATTCAATAGAGTTTGCCCACGGGAACAGAAAAGGTTCTCGTGGGCAAACTCCACCCACATTGAGTGGGCACTCATCTGTTGAGTGCCCTCTCTGTTAGGGGGTCTGATCTACTCTGTCAGAGCTTTACAAAAGTAAACAGGTGACAGCAGCGGAGGCTCTGAAACTCATTTTTGATCAGTAAAATAAAGGAGGATGTGTCTGAAGATAAAGACCATCTTGAGGTCAAATCTGAGTCTGATGATTCTGATTATAAACTAAATGAGGAAACTGCTATTCATATTCCTACAAGCAAGACATTCACATCAAAAATTGGTGAAATACAGTATAGTTCATCCTGAAATATGTGTCAGGCAAAACTGTCTGCAGAAAACAATAAATACAATAAAGACAGTGCCAGGACCACTAGGATGGCAGTGACTCGTGTGACATACATCAAGTCAGCTTTTGAGCTGGTCATGCCCAACTCAATACTGAAAATTATTCTCAAAATGACTAATCTACAAAGAAGACGTGTTTTCAGGGAGAAGTACAAGGAGCTGGTTAAAATACATTTACATGCATATATGGGAGTCCTCATCCTGACTGGGGTCTATAAGTCAAAAGATGAATCAACAGCCAGTCTGTGGGACGCAGAGACAGGTGGTTATATTTCATACCACAATGTCTCTTTAGACATTTTTATATTTTCTCCAGTGTAATCTGATTTGATAATCGAGAGACAAAGGCTATAAGACGGGAGAGAGACAAGCTGGCAGATATTAGGACAGTGTGGGACTAGTGGATAGAGCAACTTTCACTACTGTATAACCCAGATCCTAATGTCACAGTGGATGAAAGGCTAGTGACATTCAGAGGCCGCTGCCCAGTTAGGCAATATATACCTACCAAACCAGCTAAATACGGCATAGAGATCTGGGCATTTATTTTGTTATTTTTTTTCATTTCTGGTTCAAAAACAATGCTGAAATGATGTTTACTTTCAGTACAATTCCTCATTTGTCTTGATTTTAGGTCAGCAGGTCAATTTGACCCTGAACAGAAGAGGTGTCTTATGTGAATTTATCAACGTCACTCCGTAAAACATTTTTTTTCAAAAAGATAAAAATATTTTTAAAAAATCAATGTCATGTAAAACTATTGTATTTTATGTAGGTCTTTCCAATGTACATTTAAAAAGTTTTAAAATGCATTTTTTATGAAAATCGAGTGGATTATCCCCATTGAACCATGATCTGTGAGAGGTATATAATACCATTGCCCTAAATATTGATTGAAATGGTTAGCAATGGAGTTAATAATGAGATCACTTTTGGAGAGTTAAATATGCTCCAGGTCAAATTGACCCAGGAACATCATGGCTGTTCCTGAGAAACAAACATAACAAGAGGGTTAAAGAACGGTAAATGCACACAAAGCATAGTGTTTCTGAAATTAACAATCAGAACATAACTAGTACATTTCAACCTTCTCACTACAAATCTATAGCAGCACAGCTTTGAAAAAGACCTGCCAGAGGGAGCTAGGTCAGTTAGCACTCTTAGTACTCCTGCTAGCAAGCATCTTCACACAATAAAGTAATCAGAATCAGCTTTATTCGCCAAGTATGCTAGCACATACAAGGAATTTGCTTCTGGTCTTTTGTGGCTCTTCTAG
>JAUMHL010000006.1:13523507-13535353 GCA_032362345.1 Sandelia bainsii | reverse complement strand
AGTGTGCATGGTTGTTTGTCTCTATGTGTCGGCCCTGCGATGGATTGGCGACCTGTCCAGGGTGTACCCCACCTCTCTCCCGATGACAGCAGGGATAGGCTCCAGCACCCCCGTGACCCTTACAAGGACAAGCGGTTAAGGAAATGGATGGATGGATGGAAAAAAATAAATCATATTCTTTAGTTATTAGATATTGTTTCTCACCTTATTTTGCATTACCACCCCATATTCCACGTTGTTGACTCTAGAAAACAATGTGTACACTTTCACCTCACATTTTATTTTTTGTATATAACAGTTCAGAGTTCAGGTCCAGTGTTGCGAAAGCTGTTCTTTATATTATTTATACATCTGGCTGCAGATGTTTTACACATGTCAGTGGCTTAGTCTGCAAATAAAGACTATAATATCCTCAAAAATGCAATGGATCAGATAGGTTAGGTGCAAAAGCAGCACTCATGTGTTCAGCCTTGGTAGTTCAGCCTTCAGCCTATATTATTTTTTTTTTTGCACAAACTGTGGCACTGCAACCAAGTTACCCCCAGTGGAACAGCTCTCCTGTGGCTTCCACATAAAAGACCACAGCAGCTGTTCCACTATTTTGCAGCATACAAGCTAACAATATTCTCCATCATCCTCCACTTCTTTTCCATTCGCGTATCCCTCTTCATCTCTCTCTCTCACCTGAGGGTGTGATTAGCAGAGTCGATTAGTGCGCACTAATCAGGGTAAAACTTAGACTGACAGATGTAGAATGCCAAAAATGGCTTTTTTCTACTAACTTTTTCTTCCCTCAAGTGATTTCCTTAAATTAGTGAAGGGCGTCTTGCCACCATTTATCATCAGAGTAATTGTTGGTGTGTGTGTCTGTGTAAGTAAATGTGTTGTACATTGTAGAAATAACAGCAGAGGAAAGAAAACTATACAAAATATATTTCTAACTATGTGTCTGTATAGAGTTCATATGTATCTTTGCACCTCTGTTCTGACTTTTTGGTGCTAAACACAACAGAACTGGTGATTTAGACTCAATGTTGTTCCAGTAGTGTTGTTATTACTGAAGGGAGGAAAAAATGTAAAATGTGGTTTGAGGAGGGGTTACAGTATTCAAAACACTGGTCCCTTAGTGTCACTAAAATAATAAATAATTACAAGTACCCATTAAACTAGTTTTAGCCAAGCCCAAGAAGAATCAAGCCAATTAATTTAAAAAAGAACCAACGCTAACAAAAGTCAGCTCTCCCATCATTAGTCAGATTCTATTCTTTTATTGTGTTAATACTTCATATGTCTTATTTTTGATGACAAAAAGCAGGCTGGGACCTGCTTGTATTTTCTTCCACTTCCATCAGCCTTAATCATATCTTCACTTTATTGATATGCCAGCTAAAAGCAGCCCCCCTATGTCTTTTATTTGAAATGTCTCTTTCTGACACCCTCAACAATGTCTTCTCTTCATTAATATACCACCTTTTCCACCTCAGCCAAGTGTAAAAGCTTTCATTTTCATTTCATTTATTATGTGCAAATTCAACATGTGCATAAAAATCGGTAGATGGGAACACTGGGACTAAGGTGGTGAACATTAAATAACAGCTTGAATAAACTGCTTTGGGAAGTGTGGCTTAGGATATGTGTACACAGGTGTAGATTGCATCATGTTGCCTAAGTCTAGCAGCATAACTTGTTGCAGCAGTGTGAGTTGTCTGCTTGAACTACACTACCCTTAACAAGGTAGATTAAATTTTTTTGACTCCTTCCATTTATTTAGAACAATATAGTGTTGAGTTTCTGTGATCTCACAGGATGTTTCTTTGATTAACACTCTACATAAATCCTTGCATAGTGCTTCCATTCTCACTAGAGATGTGAGATTTGACACTGCATCCTAATAAAGAATGACCTTCCGGGCTAAGGCTTTAGGGAGATACAATACAGATATGAACTTGGTAAAACTGAAGTAGGAACATAGAAGAAACAACAACTGATTTATCATTTTCAAATTATATTGCAGCTGGTAACTTTGTTACTTCAAAGTTGAAGAGGCAGATGATTAATTTGGCTTTCAGAGTTTTGTACTTTGTGGGGAGATAGTGCTTACATTTGTTCTTGCAAAGCCATGTAATCCTCTATGTGATCAGAAAGCATGAGGTTTGAGGGCTGGGGGAAATTATGTGGATTGGGTAATCCCCCAAGGTCTTAATGCACTTGCAAAATGAGAGACATCCCCTATGGTCTTCGCATGTGGTTAAATAATGATGTCTTCTCTGTGCACCACTCTGCTGTTCCTCTCATAATTTAATAAATATATGAAAATGTTTTATATAAAAAGCCAGGAGCCTAAAAATAAGACATTTCTAAACATGAGGCAGTAGTTCAGTATGAAATTTTGAAAACTGTGATACCACATTTGTTCTGCTGTAATGTGTGCATTTAACTGGAATGGTGGTATTTGAATAGCAAAGCACTCCACACACTGTCTGATAGCTGCTCACAGTAGGAGATTGTATTTTGCAGGTTTCACTGCTTTGAGGAGCTGCACTGACCAACATCATTTTAAATGAGAAAACTATGACTGCATGTATCAAAAGCTGTTAACTTTCTGTTTGAGATGAATTTGGAATGGCCATTATGCATCCATAGCAGAATGTCCAACCTTACTCTTCACAACAATAGTAGACGGCAATAGAGAAGAACTAAAAGCTGTTAAAGCAACCCTTAGAGGCTGCTGCAATACTTCATCTAATCCTCATGGTTATTTTTTGGAAACTTTGCAATTTGTAACATTATGTGCACAATTGGAATTTTTTTGTTTGAAGGTGGCACACCTTTCCTGCAAGATTACCTCATATCCTATCTGCCAGTATAAAGTTTAGTCTAATGGTGACACAAGATAAAAGGCCATTTAATCATCAAACATCGGCATGATCCCCAAATTATCTAAATTCCAATTGCTTTTCAGGCATTAGCCATGTTCAGAACTCATAATTTGGCCTGGGGGTGGTGGCTTGATGAAAGCTGGTATAACGGACAGAAATTCTCCAGGGAACATGGAAGAGGTCAGTAAATGCCATGGTAATCTGCTTATCAAATTTTGTGTGTTAATGTTACAAGGGAAAATTGACCAGATGGTGGCACCAGAGGAATGATTAGGAGGCCACCAAAAACCTGCATCCCATGGGAGGGGTGTTAATATCAACAGACATTCAAATAGAAATCTAATGATTTGTTTTCTAATACTTTGTCATAGACCAAAAAGTTGACCAATGGAAACATGTAATTAATACATACAGGCGTCATCATCAAATATACAGAGAATTGTGTACTGTATATCGAATTGTGACTATTATCATACCAAATCTTTCAATTGCACTAGGGGACTCTTGCTCTGAAACACTGTCAAATAGTCACACTGCCTGTGCTATATTGTATGTAGATCACACAGTATTTTGTTTAACCATTGACACAGACCCCATTAACATTGGATCTATGTTATTTTGAACTGATGGATTATGTGTGCCACTCCCACAAAATGTCTCAGAGCTGTTGGAGTTTTCTAACCAATGGGAGCCTGTGAGGTAAACGAACCTGTAGTAGCACAGTGTTAGCTTCTGAATGTGGCCAGTACATCAGTGCGTTCAGACACTTAAAAGACATTAATGGCACAAAGAAACAAAACCACGCTGCTTTTATCCTTTAAGAAAGATGTATAATGCCTAGTCCACTGTATTGTTTGAGCATGGTTGAGTTGTTTCTCTGACAAAGGGGAGTCCATATGACTGACCAGGCTGCCAAACTGTGTTCCTCTCCATCCTGACAGATAAGACATTAGTTGTGGCTTGTCACTGTGTTGGACTGCAACAAAACAATTTGCCTTGGCTTAAGGTCTGTAGCTTTTGTCATTTTATAACACGTGGGCGGGAAAGATGGGAGTATCTGTCTGGCAGCTTTCTGCTAACACTGGTGCTCCCCTTCAACAAGTTTCTTTTAAGATGAAAGCCCTGCATGCTTTTATCCCACTTCCACATTTGATTTACAGGCAGAGGTTGTGGCTCTGTTCTTGTCTCAAAGTGATGTTATGTCATTTGATCTTGGCAGATGGGAAGACATCTGAGGCCTGATTGGGTTAAAAAAAATGGTGACAAGCGCAGTTTGACACTGCACTAAAATATGTATCATCTTGCTTTGAAGAGACAATTAACATGGGAGCCAATTGCTGTTGGCTTTTTGTCTTCTCCGTCATGTCACAACACTGGTCTGACATCTTTTTGTAGTGTAGTGCTCAATTAGCATTACCCCGGCTTGAGAAATGGTGTAAAAGATCTAGATTCTGTACCAGTCTGTCAGACACCTCAGAGGCTGTGGTTTCAGTTGACAGATATGACGTAAATTATAGGCAATATGATATTCTTTGGCAAATTTTTTGTCAATTCTACTATTTTCTCATCCAAGCAGTACAATTAACCTGACGACTTACAGATAGCTTGTTGCTAAATTGGTCCAAAGTGAATCTCATTTTCTTGAAACTGCTTGTCCCTGAAGCTGGTGGTAGCTTCTGTGACATGAGAGAAAAGTAGGGTAAAGTTTAAAACATGAAATCTAAAAAGGAGGGCATTTTTTGTTCCCCCCTTAATTAGCTCATGCCCACATATCCACCCTCACCTAAAAGTTTCTAAATCTGTGGATTGGCCTCATTAGAGCAGTAGAGCACTGCAGTCTGGGATGTGGGATCAATAGCCCAAACTGAGAGTAGCCCCATGCTGATCACTTGCTAAATCCCACTTCTGATAGGAGTTGTTGTTCGGCACCAGCAGAGCTAACCCAGTTGATTAAATATCCACCTCCCTACCCTCCTTTATTCCTCCCATCTCTCCAGGCCTGAGTGATTGCCTGAGATGGGAAGGAGGGCTTAAGGAGAGAGAAAGAGACTGATGGAGGAATGAACTGTGGGCAGAAAAGAGGAAAGATCAATTGTGGATTTAGCTGAGAGCACAACCTTGGCGAGTGCATGCAACCCACAGCAGATAATATTATTATCTTGAGAGAAAAAAACAAAACAAAACAAAGAACCCCGCCTCACTGCATAACTCAAAGGAAGATGTAAGAGCAGTTTTGTCTTCCATGCAGGACTTAATTCAACAATATTTACTGGATGCTATTCTCATTTTTTTATCTCTGCCACCAGCTTAAGAAATATTAATAAATAAATCAGAAACTAATACCATGGTCCAGGGTGTATTATATTGCTGGGATGACAAGAAGCTCACTAATGCAGTGGAATTGTGCGTTATTTGTCAGTAGGAGTGAAAAATATGTGGTGCTGGCACGTCATCAATCAAGGTTGCCATTTCAACATGGTGGTATTGAACAGTGTGCATTAGCCACCCACTGTGAGGAATCAGTGAGGGACAAATAAATGCATGTTTTTTTTTCTTTTTTTTCCATACTGTCGGTGTGTGCCTCAAAGTAATTATCAGCTGATGAATGGTAGATTGTTTTTCTAGCTTCCTCTCTGTGTTGTAGCCGCTGTCTTCTGGCAGATGCTGACAAGGAACTGTGTTCGAGACATTTCACATCTTAGTTTTTAAGTTTGTAGCTCTCAAGTGGAAAGCAGTGAAAAGCATTTTTTTTTTTTTTTTAAAGTCATCTCCCTGCATCTTAATCTTCTTACATTTTCAAAGAACACAGTGCTTTACTTCACTACTAAAATGATAGAGTCTAGAAACACTGACATCACTAAAACCAACCGGCAGTTTAGTTGCTTATCTAATTTTCTATGCATATATAGCCTATATGCTATGGTATGAGCAGTGCCACCACATTACAAAATTCTCTCCAATTACTTTGGTGAGTGGCAAGTTATCATAACCAGTAGTATCTATTGAGTTATGCTTATAAACCCCAGTAGTATAAAAATATGAATGAATTGAAATTTACTTTATACAAATCTTGATTTGGGATTATCTAACAAGCCAAAAGTTGGGTGCTAAAGGGTCAAAAGAAACCAACATTGAGTCTTAATAGGACTTGTGACATGAACCACAGAGTTTGGTGTTGAAGTCACTAACTTAAAGTCCTATGTAAGAGATATTGCTGCTGCCATAATAATACATTATACTGAGAGAGGACAGCAGTTATCAGCATGACTGTAAGAAGTAGCTAGTAAGAAAAAATCTGCATAGGTTCTTGTAAACTTCTTTTGTTTTCCTGGTGAGGGTCACGAGAGCTGGCAGCTGAAACTTTGACACAAATTACAATTAGGTTTACAATCTCAAAACTTTGTAGAACAGAGGTCTATGTAGATGGAACCATAACTATCGAAGTGGCAGATCAGAAAATGTTAATTTGGATCTTTATAAAGCTGTTTTAGAAGGACAGAAAATACTGCAAATGATGTTGTGAATATGACCATCACATCAGAACACACTTATATGGGTCATTTGGGAAGTCAGTTACAAACTAGGCATACAGTAAAGTCAGAATTATTGTCATTCCCATACATACAGTATGCATGACATATTGTATAAAAAAAAAAAAAAAATCACATAGACCACAGTGCAACATAGAACATAGTGCAATTATGGGCAAGTGCAAAATGACAAATATGTGTGAAAAATAAAATAACTAAAACTTAACAAGTACATACTACACATGAGGTAAGCAGCATTAGCAGAACCATCAAGCTCCAGTGTGTTTTCCTCTCTTCAAGTGAACTTGAGATTTTGGTGGAATTCCATCAAAACAGAATTTGGTGCTAAAGCAGTTTCAGCTTCACTCAGACACTTTGCAGTTTACATACCACACCGTGATGCAGGTAGTCAGGATGTTCTCTGTGCTGCCTGTGTAGAATGTGGACATAATCGATGGAGGGTGGTGGATGAAAGGTTGCTGTGCTTTCTTGGAGAGCATTGTCACATGTGACTGGACATGTGGCCAAGAAATGTCTTCTGTATTCTTTCTGATATAATTGCTACTCAAGTGTTTTGAAAAACAAATCCTTAACCAGGGGACTTGTTTGCAGATTGTTTGAGGCTACACAACTCTTTCCAGACATTCCTCAAATTTCCTCACTGACAATGGTGAGTAACATTTTGGAAGGTCCACATATGAACCTTTTTGGTCCAATCCGTGATTTATTTGACTTTTTTCTTTGGAAACTCATGCCCCTTGCTGCCAGAGGAGACATTTAGACTGACCAAATATTATACTCTTACTGAGGGTGAGTAGGTGAAAACAGAATATAGACTTCTGTCTGGACACGTTGTCTCTAGCTCAGTCTCGTGCTGTCTCTCTTTCTCTAACATAAAGGAAATGGAAGCTGCTTGCTGGAGATAAGCCGCTCCTTGCCTGTGAATTGCAGCTGCCACTGTCAATATTCAGCAGCGTTTCAGTATCCATTTCTTCGAGTCTTGTCATTGGCAGAAGTGACAGGTAGATTGGATGGAAGACCTGCGAGCTGGGATGGGTCACTGGCTTGGGCATCTGAAGCCTGGAAAGCTGGTGTCAGCCTGTTGGCCATTGGCATTCAAACATACAGCTCAATGTGTATGGAAAATGGGCCTGTGAAGTGAGACAACACTGAATGCATATACTTATACCAAAATGTACTGAATGAAATGAGAGAATGTAAGTGTGTGAAGGAATGGAAAACACTGGCCAGCATAGAAAACATTTAGCTTAACTCAGTGTCACATCAAAATGTAATGTTACACCTAATCATCAATCTCTCAATCTCATAAGTTAATATTACAATTAATGTAATTCTGTAATGCTGAAAATTTTAGTAATGGTACTATTCCCCTAGAGCGTCTTATAAAGACTGTCAAAGTCAACTTTTATGAAACAGACAATTGGAGGGAAAAGAAAAAGGCTATTTCTATTTCATTTTCATTAGAAATGGGCCAAAATCAGGACCTGATCCAAATTCAAATGCAAAAGCACTTTGCAATTTCTTTTTGAGTTTTGGTTTGCAAATTGTCTGCCAATTTGAAAATGAAAAGTTCACTTTGACCTTGAGTTTCATTATCATTATTATCTTAGGAGTACATTTTTGTCATTTAAGTTCTGATTTTAATTTCATTTTTGATAGTAAGTATGCCTTTCAGCATGAAAATTAAAGCTGGATTTTAAAATTAGTGTTTCACTTTTGTGATACATCATGCCCATGCACATGAAAAATGGAATTTCAAGTAGATTATATTTTAGTTAGGTAAATTTTAACATTAACAGACATGCAATATACTTTCATAAGCAGTGCAATTAAATAGTCAAACAAATATAAAATAATACAGCAAGCATTCCTTCTAAATGTTTGCCTACATACTGTCAAATTTCCAGTGTAAATGATTGTGTATCATACAAACACTAGTCTGTGTAAGAAATATTAGAAAACGGTTTGATAAATGAGGCCCATTTTATTTAAACAGTACACCTACTAGGTGACAGCCAATTACCCTTGTGGGCCAGCATGCAGGAATTTGGTCCTCAATACATTTTGACAGCGTGGTGCTATATCATAGTTAGCCCCGCAGACACACTCGTCAGCCTCATACTTGATCCTGAACACAAAAGCTGTCAGCCAGGTCAGAGGCTCGGGGGGGCTGACATTGTCTGCAAAACACAGCCACATCTTCCAACAAATGGGATACGAGTTAGTGGTGGATTATGTGTGGGCGGGAGGGTGGGTGTGGGTAGAAAGGCTCTCTGCCTGTGCTGTGCACTGACATTACAAGGCTCACATAGGCAGGGTGACAGAATCCAGGCTTACTAAAGGATGTAGGAGCCATAAGAAAATAACACTGCAGTTAGCTCCATGCTTCCTCCACTATTTTACTAAAAATTGTGAAATGGAATTCTTCACCCACATATGTTGTGTATGTTGTGGGTCTGTTTAGTGCATTGTTACTTTTGAGTTTCCTTGGATACTGCTTACCCTCTCTTTCCCTACTGAAAGTTTGACTTTTCCATATTCAGAGTGCTGACATTAGTGTAAAGTGGGGACACACTGATGTCTTGTAGAATGTCTGTACGACATTATTTACTATGAATACAGTATGTAGGTCAATTTGGTCCACATTCTTTTGTGTACACACAAAATAGAAATGCATCTTTGTTTTTAACTTTTTTCTGATCACCAGTTCTGATTGGTCTGTTAGTGTAAACATTAGATGTTTAGAGACGTACCTGAGTAATTCATGAAACTACAAAGTTACAATTAAAAATGCCAAATAGCATAATATAGCCACTCTAAACCAACAGCTATACATGGTTATTTTTAATGAGTTTCCCTTCTGAAAACATTATTTCCTTTTGACTGATATAACAAGGAGAGAGAACCAGCAAGACGTAGGTGACATTTAACCAACTTTACAGGAGGGCAAAACAAAAAGTTTGATTTTGTACAATGACTTTGTACAATGATTTCAGTCTTTATTAATGTAACTTGAATGGAATGAATGGAAGTATACCTAATGAACAAATTTGTGATCAATTATTAAGTTTGTTTTGTCTTATATTATTATTTTAATAAACAGTCACATACACCTTTTTTGGCAACATTTCACTCCATTTTAAATCCTAAACACTGGTGTATCTGAAAAAAAAAAAGGGATTATTTAGTATTAGTATTATAGGTTATTAGGTTATTGTACTCTATATGGATCTGAAAGTCCCATATCTATCTAATAGTTAATCAAGATGATATAGCTTTGGATATTTCTTGTGACTTAAATATAAACAAAATCTCTAAAATTGCCTGAGCAATATTACTAAAATTAAGAGCATCCTGTCTCAAAGTGAAGCTGAAAAACATGATAAATTTACTCTATGGGCAATGGAACACATACAAGCCATTCTCTGAATAGTAGGTTGTTTATTATTTCACTTGAAAATCTCTACCATGAATTGAATTTGTGAAGTGCCCTGTTTTCATGATATTGTCACAGGCAGTACAATTTCAACAAGGAAAACAGGCTTTGATAAATGCCTCCTTTCTTCTAACATCATTGGTCAAACAACAATGTTAAATAGCTTTTGTGTTCTTTTAAAGACAGACACAAAAAATTAGCTCTAAAAGACTGAAAGGTGAAAGCTACTCAAAGGTAAACAAGTAGGGAGAGTAGTGAGGAACATTCAGAGATGTTAGCCCTTTTTTACTGATACAGTAAATTAATATAAAATTTTGCTTGTATACGTTTATAATTTTTAAGGGTCATCAGCATAGCGCTATGGATGGCAATCTTGGTCTGTCAACTTCTTTGGTCCAGAATGAAATATCCCTTTAGATTTCTATTAAATGTTGTACATGGTGCCAGAGAAACACATTCTAATGACTCTGATGATCTTCTGACACTTTGTTCTTTGTGTCCAGTGGTCATTAGCCAAATTGAGAATATTAATGTGCTAAACTAAGATAGTAAACACTGGCATAGTATTTGTGGTGTTATGGAGGTACAAAACATATTGTTTAATGATGTCGACATTATTTCCTGACTTTAGTCCAGTACAGTATTTTTAGGCATTTATGATAGCAGAGGTTCTTAAATCTTTCAGAGTTGTTACTTTAACCCAAAAACAATAAAGTAAACCCAACTCAATAGCTGTGAGGACAGGATGTCAAGGACTAAACATAAAAAAAGAATAGTTTGAATGCATACATGTTATTAACTTTTAAACAAGCCCGAGCATTTTCCCCTTGATTTGAGTATTTTTGCTAATCTAGTTAGTTAAACATTGCCTAGTTTCAGTCAGAGTAAAACAATAAAAATCACTAATACATATGAGCCTATCCCATTGAGGGGATTTTTTTTTCTCAGATTGTCCTAGATAAATGTTCTGGTGTTGGTTCTGTGTTAATAGAACCAGTCACAGCCTGAGCAAATTTAATTTGTGCACTGTAAAATAAGCATGGGACCTTCATATAGTTATTTTCTGCTCCATTTGTGGGCTAGTTTAATTCACAAAAATGTCACCCAAAAGTAAATAGAAGAACTTCACACTGCAGCACTTCTAATCTTAATGTTAGAAATTTGGCAGATGTAAACATAACTGTCAGTAGTGGCATTAGGGGACCTGAAAAAATGACAGCATATCGCTTTACTTATCATTGGTGTTAGTCAATTGTATGGCACTTTGTAACTACATTATAACTTTGCTGTGCCTTAGGGGTTGATAGCGCACGGGGATGGGGTATTTATCTCCGTTATGATTCTGTTTTTGTAGTTTTGCAGCGGTTATTGTGTATTTTAAATATGCAGACATTCCTGATGCAGCACACAAGGACAGCGTGTGGAAAACTTCACAAAATAATTTACTGTCACACTCTGACCGATCCTGAATCTGTGTCGGGGACAATTAATAATCATGAATAATTAATAAAGTTAGTGCTGTGGACACCTGCAGAAATCCTCACAGAAGTTCCCACTGTGGAAATGTTCATACAGAACCTTTTACGCAATGTCCCCAAACGCACAAGAAATAATTCTACATACAGCTGGAAGGTTCCAGAATGTAGAAATGTGTTCTTTAATGCTAGAAACATAACAACAACATAACAAGGAAAATGCATTAAAGTCATACAACTGGATGGTTTCGTTTGCTAAATATCAGCTGTACAGTGGAAAAAATTGCGCGCTCTCTGTGTGTTTACCTGTGTGTGTGTGTGTGTGTCTTTGTGTGCGCGCATCGGGGCAGAACTCCGCCACGCGCGATACAGAAATGACGCCGTCATGTCATAAGATAAATAACATGAGGCTGTTTAGTTAGTTTAATAAAGAACAACGTACAGATCTGTTCTATAGGAAAGGAAACCTGAAATGACTTCTAATGTGATCTGGCGCTGTACAGAA
>JAUMHL010000006.1:13502592-13515892 GCA_032362345.1 Sandelia bainsii | reverse complement strand
TAAAAGTTTAAGAAAAGACATCACAAAGAGAGAGACTGCGAAACAGCCTGCTGCAAGGCTCACGCCTGCGCACAATCATCTGTCCTGTCCTGGTCAAAAAATAAATGTTAGTATAGGTCTGGGAGAAACCTGCAAGTGTGTGGTCAGTGGTGATATCTTAGACCCCAGCCAGCTCCTCCTGACATTGCCATCATCAAAGGTCAGATATCAGAGATAACTTTTTTCTTAGCTGCAGAAGGGCTAAACTACACACACTCACCATGACATATGAGGTTGCAGCAGTTGTTTCAGTGACATGTGGCACTCAGAGCTACTGTGGAGAGTTTTTCAGGGTGCATCAAAGTAGTTAGTGGATTATAAACTCTTTTTCTCCACCACCATCAGCCTCTGTTTTTATCCTCCCTATTCTCCCTCCATGAAGTGTAGTCATCTTCTACAGCACACCAGGCACAGTGTGAAGCCTGGAAAAAATAGAAATGATGGAATGAAAGCTTCTGGTTGTCCCTGGTGACTGGGGGACCACTTGTCCTGGTCACATCAGAGAACTTTGGAAAGCACAGTGGGCGTATGTTTTGGGGTGATTTCATATCATGCATGTTTGGAGAGGTTTATTTGAACTCTGTAGGGTTTATTCCTTTATTTATTTATTTTTATTTTGCCAGAGGAAGCAAAGTCATTTGAAACAAATAGCCACACAGGGACAGATAGGAATTCAGACCACAGTTGTCCTCCAAGATTTGATTTATTACAAGCTTGGTGCAGTAACAGGAAACAACCCTAAATGCATTCTTTCATTGAAGCTGATGGAGTCCAGGGAGTCAAAATAAAGTCAGTGCAGCAGCAGTTTCATTTCTATGATGCTAGATCTTGAGTGATCTTCAAGTGTCTACACTTTAGCTTTTCAGGTGAATTGTAGGGATTTGGTCATTTTAGTCATTTGTCTGTTTGCAAACATCACATAACTTCAAAATGCATCAAAGAGTACATATAATTCAATTCAATTCAACTTTATTTATATAGCGCCAAATCACAACATAATTCATCTCAAGGCACTTTACAGTGTAAGGTTTAAGACCTTGCACAGAATATAAATATATACAGAATATTGTTGAAAACCCAACAGTCCCACTTGAGCAAGCACTAGGCAACACTGAGCAGGAAAAACTCTCTTTAACGGAAGAAACCTCCAGCAGAACCAGGATCAGGGTGGGCGACCATCTGCCTCGACCGGTTGGGGTGAGTGGAGAGAGGAGAGAGAAAAGAACAGCAGGCAACAGAGATCAAAACAACAACAAGGAGCAGTAGACAAGGCACTGGGCATATAGAGATCTAAAATTGCCTTTCAGTGAGACCTCTTCTCTAGGACAACCCTCAGCCAATCCAATGTCAGATTCTATTTAAAAATTCATCCATATCATATCAATAAATCAAGCAAATCAAATCTGAGAGTTTTTCAATAACTTTAAGGCATTCTTTTCAACCACAGTGTCACTACCAGTTGCCAACATTAAATGAATTAAAAAGTGAAATCACAACCATCTATCGTTTTATCCAGATACAATTGTGTTTGTCTGCTTGGACAGGTACAGATACAAACACACAAAGTGATGACTCACAGCCCTGGCAGAGTCCATTAAAACCATACTGTCATCTATTTGGGAGACATGCCTCATGTAATTTAGTTGTTCATTTTAATAGTATTGTCTTCAATGATGTGTATATACACAGCAGTTCATTTGGACTGATGTCTCTGATGATGTCTCTAGGGTTGGTTTCATGTTGCATTGCAAACTCAGACTTGACCATTGATGTACTGTTATATCTTTGTCATGCACCTTTATTTCCTTATTTCCTTTTTTCTGGCAATAAAAGCATTGCTGATGAAGAGCTCCTCTTCTTAAGGGCTAAAACACTTGAGACATTTGGGGAAAGTTCTTGGCTGCAAAGTTCAAGAAAGACTGAGCCTTTCATCTTCCATGAGAGCCATGTGTCAAATTGGGAGCTCCTGCTGTGGTTTTGAACCTTTGTCCATGGAAGAATGTAGAAAAATGGCCAGTCAGGCCATATCTAACACTTGGTTTTGCATCTGCCATTCTCTTTAAAAAACGACCACATGGTGCAGCGACAAAAAAGCATTTTAACAGGCCTCAGATGAATTATCTATAACTATGTATGAATAAATCTTTAATCGCTGTAATGAACTTTAGAGTATGGATTCAAAAAGCCATTTAGCTGATAAATGACCCATGGAAGGCTGTGATACCAGAATAAATCAAATGAGGCTGGGGTCTTCTTTTTTTTTTTTCACCAAAAGCCAGCATATCTGAACAACTGACTTAGAGAACATCTCAGAATATGTCTTCTAGGACAAATAAAAAGGCAATAGGCAAGAAGAAAAAGCTCAGTTTCTCCTTCCAGAATACAGAAATACAGCAGAGGTACCTCAGCATCTCACAGGAACACGTCTGTCTCTCTTGTTCCTTAACTTATGCTCTGGCAGCTGTGATGCCTGAATCTTCCCGTTGAGCCACAGATATATACAAAATGTGACTCAGCAGAGACACTTCTCCCCTTATAGACTCACATACTGCTCATTCTGTTTAGCTTTACAAAATGACATGCTAAGGTCTAAGGGCTTCATCTATTTATTTATTTATTTTCTTCCCACTACAACGTCATGTTTAAGATCTCCAGCCATTAATTGCTGGTTTTTCACAGCACCTTCAATATAACATGAAACAGTATGAGGCCATCTAATTGCTGTCTATGTCAGCAGTTTTTAGTGTGTGCGTGTGTGTGTGTGTATATATGTGTGCCACATTTAGAGCCATGGTCATATTTCAGAGGTGGGTGTGGGCAAGATTTACCTGGACATGTTTGTCATTTTGATTTATAATTTGACAAAAGCTGCATTTATCCAAAGGCAGGCAGAGCTGCTCTTGCAGTACATGGGAACTGGCCAGTGGTCCTGCTTCCTCCAGCTAGATTAGCTGGTGTGAACTTGATTTTGCAAAGCTGCAATATGCCAGCAAATGAGCCACAAAATGAGAGCAGGTCAACATTAGACTATTGGAACTAGAGGGGCCAATATTGGCCACCGCGCACCATCAGCTGTGCTTGCTGTTGTTGTACAGTACATGTGTTTTATTTACAACAGCACAGACTCAAATATGTAAAGGCAAACAGCAAATGTCAGTCACATAATTTTGATATTATTTACCAACATGCAAAGCATCACAAAGTTATTTGCACTGCCCTATCTCCTTGAAATAGTATTGTTTATTTAATTGAATCTGAATATCTGTGAACATCATTGGGACTGTAAACAAGATATGTGGAGCAGCTTTCAACAAGCTAACATTGTTGGCCCTAACTCATCACTATCAATTACCTCTTTATGAAGATGAATTGTTTTCATAGTTTATCCACAGAAGCTCAAGCAGAGATGTGCAGGCAGCACTGACCTCATTTAAGCTTAGCTTTGCAGAGCATTAGTATGCTAAGATTAGATGACAAGGCCCCAAAATGTAACGTTCCACACATCTTGGCTTTTTCCCTGTGAGACAGTCATTTCAATCAGATTTCTGCCCACTAATTTGAAATCCAAGAAATCCAACATCTTTTTTTTTTTTTACTTTGCTTGCCAAATTTAGGACATGTGACACCCAAATTCTGTTAAATTACAATCTAAAAACCTGTCAAACTCTGGAGAGGTAAGTGTGGAGTGTTTGTGTTCTTCATGGTTGAATTTGAAATGAGCAATTTCTTCTATATTTGGACCTGTCTTGGTTTAGTTACTGCGGCCACCCACTATCGGAGACGCTTCTCTTATATTGAGGAGGGGGACATTAGGTATTCAAAGTACAGTGCTGTTTGCTGACAAGACACTGCAACCTTCTCTGCAGGGGCTGAAAGGTGCTCAGCTTTGACAATTAGTTAGCTCAAAGTGACTGAGAACAATGACTGAGATTAAATAGAGCCAATAACATTCGGCGAGTAACCCACTGAAACAGCAATGCCAATTCCCTTTACTAAGGAGCTGTCATCTTGCCAAATGATGCGCGTCACTGGGTTTCACTGTTTCTTTTTCCCCTGCTGCTGCTTTACGGAGTTGTTTCTGCATTTGAAAGCCTACTTATTACAGTCTTTGAACTTGTGCAGAAATGTTTTTTTTTTCACTGGTAGAGATGGCTCTGACAGCTTGCTCCACACTTGGGAAATGTAGTGTTTTGTGTGTAGATACTCATGTAAAATTCAGTGTCAAGTCAACTTTGGTGTTGCATGATAGTTATGGGAAGTCTGGGCAGTGGAAAATACTTGTTTATGCTGATGACTGAATTATGACTGACATGTTAATGCAAACCTTATTCAGTGAAATCTGAGTTGAACAGTAAGCAGCTGAACACAGTCCTGACCTCACCAGCTTTATTTAAAGCTATGGTTGACAACTTAGAACCTTTTTTAGTGCAAATATTAATGTGAGAGTGTTTTATAAATGATCTTTTAGGATAATATATTCAAGATGTGCCAACATAAATCATGACTACCAGTATCTTTGCTATCTAGTTTTTAGAAAGGAATTCATGTATTCTCATTCACGTGTCTACTCAATATCAAGAAAGGAAAATTATGATTATGTATAACTGTGGCAGCCACTAAATTCCCTAAATTCAATGCAGAAATTGCTTGAAAAATAAAGCTGCAACATAAAACAAATGTCAGTCAAAGTCAACCTGCCCATGTATTTTAATGAACAAGCTGGTCATGTGATAAAATACATGCTACCAGGCAACAAGTCTGTGAAACTTGGTGATGATTATGAAAGAGTGCCTGGACATTAAATGGCATTTTGTTTCCCTCTGTGTTGGGGGTTGGCTAGCACACAGCATCTGCTAGTGTTGAAGACTGATTATGTGCTTGAAGTTGTATTAATTATAGGGCATTCTGTATTATTTCAGCAGTGGGAGTATATTGAATAGAGTCTGTGAGCCCCTTCATTCATATTCCTCATCCTTTGCCACTGTAATTTTCAGTCAGACTATTGAATGGAAAATTAGCACAGGATACTACTTACGGATCCAATAAACATTTAATACAAACTGGTCTCGTTACATAAGATGGCCTTGGGTCCCCAGTCTACCACACATGCTCTAATAAATTAAAAAGAAGAAATAAAAACAAATCATGCTACTGAATGACGCCTTGCTCCCTAGATTTTTTAATTCAACGCATCTACACATAACAGATATACTTATAAAGTCATTGCTTTTTCACAGGCTTTAGTATGTGATTGCAGCATTGAGCTTTTCATAATGCAGCAACATTAGCCGGTGGCATAGTCAGCCATTATATCTGATGGGCAGGCTGGTTAGCTGACTGGCTGGCAGGCAGGGTGGAGGTGCATTAACAAGGCCTCTCTATTTTTCTATCTCTTTGACATTTCCACGTCGCCTCTACACGGACAGTAATTTATTATTTATAGACCAGCTTTGGAAGTGTACAAGGCAGTTTCACATGCATCACTCACTGTGTGTGGACACAGGATATTGTAGTGAAACACATGTAGCACATGGCAGTCACATGGCAGTGCTGCTACATGCCACACATGCACATACTGCACACACAGATCTCACCACATGTGACATGCTGCTGACATGGCTTTAGCAAAGATTAGCCAGGATTAGATTTAATGTGATGCAGAACTGAATAAATAATTGAAATATTCTTCTCATAGAGCTTTAGGCCTGCTTAATCATATTTAACCAGAATAAGTAAAACTTCATTAGGAACATGCGGAAGTTGTTTTACTTTATTTTACAAATTTTTGCATGGTTCAAATAATTCATGTGAACATTATACTAGATTTCTCACAATATACATGACAAAGCCAACACAAATATTTTTTTTTACTTTATCAAAATAGACAAGTGTATAGTTTCATTCAATTCAATCATCAAGTTGAATTTTTGTTTTGAGTATTATCTGTCGTTTTTTTAGTAGCATGGCCCTGGAGAATTTCGAGTTTTGATTGGTTGGAATGTATGCATTACCTTCAGACAAATCCTTGTTAATTAGTAAATTAACTTACCTTGTCCTGGAGGCAGAATAATATAGAATCCATGATTAATAAAAGAAAGAATGAAAAGTTTATATTTAACGACCATGAGTAAAATTCCAGGAAAATTGCCACCAAATAGCTAGTTAGCTAGCAAGTTATAGTTCAGAAAACTCAGAAACTCCACAACAGAGTGAAAGTTACTATAGAAAGGAAGTTGCATATAGAATTTACCCAAAACTTTAACTTTATGATTAACTCATGAATAGTTAATATTTAAGTGATAATATTTATTAAATTACATTGTCTGCAGATTTACTGGATAATCTGCTGGACTTATATACCTGCATTTAAAGTAAATAACAAAGAACAAGAAGAAAAAGAAACAATCATGTTAATACGCTAGATAAGATAAATGAGGATGTTTGTTGGCCTCAGCACTGAGATGGAGATGCTGTCGCTCTGAGGGAGCTGATAAGTTGCTGTCTGTCACAGTTCGTTCCCCGCACACACTGCACCACGTTATGTTTCACACGTCATATAATCAAATACACAGAGAGCCATGAACACCCCCTCCACACATAGAAAGTGTCAAATATTATGCATCTTCCAAGTGGAACACATGGATACAGTTTGTGCAAATACAACTCATTTTATTTTCCATCTTGGGAGCATAGGCTTTATCTACCTGTATGGGTATGTACACACAACCCTGCAAACACAAACACTCATGTTTACATCATGTCGGAGGACATTACATAGACTTAGACTCATTTCTTAGAAATCTGGGTTATGTTCATACAATGTTTTTATCAGTGTGATGAAAAGAGACATTTCTCATTTATTTGAATGAGGCAGTATGTTTAACATACCAATACCAGAAAAATTGCATTGGGCAATCACAAATATGCAGTAGTGCATTCCTAGTGGATTATTTTGTAATGTGAACATTATATTTCTGTTGTTTAACTTGGGATCATCATGATCAAAAATAAGACTGATAACTTTCCTAAGTTGTACAATCCTGCATACGACTATTACAAACTACTGTGCTGTGTTTTGGCATCTTATAAGCTTTAAACACATAAATACATTGCTCCTATTGTACTTCCCAGGTCATATTTGACTGACTCACCTGAAGTAACACACCCCACCGACAGCGGCCTGTGCATTGTTTTAAAATAGGGCAAATGTGAATGTGAATATGGTCTTTACCCTAAACTTAATCATAAGCACTACTTGCCTACCCCTATCTTAGCCATAAAACACGTCCTCATTCTAAAATCTAATGATTTACGTTATGGGATCTTTTTGTCCCCAAAAGGAAGGGAAGTTTTTACAATGTGACTGTGTAAACAGATTTATGTCCCCACAATATGAGTAACACAAGCCCACACACACATCTACACTGTAAGAAAGACCAATTCCCCAGAGTTGCTCACTGGCCTGTGGTTGATGTGACACATCCTCAGCCCCTGCAGTGATGCCCAGAGATGAGCCACAACGGTAAGACTGACACACACATTTTACTTACTCTCTTGCTCGTTCACTTGCTCACACACACATACACATACACATAAAACATGGATCAGGTGACCTGTGCCTTGCAGACTTCAACCATGCTTGCTGGCCCTTGGATGATGAGTGGCAGGCAGCTCCTCTCTCTCCGCCTGTCTTTTCTTGTCCTTCCTATCCTCCTCTTTCCCTTACTTGCTCAGGTACTTTAGTTGTTGCCATTTCAAAACAATATTTGGTGTGATCTGTTTCAGTGTCTGGAGAACTTGCTAAAAGCAAGACAATGTAATTTCTTGAAAAAGTAATAAAACAGTCGCTCACTTTCAGGCTTCCTCAGACATCCACAAGCGCTCATGTTCTTTGGCCCATGGAGCATGAGCTTTACAGGAATGCTCTAAAAGTACATTATTTGCATGTATCTGCTTAGTTGTGCTTCATATAAAGACCTATTTGTGATCATTTTTGCTGCACTAAGTATAATGTATCCTATGAACTCTTCAAGTGGTGACTGCATATAATCAAATACTTAAAGCTGTGGTTACTGATTTTTCTTGGATACCTAAAGGTACAAGAATAACCAAAAAAACATGACTACTTATGATGTTATGACGAACATGCTAGCAAGCAATTGTTTACCCTTCAGCCAGGATACACAGAGCAAATTTATAATTAACTTAGGCATATTTTTTGTCCATTTAAAAAATGTAGGACTTTGTTTTTAGCTGTTTTGTCTCCACCTTGTCATGTGTAACATACCTGGCTGTTCAGATGTCAGACTATGGTAGCACCAGTGCTGTGCTGTTAAGTTTGCCACCATTTGTTGCTGAGCAGAAACCATACAAAGGAGTTTATCAGACCTTTTTTCAGAGAAATCAGCTGCCTATTGTTACTGGAAACAAGGTTGATGAGACTGGAGCTTTTGGAATGAAAGACCAAAACAGCTAAAAAGATCAGTAGAGCTTTTGTGGCTTAGGGTCTTCAAGCTACTCCTTTGACACTGCACATAGTCTTCTGATCCACTGTTAACGCCAGAATATTGATCAAGGCAGCTTAAATCCAGATTTAGATTAGACTTCTAATATTATGAAATTACTTGTACTTGTACTTGGTTTGCTTGGCAATTGCAATAACTCACATTCACAGCTGTCAAATGACGGTGAGCCACACTGGACATATTTTTAGGGCATAATTTTAATCTTAGCCCAGGGCTAAGTGCTGTGTTAAAAGGCTTATTGACTCATCAGTGTCCCAAAGTTTATTAAATCATTAAACTAATAAATGACTATATTGTAGTTCTCCAGAGGCTGGAGGCTACCAATTCACTACCTTTACTCTGATGCAAAGGAACGGGCTGCATATAATATGTTAATGAATCACAACAGTGACTTAGTAGATCACATCTGTCTAGATTGCACAAGTGGCACTGTTGTCAGACTGAAATTGAAGAGTGTTTTCTTGCTTTCAGTTTTACTTCGAAAAAGTAAAGTATATGCAGGAAAACTGAAGAAGTGACTATTCAGCATTGACTGAAGTAGCCTGTTTTTTCACATTTGTATACTGTTAATGCCTGTGGTCCTTCTTAAACAGACATATACATGTTCCATTGTCCTTTTGAAAAATTACTCTATTATGAAGACGTCAAGCAGCCAAAACAGCCTGTGGTGGAATGAAACCCCTGATTTATCATCATCCAATTATTGTATTGAGAAAGGGCGGCACACTCAATATGGAGTATTACACTCATTCATACGTGATATGGAAGCCAGTCTACATGTTACATGCTGTAAGGAGATCCCCTATACAGTATGTCTCTGCATAATAAATTGAAAAATCAAATCATTTGTACTAAGTCTTTAAATTGTATTGGCCAATATTCCATTTTTGCTAAAAGCCCATTACTGGTTTAATGTCAAACAAATACATGGATCAAACCTTGATGACATTATTGAGCTTTTACATTGACCCTCATCACTGAAGTCTCATTTAATCTATAATAGTTGCATTCACTGCATATTTCAGTGTGAGATGCCTTCAGTGAATGTAACACAGGAGTGCTTTATCCATGCATCCAGAGCTTCTGTTTCTGAAAGTATTAACAAGATGCTTTTCTGAGCTTTGGAGCTGTGCCTCTGCCACCCGCCTTTATACTAAGCTAAGCTAACCTCTGGTCACATTAACTGTGATTATATTATATTAAGATTACTGTGTGTGTGTGTGATGGCTTGTGTGTGACTGCTTCTCACTTACCCTTTTTATTATAGAAGTTGCATCAGTTAAGGTTGATTATTGTTCATTATACATACACACACATGCAGTACTGTACACAAATGCAGAAATGAGAAATGTGCGCGCGCGCGCACACACACAACCACACAGCACAGACTCCTGTGAGTCACAATTGCTGAGGCAGAGGAGGTTGTTGCTTTTCCCTTTATCTCTATTTTTGTGCTGTCGTAACACTTGTGTTCTTTCTTTCCAAACTCCTTTGCATTGAATTGCCTTTCCTGCTCTTCACTTCTTCAACACAGTTTCAAATTCTGTCTACTTGTCATCCTTTCATTCTTACCTCTAGAGTGTTTTCTTTCTCTTATTTCTTCTCTCAGCATGCCATATCCATCACCCCTCTGTTTACATCTGTGTCCCTTGACCAGGCATGTCTGGTCTCTTCTTTCCTCCCAGCAGGCTTCTCATTGGGAGAATCCTGGCAGTCCCTGTCACAAAAATACTCTTCTCTGTGTCTGTATGGTTAGACCCTTAGTCACACTTCACATGATTATGTTTCTTTTAGCTGTAAATCCTATATTCCTAAATAAAAGCCCATACTAAATAAAAGCTGTTTACTTATATAGCAAAGTGAGGTGGGATAAAATTCATCACACTGCACTAATTCTATCAGAACAACAATATCATGTCATACTCACCACTCTGTGAGTTTTTTTGTAATAAAAATATCTGTTTTCAAAATACTTTTTTCACATTAAGGATAAGATATGGGCCCCTCGAGATGTTATAAATTTTTCATTGTGTCTGTGTTGAAAGTGCTACAATGGTGATAGCTTAACAGTCACAAAATGAAACTAAGCAGAGTCAAGTAGATGTATTGGAAATAATTATTAGATAAAAGCAATATTTCTGTTTGAAAAAATAATGATAATATATGTAACGTGCATATAGATTTACATGCAAAAATGGCCTAAAATCTGGCTTCTCTGTTGGCTGGACACCTGCCTCACTCTGCAGGTTCTCTGAAACCACCCTGTCCATTTTTATCTCTTTCCCTCTGTCTATTTTCTTCTCTCTTGCTTTCTGTGTGTTTTAGTGTCTTTTTCTCATCTGTCCCAGATTAAAGGCTCGCCTCCACTCCAGAAACCTGCCTACCTACAGCCTGCTGGAACAGGGTCATAGCACTGATCTTGTCCAAGAGGCTGCCTTTGAAGCAGGCTTTGGGCACATACATACACACACATACATGCACGCACATACCTAGACAAGACATTTTTCTCCCTCCTCCTCTCTCCATGCTGTGATAAAGTGGCCCGGGTGTGACTCTCTCGTCTCTTCTAATGCTCTTTTTTTATTAATGAAGTTGGCTAATACAGACACATGGGTAGTAGAATTGAAGAATTGAGTCTTGGGATCCTTTTATCCAATATGTTGGAAGTGTAACTCTATTCATTCTGGAAGTTTATCAACTCTTGTTGTGATGATGTGTTTGCTATTTTTGTCTTATTTGATCAGCATGCTGTGGATCTGTTTGAGGTGCTTGTTAACTCTGAAATTTGAAAAAATGTTCATCTTTGTTCAACTTCACTAGCATCAAAAAGTTTTTCAGAACACCTTGAGAACTCAGAGCGGTGGTCGGCCATGCTGCTGCCACATTATCCACCGATTAATTAATTCCAGCAAGTGTGATGTGTGTCACGCTAAAAAGCAGGGTGCCATTTGATATTCATGAGGTGTCATCCTGTTTCAAATGTCCCCTCCGGTGTTAGCGTGACAAAATGCAGTTCTGTTCAATCCCAGGCCTCCCACATATCTTAACTGGAGGCTCATCGCTCATTTCTGGTATGTGGTCAGAGAATGCAAGGGTCTGGGCCATTTGTGCACCAAGGTGAGGGACTGCAATCTGGCAGCTGTTTTCTACTCGAGGACCAAGCCTGACTGACCATTAACGCCCTGTGATACTTAACCTCTCATTGGCCATTGAGAATCGTGTGCACAGATAAGGTTCCAGGGAAGATTTATTTATTGTCCTCTTCCTCATTCAGTGTTTTTCTACTCAATAAGTGCTGATAAGTATTTGATTAAAGGAAGCTGACAGAACAAAGTAAAACTCCAATTTTGTGATATTGGATAAAAAAGAATTTCAGCACATTTTAAAGAGTATCTGTCGCATGTCCAGATGACTAAAAACTGAAAAACTAAGAGGTAGTGTCTTTCTATTCATACAACTTTTAAGACCCTCGTTAGACAAGAATAAAATAACAATTCTGCAGCACAAGTATCTTGTAAGCCCACCTTAAAGCTTAAAATGCGTGGGCTCTGTGAGAACACATTTCCATGGAAAGAATACACCTAAATAAGAAAACACAATAAACAACACCTAATATGTCTTGAAGCATTAGTCTGCTTAAGTAAAACAGTGTGGGTGTTGTTTAAGCCCAGTTTCTTTAGCCTTTAAGATTGTGACAATCATTGCAAATTCCTTCTAAAGCTCTGTTTGTACCGTATCGCTTGAGATCCTTATGTGACTTGGAATAAATGCAGATTTTATCTTAAATTCTTACAAAAATGACTTATTATATTTCACCAACTTCCAGTATCATACATCTGTGAATCAGTATTTTAGTAACTGAGGTTTTTAAAATGTCCCTTTTCATTCTTTGTGATTTGAGAAATAAACAGCAGAGGAAATTATAAATTTGAGTTCTCCTAACATTTGTTGCAAATTCAGGAGGCCCATCTATCTGCTCAGCTTGGAGAGTCACTCAGGGCCCTCAAAGTGACATGCACTATGTGTGGCAGCAAGTGTTTTGTTTGTTTCTTTTTTCAAGTAGTAGGCTACTACAATTATGGCTAATGGATGGATTAAGGGGAATTCTAGTCTGTCACAACTTGACTGCTATTGGTTATGCACTCACCAAGTGAATTGCCGTAGTCTGGGTCAGAAAATTGTTCAAAATAAGCTGCGCGCGTCAGAAACATGAGCAATCAGGCAATAAGATAATACAAGGTTTTACATTTAAACAGCTCTCACAACTTTTCTTGTGAGAAATCTATCTAAACTGTGGCTTTAGTTACAACCTCTATGATTGTCTGACTGCTTGTGTTTATTTTGATGAATTTTGTAGCAATGTTGCTGTTGTAACTGATGGCATAAACTATCAAAATAAGCCTTGATAGTAATATTATTAAAGTTATCCTATAACACCACCTCTATTGAAAAGATTCATTGTTTTCCATTCAATTTCAGACAGATATTGTAAATGCCTGTCAACTCCTGACCAAGTCCTCATTTTTACTGACTTTTCTTCTCAATCTGAATCTTTGACATTAACACACACACACACACACACACACACACACACACACACACACACAAAGGCTTAGCAATATACACTACTCACAAAAAGTTAGGGATATTTGGGTTTCGGGTGAAATGTATGGAAAACGTAAAAAGTTCACACTACAGTGATATTATATCATGAAAGTAGGACATTTAAGTAGAAG
>JAUMHL010000006.1:13444624-13468225 GCA_032362345.1 Sandelia bainsii | reverse complement strand
GAGAGACAGAAATGATGCCGTCATGTAAATAAGATAAATAACATGAGGCTGTTTAGTTTGTTTAATAAAAGAACAACGTACTATCATCAATATCACTTCTATAGTAAACGAAACCTGAAATTACTACTAATGTGATCTGGCGCTGTACAGAAAATCTAATTAAATAAAATTAACTTGTGATTTGTGATGCTGTGAACATATTATTATTACATATATTATTGTGTTTTTCACATTCACAGTTTGCAGGGTGTGAACAAGCAAACTGTGAATGTGAAGTGAAAGGAGCTATTACCTTTTTCTTACTTTGTAGGTCTGTAAAATAATGAGAATGAGTAAAACATTTTTTACAGAGTGGAAAATGACAGTAGCATTTACGAATTGCACACTCTTCTGCTGTATGAAAAACAAAGCTATTTCTGGGGACTCTTTGTCACATCCTGTCTAAACAAATAAATGTGAACAGTTTAAATTGGCTTTTTTCTAAGCTTCAGATATTAGTGGTCTCTATGTTCTCCATACCAAAATGCCTGATCTTTCTACTTTATATTTAATAATGTCTGTAATTATCATTCCTCTTTCCCACCTATAAGTTATTCTGATGAGGTAAAACTAAGAAAGCTGAGGAATCTAATAGTATAGTATTTTGCCCAAAAGAGAGGGTTTACCTTATATTTTCAGCTCTGTTATGCTCAAATGCCTCCAAATACATTTCTAATGCATTACGTGTAAGACTTTTATAGTGTGTGGGGGGCAGAAAACTCAAATCAGTTTCTTGACTTCTTGCACTTGCACTACAGTTGAGTGGTCAGGTTATCACACTGCCGTTTGGTGTCTTCACACCACCAAGTCCCAATGCTCTCTGGAGCCATTGGGTTTCCATTACCACAAATCCATTCCACTCATTTAAAATTAATGGCTGTGAACTTTCCCTGACCCCAGAGATAAGCTAGGCCAAGCCTTTTTTTCTTTAGAACACCTTAAGGATTAGGTTTTCCAATCCATGATTGAGAAGATGTATCTTGGGCATAGTAATAATTGGATAGTCAATAGAAATTATTTCTTATTTAGTCAATGACTTCAGCATACTTTATACATTGACCAAAAAACTATAGAATATCTCATAGCATTGCATCTTCAGTGTTTAAATTAATTTGGTATATGTTTTAGACTGTAATTACTGTTGTTTTTTGATTTTTTTTAGATTCAGTTATACAGAGTGTTATTTTTTATTTTTAAATTATTATTTTTCTATCTTAAAAGAATCTTAGAAAATCATCTTAGACATACAACACCACAAACTACAGCCAGAAGTCAGAGTTGTACAGGTGAAGCATCATCACCCTGATGCAGTCATTAACCATATAAATCATTTTATCATTTTTACAAGAATGCATATATGTCAGGACTGTTGTAATGGGTTTGACTATCAGGTAAAGCATCATAGAAAGATTTTCACAGTACTGCAGGCATCATTACACATCACGTAGCACATTAAAAATAGATGCTTTACAATAGCTAATGTCCCCACCAAATCTATCCATGCACACTTTGCTATTCTTTTCAGTTGTTCAAAATCTTATAATATTGCCAAAACCAAGATAGTGTTAATTCTTTTAAAATTTGCTACAGCTGTGACAGTCAGCCACGACCAACAGTTTCATCTGAAGCCATTTGTTTCTTGGCAATAAGAACAATTTAGAACAGCACCAGCCTTATCCTTGAAATTGAATTCTAGGTAGCTGATTTAATAAAACATTGGTTAACATATGTTTAGGCACAAAGGGAACATGGTTTGTTTTAGGAAATATCATGACTAGGGTTAAAATAATGACTTACTAAGGTAACAACACTGATCAGTTTGGCATGGGATAAAAACAGCTGTTTCCCATTTCACAGTCCTGTTGAATTATTTCTCATTCATCCACCCTGACCTCCACACTGTGCGAGACAGGAGTGACTGTTGCTCTTTTCACAATTATTACAGCTGCTAGAGGTTACCTAATTATAACACCTATGGATGATACAGACCTGGCCTACTGGTAAGGTTAGTTTGTTCTACTGACGCATAATTAACAGAGCTTGAGGAAAGAGTGAAAAGCCAAATAGTTTTTGACTGTGTAACAATAGTATCAAATTACTCTGTGTGAATTACCTGTGCTACATTTATGTTATTTATGTATATTAGGTTTGCTTTTATGGCAGCTGTATCAAAATTTAGACAATAGCAGCTCTCATGAAGTGCAATTATCCACATTTGAGCACCAACATTTGTCCTACATTTTCAGTGCTAAGTGTACACAATCTACCAGATGGTACTGTAAACACACTGCAGAATGTATAATTTCACTCATGAAAAGAGCCCTTAACGCATAATGTTACACTCTTATAAGCTGAGCTGTATTACTTTTACTCATTTTCTGACTGCTCTTATCCACCATGAAAACGCAGACCTATCTGTTCAAAGTTATGGGATGCACAAGGTTGTGTATTCATCCACCACCCATGACTTGGTGAATGGTGAGAATAGGTTAGGACTGGGGGTGTTGGGGGCATTACCCAAGGCTCCTTTTTTCTGCCCCCTGAGGACCCAGCCACTGGTGGTGGAGGGAGGGAAGTTTCTCAGCCTTATCAGCATGACAGCACCCAGCGCTCTAATCACTGGGTCCCAGAGACAGCCGGAGGTAAAGGGAGAGTGGATGAGTGAGCAACATTCAAGGAGAGAAAATGAAGGAAGGAGAGTAGGAAAAAGGCAGTGTTTATACCTTTTAGGTTACATCAAATGACAGATGCTTTACAGTTCAGTGCACTGAGTAGAAATCCTTTTGGTGAGAATAGACAAGAGCAGATTTTGTCTCTTGGCACATTGTTGATGATTAAATATAGAGACTTTGCAGTTGCATCAGAAGTCTCTTAGCAACATCAGGTGCCATTTTGAAAGCATCCTGAAGGAAAAGATTTTCCATTTTTGGCAAAACAAATTTTGCTGAAAATATTATGGGTTGGATAGAATCCCAGTCAAATTGAGTAAAAGAAGTGCTTGAAATACACGCAGGAGCTGTGGATTCACTGAATACAAGAAGATGAACAACAAACCAGCATGCCCAGTTTAATTGTTTATCAAATGCACAAACAGCTTGTATAATAGTGAGAGTGATCCGACAATGTAGTTAGTCCGCTACCATCTTAGCATCTACTTGCTCACCATTGTGCTCGGGGTCACGTATATTGTCTTGGCCTGTAGCAAGGCTGGCTAACATATAGTTGTGTGGGTGGACCTGCTGTGTTGAATTTTCATGCTTCAAGTGATTATTGAACTGTATATGTTAGAGAGTGATACAAGTGACACACACAGACCCAAAAAGGAGTTTTTTTTATATACAATTATCAGAAAACAATGAACTGTGATTTTTTTTTTAGTCCCACAAGTAGCTCTTTTGTTCTGATCAGAACTTGATCCTTTCAGTGCAATAATGTTTTGAAAGTCAAGAAGAAGTTAAATTACATACATACAGTACATTGTGTCTCATTCAAGTGTAGCCAAAAGAAAATCAGCCAGCTTGGTAAGTTCTGGATGCGCAGCTCTCAACCATCTTAGCTGGAGAGGGACTTTAGGGCAAATGTTGTAAAGGCCCAAAAGCACAGGGAAACCTGCTTTTTCAGAGTGTGCCTACTGAGCAGCTCTCTTAAGAATGAATTGGTTGTCTTTTTGTACACACTACCCAGTTCTCATTAATACATTTATCCACTCCGAGTTGGACAGTAATAAAAGCTCACTTTCTCTCTGTAGTCAGTTTTTGCACATGACAGCTTGAACAATGGTAAAAAAAAAATACATATGCACTAAGGCAAAGTTTAGCTTACACAAAGTGGCCAGAGTGACAGTTTATCTTTGGGCTTGCCATAGCTGTACAAACTTTCTCAGGGTGAGATTATTCAAATGCTTCAAGCTTGAATCAAATAATACTTGGAAGTCATTCTGATCTGACTCTGCTTTTGACAGGACAAAGTAATTTCTTTGTGACTTCCAAAAACACTGACAAATAAATCAATTTTATGATGAGACAACATTAAAGTTAAGTTGTTTTTTTTTCAACTTTGTTAGGGTTAGGAAAAGAACATGGTTTGGATTCAGATTATAGAACAATCTTGGCCATGGTTCAAATATGCAAGAAACTGACCTACTTTGACATACTTTATTTGAAAAAAAACCTCCCCCTTCCTTTCCCCTTCTTCTCTTCTATTTGCAAAGTCAAGTCGAATCTCTGAGTCACACAAAGGCCAAAAGACAACAAAGTTGATGGTGTCTTTGTAGACATGTGGAGAACACCTGTTAACCTATAGTAATTCAAATACAGTAACAGTCCTTTGGAAAACACAAAACATTTTTGAGTTAATCATTTAAACTGTAAACATTGCTGGCAAAGCAGTTAGATTTTCTGCTGGCAGCATTTGTTTTTCAATTCTTCATTGAAGAGTTTGTAATACAATAGGGAAGTGCTATAGACAGTAAACAATACATTAATATTTTATTGATTTGATGCTGCTAGAATCCAGGTATGGTTGTAACCCCAGATCTCATTGTGATAGAGCACATAGTGTTTCATTCTCCAAACTTGATTTACTGCCAGTACTGCTTTAAAAGAAAGACAATCGGATTGGTGCTATTGATAATTAGTTTTTAATGTGCTACACTCATCATGTCCAATTTCATGCCCCTTAGGCAGCTGATCACAGATTTAATCAAAACATTATTGCTTGCTATACTTAAAGTGAATGCAGGGAGGGATTCTCTGTGCATGTGTATGTCTTCATGCAGGTAATAGTATGAAGGGGACACAATGTTATTGTGTGTTTGTGGGACGGAAGAGTGAGTGAGAGAAGTTGTCAGCATGTGCATCCATCCCAGCAACGTCCCTCTTTGATAGACATTGAATGTGTGTTCCAGGCCATTAACCAAGAGCTACATTTGAAGATGACATGCTTGGAAGTTTGTGGTCGGTGCTGTGTCGAAGGAAGCCATTGTTATTATTTTGTTTCTAGCAATGAGGAGAGTGTTCAGGCCTCCCTCACCTGATGAATACAGATGAAAGCAGGGCTGTTATGTCTGTTTTTTAGAACATTCTCACAGAACACCTGGGACCTGTTAGTCCCAACTGTTGGGCTTTTGTAAAGAAGGCTGCTACTGACATTACAAAAATACTCAGTGGTGAGACCAAATGAAGCACTGTTGGTAAACAGTACCACACTGGTGGTAAACGTCCATATCAATTGCAGTATCGCAGTATATTCTTTAGCTGCATTGGAAGTGTGTGTTATGCAGTAAAATATTGTCTACTATATACTTTGTCTTTGTTTGCTAGGAATAGTGATTTGAGTCAGCTGATTTGGCTGCCATTATTTTGGCTGTCTGTCTTTGGCCCAAAACAAGACATCCTAATGAATAATGTTTGCAATTTGGTGTGGATATTCAAGGTCTGTAGAGAACTGCTGCTGAAGATTTTGGTTATCCAAATATCCTTTAAATCAGCATTTTCTTCAGACAGACCTTTCTGTCAAAAATGCAGACTTGGACAGATACATCACCCCTGAGGCAGCTGAGGCATTTTTTAAAACACAGCAAGCACAGTGTATTTTCAGACTGCAAAAGCACATAGCAACGGTGGACATAACAATGCCAGTTCTACTGAATTACTAGTTTATTTGCAGGTAAGAGTTAAAATGATAGAGTTCTTGTACATACTGTATCAACAGCATCATCCACATGATTTATGTAATTTTTCTATGGTGTCAGCATGTTGGTTTTCATAGGTAACATAATTCAGGTAGGTAATGGCTCCACTGTGGCTCATATGTCTCAGTCATTGTCTCAAATATCTGTAGACTGTAAGTTTGTAGACTGATGTTTTTGTCATGGAGAAAATATCCTCACTGATGCCAGGAAAACAGTTCAAACTGTTCAAAAATATGCTGCCAAACCATTGTTTCACTGCCCACAGCAAAAGAACAAAAAGGCTTCTTTGGGCATTAGATTGTTGTCTTATATCTAATGTAATGGAAGCAGTACACTGGATATAAGTTTTACAGAATAAATGAGTGAACATCGTGTTATACTCAGCCAAGAGTTTAACTCCCTTGCCTTCAGCATAACAACTCAGTTTGAGTGGCTAACATTTCCAGTGCTACAACAGAGAAAGTTACCAACAGGCATTTATACATGAAAATGCACACTGTAATATCTTGATCTAGAGTTAGTGCTTCATCCCTAGCTACAACCTGATAAGTTCCTGTACGAACTGCAACCAACTTACTTAAAACCAACTTAAAACATTTGCTTTTCTACTGCACAAAAACAAGACACCTTATAATTATGTCAGAAACATACACACACACAATTCACATTAATTTAGTTTAGATATTTACAAATCATAACAGATTAATTTCAAGGAACTTCACAAGTTAAGACTTTACAAATTTAAGTAGAAAACCCAACAATCCCCCTTGGCATTAGGTGACAATGGGGAGGAAAAACTTTAACAGAAGAAACTTCCAGCAGAACCAGGCTCAAGGTGGGTAACCATCTGCCTCAACCGGTTGGGGTGAGTGGAAAGTGGAGATAAAAAAGAGCAAGAACAAGCAGCAGAGAGCAGCTCTGGCTGCAACAATTTGAATTCACTGGAGGCGTTTTGAGGACTTGGGACATCCTCTTAATATGGAGTTACAGCCGTCCAGTCTAGAATTAGCAAATGTATTGACTAGTTTTTCAGCAAGGAATCCGCAATCACATTGAGACAGGATACTCTTAATTTTAGCAATATTCTTCAGGTGTCAGGAAATATTTCTACATATTTCTTTTATATAAGTGGTAAAGGAAGAAAATAACTCCAAGGTTCTTTACAGTAGTACTTCAGGCCAACTCTATATCGTCTAGAGTAGATAGCATACATAGTATCTGATGTTTTTTGGGCCCAAATACAATATCTGTCTGCAAGACAATTACAGTTACAGGACTCTCAGGGCTCTATATCTTTTTAGTATCCTCAATGTTTGACTAATTTATTTGTTCTGGTCTGGTTTCAAAGATATACTGTATATATATATAGCTGGGTGTACTCTGCATAACTGTAAAATACATTTTATTTTATTTATTTTAAGTGTTTCCTAATAATATTGCCTAAGGGAAACATATAAAGTGAAAAGTATGGATCCAAACACCATAACCTGTGGAACTCCAAAATACAGTAGTTTTTGTGTACATGGAAGAATCATCATTAACATGAAAAAATTAGATTTAGATAAAACGAATTTAAGACCATTCAAACCAATCTAGTGCTGTTCCTTTAATTCAGTGGTTCTCAAACTCGGTCCTCAGGCCCCACTGCCCTGCTTGTTTTCCAGCTAACCCTGCCATACACACTGCTTCCAGCTATCTCCCAGCTTCTGATTGACTGAACACACCTGGTCCAGGTAATTAGCAGTGTGTATTGCAGGGATAGCTGGAAAACAAGCAGGGCAGTGGGGCCTGAGGACCGAGTTTGAGAACCACTGCTTAATCCCAATAAAATGTTTTAGTCACTTCTTTGTCAAATGTAGCACTAAGATCTAACAGGATGAATATACAGACTAGTCCATTGTCTGAAGCTAAGAGAAGATTGAGAAAATACATGCATACACAATTAGTCTACACAAGGTGGAATAATAAATGCATACGTATATTTATAATATAAAGTTAATATATAAAATGATTTAACTACGCATATTTGGATATGATCCATAGTCAAATAAAATATAAATTGGTTGCTTTGGAAATTTTCCACTACACATTTATGTACTCTAGAAAACCATGACAGTATATTCCCAGTGTGTAGATCTCATTTCAGAGGTAAGATTAGTTAAGCTAATTTCAGGTCTCAGGGTCTTCAGCCAGGCATACTTCTATAACGTTATGACAACCTACTGAGTACCACATTATAATTAAATGCTTTGCATGCTGATGTCAGTCTCTAAGAGTTAGTAATGGGGGTTTGTTTATATTATCTTTCTTGTTCATTTCGAGTTTGAACAGTTGGACAATTTAACTTTGCCACACTCCACTGTTGCTAATGATGACTGTCTTTGTTTTTTTTACTCTAATTGTTTGCATTTATGTGCCTGAACACTGCTGACTTTGTGGTGTAAATGTGACCTGCTCAATGTAAAGACATTTTATGTCGTCAGTGTAGAAACAAAGGAAAAGGAAGAAAAACAGACAGCTGGAGCCAAATAGTAGTGGCACTGTTTATCTTGAACTACTTAGCTCCCTGGCTGTGAGTCAAATGTAAAGAGAGACACTGGGAGGTAGTGGAGACCTTTATTAAATGCAACTCAGGTCCTGGTGAAACCCTGGTTAATGTCCCTATCATCTCTGGAGTGGTCCAGCATCTAGCTCTCTGTCCAAATGACTCATGTTTAATGCATCTCTACAGTCCTTGTCATTTAACCTCGCCTCTGAGGTTGTGGGTCTGGGTGGGATAGTGAAGGCTCCCACAAGACCCATAAGAGGCACAGCCGCAAGGCAGTTATTCTTCACCCACTCTTCATTTACTTAACATGGGGAGATCTGCTCCGTGTCTTACTCATGCTGTATAATTTCCCCAACGCCAAACCCCCTCACACCATCACAGTGTGCGAACCTGAACTCAGTGGTGGTCCAACTCAACTATGTTGCTTTCTGTGCACTTTGATAGTTAATGGTTTAACAATTTACTCTTTTGTTGTGCATTCCACTTCATAGAATTGGTAAAATATTGATGGCTATCCATCTTCATCAACCTTTGTCAGACAGATTTATACAGAATTAAAACTAGATATTTTAAACAGAATATTTTGTTAGAAGTGAGGGCTTCTGTCTGATATTTTCTAAGATTGCATTCATATTGCATGGATTTGAACCTGCCATGCTCATTAAACACTAAACTATTTGAAAATGAATGCAGTAGCTTGGAAGTGAAAGTAATTTACATTTACAACATGGTTGGACGACGCATCATACAAGCTTGTTTGAAACAGACTGAGGCCTTTAAGCTTGCAGAGATACATGTCCGGGGATTTAGGAAAAGCAAATGAGCAATGATTCAGCAAGATACATCTTTACCACAAACGGGGCTGTGTAACAGGATATAAAAGAGCTGAAATTCTTCTCTTTGTTTCATTTCGCTGATCTTCACGCTGCATTTTCCTCAGATTTTCTCTGCTTACATGCATAGACTGCCTCCCTCTCACTTACACTTACACACCCACTCAATCTCTGCTTCTCTTTCGTGCTCCAGATAATGGTAATTTGAATATCACCATGTTTGAAATTTGGCAAAAGTTGAAGAGGAAATAGGTTTTCTAATCAAAATCTGCCTCATAGCAGGAATCCTGATGCTTACTTGGCTGAAAGATGTTCTTCAACGATGGGGGCCTAAATGGATGCCAGACTGTTTACTGTGGGCCAACACCACTCTTTCACTGCAATGTGGAATTTAATACAGATGTCTCAATTGAGACAGATTTCTTTTTTCGAGTTTGCTTCTTTTTTTTTTTTACTTAAAAGTGTGTGTCGTGCTCAGATTTTTTAACATGTTATTATTTTATAGCAGTGTGAGAGAATTTGTTATTGTGATCAAGTGGTGTATATGGCACTATCACACTGCACTACTGTATCTTATGTATGTATCTTGCAAGTGAGGAGCAAAAGGTGAGAAGATTGATATCAGTCATGTTTGTACATTACATATGAAGCTACAGCCACTAGCTTGTTAGCTTAACCTACAGGCAAAGAGAACCAGCTGCACCTCTAAAGCTCTCTTAACATGTTATACCTAGTTTGATTAGTCCATACAAAAACTGAAAAGTGGCTTGTTGTGTTTGTAAAGGGGATTATGTGCTGGACTGTTTCTTGGCTGGAAGCAAAGCCATCATGGAGTCTTTGCTGGTTGCCGAGCAACTTGACACCTTGCCTATGGTGTGGTTTCTTTGTTGTTACACTACTTGCATTTATTAACCTAATCATTGTATTATTTTTTTTTTTAGCAACTACACTGTGCATCAAAATAACAGCAACATTATCATGTGCTGCTGTTGAGAGTTTAAGTGTGTCACTGCCTAAAGGACATAATTCTGTAGATATGTGATATGAAAGTATCCATGAAAAAATTTAGCACAATGTCTTTCTACTTACTTCTACTTTCTGTTTACTTTTTGGTATAAATATCAAGAAGTATGTTGATCAAAGCTTAATTGTAGCCAAATGAATTTTCCTTTGAAGTTAAAACCTTGAACTTAAATTTCAACAACTGGCTGTTTCTCAAATCATCTGCTGTTTTTAATGATTTTCTTTTGGAATAAGGGCCCAGCATGAATAACTTTGCTTTCACTTGCATTTTACAAGCATGCACCTCTGCACAGTGGCAAAGGGGGGCAATTAACTTTTAAGTGGGACTTTGAACGCTAACCACCCTTTCTGTTTTTTCCCCCCTCCCCTCTGTTCTCCCCACCTATCCTCCTTTTCCAATGCAGGAGCTGCACAGTACCCAGGTAAGCTTTCCCATGATTCCTTTTTTCTCCTCACCCCATTCCCTCAGCATATTCTTGCTTTCCAGCTTTTGTCTCTTATTCTTCTTCTCAACATCTGGTGTTTGGGTATTGCCTAGACCTATCTGCAGACTTTCTTCATCTCAGTTTCACTCTTTCTTCTCACATTTAGATTTCTGACTGCCACACTCTTGCACTCATCACAGTCCATTTCTTCCAAATACCATGCAGCTGTCATTGCAGTTCACTGATATATCTTCAGTTGCTTAGCAGTGTTCTGTAGCATCCTTGTGTACACCACAGTTAACCAGATAGTGCTGAGACAGAACTCAATGATCTGAAGAGTTTTATTCATAGCATTTTATCAAAATGACAAATCTTTGCACGAAAGCCTGTTTATGTAGTAATAGTGGAGTTTTTGGTTTCTCTTTTTGTACAAAAGTGTGCAATATACTCTATCCTAAAGATATTATCATTACCTTTCAAATCGAGATCTTAATCTTCACATGCGGCCCAGCACCAAATGACCCACGGACTGGTACCGGTCCGCAGCGCGGCGGTTGGGGACGTCTGGCCTACACCAAGCTGAACTATTGTTTAAATCATATTTGGTAGAGAAACAAAAATATGCGGGAATGACAGAGATGTGACTGCTGACAACCAACTGACAGCCAAGTTTCCGTAGACCTTATGCCCTGTGTGTTCGGATTGCAACCAGTTGTGTTCATTGTATTGCTCTCACCGTTGATGCAGCTGTAGAAACAAGACATGATTCCTAACTGAAACTGGGTCAAAAAACTATTAAAAAATCCAGGCAGCAGAAAGATACAAAGAGATGTTGTAGAATCGCTGTTTCAAAGTATATCCTTAATTGTTCTTTATTTCTCTTGTAGCTTGTAGTAACTGTAGAAACAATAACTCAACCAAATGTTCTTCTCAGCTCCATTCAACCCTTTATATCAACTGTACAAACATATAGTAGCTAATCAAATAATTTGTTGAGTTTCTCATTTTAACATAAATGTTCTCATTTGTTAATTCATTTTAGGCACATCTACTTAGCAGTTTTCTTAACAATATGAAAGCAATAGTTTTTAGAACTTCTTTTTAAAAGTGATATACTTTTAACAGTATATCATATTTTTTAAACTTACACACCTTTACTTATATCTTTTTTAGTAGAAATATGCTCCAAAACTTGTCTTATTATGGAGAGGTGCTGTTGATGCCTCATATGAAGTCCTTCTAACCAGTCAGAAGATTTCAGCAATTTCTATTTGATTAGTAAATTTTGCAGCACTCTTATATACTTGAAATATATATATAATATATATATTATATATTTGAAAGTTATTAATACCTGAAGGGCTGTGCAGAGCATGGTAGAGCATAGCAAAAGGTGGAAGACTCTACTGGAGTAGGGAGAGAGAGGGCTGGACTGAGCACAGTTAATTGAACGTCTCATTTTGCTGTTACATTCATTCAGTTTCGTATTGCGACTTTAAGCTACTGTTAACAACACTCAAAACTTGATGTTTCAAATTAAATGTTTGCTAGAACTTTGAATCATCTCAGTGTTAAATATGATTAACAGAAGCTTTTCATATAAACCGCTTATAAACAATATAATGACATAATATGACTTGTAGTGACAGAATTTGTTTTTTTCGAATATGTATTACTGTGCAATATACAGTACATCAACTTTTGCAACATCTGCAATTTAGAACAGGCAAATAAGAAAACAAGTAGATATCTTAATTTTCTACCTGGTCACAATGAGGTTCCATAAAGAAAAATGTATGCTGTAAATCAAGTCACGTTGCCTCTTTAAATGCCTTTTCACTCCCCCTCTCTCCTGGCTCTCCTCTACCAAGCCTTTTAATCCAATTAGTAGTGCCAGCGACAGTTATTTATATGTACATGAATTAGAATTGAACAGCAAGAGATCCTCCCTTGAGACTGATTGGACTGAGCCCAGTCCTTTACAGGCCAAATCTCGGTCACAAACCTATGCTGCTGCCACAAAGTAGTGGTGGTCTCTGCAGATGACTGCCAGCAAAACAGCAAATGAAACTAACACCAACATACACTGCCAATAACAATCATCATCTCATCTTGATTTTAATGTGAAAACTAAGCCGTGTGCACACTGTACTCGGCAATAAAAAGAGTGTTTTTTCAAGCTGTCAAGACTAAAGAAAGAATTGACTGACTCAAATTGGGACACTCTAATAAGCTGTCTTCTCAGCGCTCAGGTTAATCTTAGATCTATGTTTCTGTTGCATGCCATTGCGTTGGACTGAAATAGTGCCAAATGTGTGTGTAAGCTGCCAAATGTGGCTCTTTTACCCTTTTGAACTATTTGCCAATGATTGCAGTACTTCAGAGGAATAGTAAAAGTAATGTCACAATATTGGCAGCATCCCCTTAAAGGTCTTAAATACAATATGTTTGAAATGATTTTTTAGTAATTTTCAAAAGTTTAATTCATTATCGATGCCATTGTTAGTCTAGTCATGCAGATTTGAATGTTTACAGTGCTTCCTCCGCAGAGCTGTTAGTCTGCAAAGTCACTTTAACATTTCATTCGTTAATTATACACTTACAGTTAATTATACGATAATCAAACAACTTTTCAGATAGTTTTGTTTGGCTCAAATGAATAGAAACCAGATTTTTGTGTTTTGATCATTTGTTCTCACTTTAGAACAAGAGCCCTCCTCATGTGCCAAGTGTTTTTTAGTTTACCATAAATGTTGTACATATAAAAAACAAAATATGCCATACAAGTAACAAAAAAAACACAAAGATACATACAACAAAATAAGATATACAGTATATGACTGAAGTCAGTCTTGAATGCACAAGGGGACATCCAATCTCCATCCATGAAGTAAAAGCAATTGTGAAATTGTATTTACAATGTATGTTGTTGATGTATGTAGCAAATCAGCAACGCACAAATGGGTGCAAAACAACAACAACAAATAAGTGACACTAACCATCTTAGTGGCATTTTGGGCTACAGCAAAGCTTCAGTACAGTTGAGTGCTACTCACTATAGTTGTCTGTAACATTTTTCTGTGTTGTTTTTCATGATTGTTGGAGACAAGCTGCTGAAATACCAACCAGACAAAACAGGCAGCTTCGAGTGTTGGTTGGGTCAAAACAAGCAATTCAAAGCTGTCACTTTGGGCTAAAGATGTTACCATCGACCCAGAGATTAATTGATTAATTAAGAAAAGAATAGATAGATTAATTGGTGATGAAAAAGAGCCCATCTCCATCTAACCATTCAGTGATCCCTGAATGCGCTCTGTATGGATTATTATCAACTCATAAATCAAGAAACTTTGGCAGAGCATGATAATTCAAAAATAGGTTGTTTAATTTAAATTACTGCAATAAATCAATTTAAATAGTTAAAATGGACCAGTTTGGCCAGAAAGTTAGCAACATATTTATTTTTGTCAAAAATCACAGTGCTTCCTTAGTTGCCCTGCCTCTATAGACAAGACTTCTCTTTTCCTGTGTGGGTGACTTGTGTGTTTGTTCTGTATACCAATCAATAGAGAGAAAGGCGTGAAAGGATGGAGGTGGGCTGAGGGACGCAGCAGTTAAACACAAGGAGTCTTATCCATGTGTGCACAGAGAAGCTCTTTAAACACACAGAAACACGTGCATTTATGTGTGTGGAGATGCATATACACACACACAGGTAACAGCTCAGATTAATGACTAAATCAATCACACGCATACTGTGTTTGCTTGTCATCCTGTAGGCTTTTCTTTTATAACACAGGTTCAATTTCCGAAGCTGGAGCTCTATCAGCATTTCCTCAGAATATGCATTCAGCAAGGTCATCTTTCACTGCACCAAGAAAATGTCCCTAACACAGGATATGTCTTTGCTATTGCAACGTCAATAGTCCCCAGTCCAATGCATTGCAATCTCTGCCAATACAAGACCTGCTTAAAGCACCACTGTGGATATAGCTCATTTATTAAATAGACCTTGTTTTGTTGTCTTAGTTTGACCCCTGTTGACTCAGATTTATTAAGGCAATAACTAGATAAATGTTGAATCCTATTCAAGCTCTCAAGTAATGAAATACATAATTACAAAAAATCATTGAAAATTTTCAGTGCTCCAGATCAAGGTTGAGGGTTAAAATTTCAGTCTGTAAGTTTCTAATTTAGCAGTGCAAAAATGTATCATTCAAAACCCCTAACTATATTCACTCTACTGTACTGCTTCTTTATTATGATACAATGAATAGAGTGAAGACAATTAATAAAATATGAGGAGACAGCATGTTATAAAAAATATGACTGAAATTACAGTTTACAGGGGGCAAAGAGGTTGGACTCTGTGCTCTTGTCTGTACTGAGGGTGCACACAGAGCTCTGTAAAAGAGATTTCCTCTGGGCAGTTCCATCAGCTTGGAATAAATTAACGAAGACAGAGTTAGAGGACATTATAAGGTTACATCACAGATAATTGCCTGGCCTTTCCTCACCACCCATGATTCATAAACCATTGTCATACTGTGATGCTGTTTACCTGCAACCTCGACATATTCACAATCATAATAAGTTTGTTCCTATGAGCTACAGACAGTGAGAAATTCCAACAGAGAAAGTCAGAATGGTCTCCACAGAAGAGAACCATCTCTCGAAACTTAAAGATAAATTATACAGTAATGGTTGATACCTTTGTAATCATGTAAATGGCTGCTGTGTTTAAATCCCATGACAGTTTTACATCAGTGACTGTCCCTGAATATTTATACTCAAATACATTTACCTTTTATTGCTATTTGTTGGTGTATATTTCTTCTTCTTCTAAACTCGAGAACATTAATCATGGCAACATACCGTGCAGCTTAAGATGCTAACATTATCTAATTGTGTCACATCCTTGATATTCTGGATCTCCTGCTCTACAGGCAGATTGGTCACACTCTTACCGGGCTTGGTTGTGATGTGATCTCATTTACTCAGCGTGTAATAAAATCTAAGTGGCTGAACTTAAACTGCAAACATGTTTTGATCATTAAGTAGAGTGGCACAGCTGTTCAACTATGTATTTTTCTAATTATCCTATCATAATGCAGACAAGATATGACAATGCATGTATAAAGTAATTATCTTTGACATTTACAGATAAATCATCTCTTGTCTTGCTGCTCACTATCACTACCTGAAGACACAAACAAATCATTTAACTTAAATGTAGTCATATGTGAAAAGTAATTTGTCAGTCAATACCAGCTAATACAGAGACTGTGGAAACTATAACCATACTCATTTACAGTTTATGAACATAATACCTAAGCAGTGTTAATGTTGTCACCTTTTTACTAAATGGATGTGCATGTTTCTAATAGGCTCATTGAGGGTTTCTCTGTTTATGGTTACATTAAATGAAAGAGGAAGATGATTAATTATGCCAAAGTCAAATCAGGTTATATGGGCCCAATATGAATGAATGAATGAATGCCTTTTATTGTCACTATACACATGTAAAATGAGATTAAAAGCAGCTCCTCCAGTTCAAACATGTATGTAAAACACACAACAAACAATAAACAAATAGTGCAAAAAAAGTTCTGCGGCGCTATATACATATGGAAAGAATAAATAACTAAATAGGGTTTTTTATATACAATGTGATATGCAGTGTGGGCTATTGCACATTATTTAAATATTACACAGTAATGATGATCATGTGCAGTGAGTAGTGGATGTTGGACACAGAGTAATGAAATTGTACAGTATACAGATATTGCACATTATCTGTACTATTTTAGTATTATTATCAATACCATATAGATATTGGATATTGCACATATCATAGTTGGATATTGCACATATCATAGTTTTGTATAATTCAACTTCAGCCTGATATGCACAAGTATGAAATATTCACAATTTGATTAACAAATGTAATAATATGTAATCTCTCAATGGAGGGTTGCATTCAGTTATTTTATGGTAATTATATTATTTGTCCTAATGAAATCATCATAAAATGAATGTGCACCCCTGACTTTAGTTATTGAGGGACACAGGGACAAAGTGTTTCGAAAAGTGTTTTTGTGAGTGTAAGGTTACTGTGACAGTGTTATATTGGATCATTATGGCCAGTGTTGTAGAGGCTTCTTGGTAAAGTGTAGTGTCATGACATGTTTGTTTTATATTTGAAGAAATGGAACTAGAGTAATGAAACCTTCAAGAAAAACATAGGTTCCAGTAAATCTGCCTAGAAAAGAATGGCAACCAAAACGAGCGGTCAGTATTGACTGTTTCTCACAGCTGCCTGTCAGGAACTACAGACAAAATCAGCAAACCCAGCAGACCTCATCACATCATTACTTTCTGATGTTTGGCACACCAGCATTTACATGTAGCCTGGACTAAACTTCCATTCTCAGAGTGGCATAAATCAATATTGTTTAATATTAACAGTGAATAATAGTATTACAGTGCATGTATCGTAGAAGGGTTCCATCTTAGTGCTGATCCCACAGAGAATTATCACAGATTTCTGCAGCTCTACAGACCTTTATAGTCTCTTTTAGCTTTGGTGTCATGCCATAGTAATGCCAGCATGAATGCTCTTACCCCTTGTTGTACAGTAGAAGACAACTCTCTTGATTTGTATATAGCAAATGTTGCAGTAGTTGATGCTACAGACAGACAAAGATTTAGAGCCTCTGTGACTCTTAGTTACTGCGCAACTATTAATTTGAAACAAATTTACATGCATAATGTCTATGTGCAAATTTGCAACACATCCACTGATATTTTCACTCTTTCATTAACAGTGTGTAATGAAACTGTCAAATGTTTTTTTACCAGTGTGCCAAAAAGTATGTAAAACAACTGTATTACTAATAACAAATAACAAATAGCATCTCTGTCATGGTGTATTGGCCATATTTTTGTGTGCTTGAGAACAAATACCACAATGATTTTCTTCGCTCGCCATACACAAAAAAAAGTGTAACTGAAAAGTTTTTCAGTTGAAAAATGTGTAGCAGCAGCAGGAAATATTCAGGTAGCAAAATAAGCATCTAAAATGCATCTGTTAATTAGCAGATCAAAAATAGATACACTTCACTTTGTTAGGTGAAAACTGCTGCAAGAACAGCACTTTAAGAGTAGAGCAAAACTTCAAAACAGAACTTTGTATGTCACACAGATGATATGAAAGAGAGCAGACTGGGAATTAAAAATGACCATGGATTGTTGATTTGGGCCTTCATCAAAATCCTTCCTCTTCCTCTCAAAAGTGTAATCCACAGTGGCATGGAGTGTTCTTGAAAACAACTTTTTCACACATAACTACTTTAAGTCTCCCGTGTGGTGGACGTTTGTGCTACACTAATTACACTACACACTAATTCCCTAATACGATGATCACATAAGTTAAGTAATAGTGTATTTGGGAGAATTTACCAATTGTATTTGTTTGTTCAACAATGTACAATATAAGTGTAATGGTAATATCATCTGTATTTTCCATTTTACTGTATATATCAAATCTGATCATTTAATAAGCTGGAAAACGTGTGACAGGGCATAATGTTAACATTACCATTTTATAGTCAACAGAAACAAAGAGAAGGGAAACCATTACTATACTTGTGTTTTTCAGTTCATTTGACATATTTAACACTGTGTAATTTGTTTATTTTACTATATATGTATTCAGTAATAAATGTAAGTAATTAGATAGCTTTTAGTGATACTTTGTGCTGTTTGTTTGACAGATAGATGCATTGCTGTGTATTTTTAAAACACTTTCTTAGAAAGACACCTTTGTCATCAGTTCTTTTGTCACTTGTCGATGCTCCTGAAGAATAAATCTGCTTCACCCAGCGTGTGTCGGAAGATGATGGTGAGATACCTCGTTTTTGCTTTCTCACACTGTTCTACAGCTACCTGACTCAACATAATATCCACATGAGTTGCTAAACATTTAAAATGGTTGAGTCAGGACACACAGTAGCCTTACAGTACAAGTTGTTTTCCACCTGCATGCTTTCTCATTTTGCAGGTGACTTCTCTACAGTCAGAATATCCTCCAATAAACATTTTGTGCAGTTATCCAAGAAGAAAATAAAATACATACTATTGTGGAAATATCCTGGATGCTTACATGGGTTTATTCCAGTTCAGTAATTTGGTGACAGACTTAATACAGATCTTATTGCTGTAGACACACAGTTCATGACACTTTAATAATAGCATAATTCACGTTTTTAATTACAGTTTATCAGTTTTATATCAATGTGCCTGAGAAGAGGGAGGTTAAGGTGATTTTTACAACCTGCTGTTTTGTAAGGATGTGAACGAAAAAAGATTATTATAATAGTTATTATATTTTTCATTAACTGCATTATGTAACATAAATGGCACTTAACCTAAATAATGTTGGTTAAATTTGCTGTAGAACTTCAGAATTTACTATTTCAAACAGTTTGAATCCATTTTATTTTTAAATTTGGAAACACTGGCAGTACAGTAATAATCATTTAAATAGGTTCATGGGAAGCCTTCTTGATTGGTGCGAGTAATGACGCCTTGACATAAATGATGACATCTAACTTGAGTATAAAACTGGTGGCAGTATTATAAAATCAAGAATAGAACTGAATCATAAAATGCTCATCTTTGGCCTTTAGCCGTCTTTAAAGCATATTATCGCTATTGTGCCCATAAATGAAATATTTTCAGTGCCAGAAAACTAAGTAAACTGTTTTTTTTAGTCATTTTATTGTAGTGATGTTGCTGTGTTCTAGAGCTCAACAATTACAATAGCTGTAAAATAAAGCATTTGACAAACAATACAATAAAAAACCTAAATTGCAATAAGCTGGAGTTGTCCCTTTAATATGTCTCAGTTGTAGTTTTATCCATTAGGCAAAAGCTCACAAAACACTCAACAGCTCTACAGAAGACACACCGATGCTTAAAGCAGATACTAATGAATCATAGAGGACAGAAGGATGCTGCAGTACCCTCTACCTCCCTCCCCCAGTGTCTCATTCTCTCTCTCCTTCACTGCCCTGTTCGACCCCAGTAAAGGCTCTCAGCTTACTTTTGTTTATCTGGCAGGGGATGTAGAAGCATCTCCTCCTCCCCTCCCCCACTGTTCTCCTGCTCTGCCTTTCTTCCTTGAAAGATATTTCCAAATGAGTGAGTCCAGACCGCAGCTGCCTCTCTGACGCATTAATCACTTGGCTGCCACCCCTTCCACTCCTACATGCACATTCACACTGTGCTCACACAAACACACTCACACAGACACACACACACACACACACTCATGGATAACCTGGTTTGACTCACAAGTGAAGGCATGTACCATGTACTATAAACACGTGTCAGCGCACATGACTTGAGGACATAGATAGAAATCATGCAGGACACGCATACAAAACACAACCTCCCACCACTCAAGTGGTCTTGACTCTTTGTACTAGTTCCTTTCTCTCCATTCAGCCATGGCTCCCACATGACCCTCCATTTTCTTCATCATTAGCAACACGAACCAGCAGCCGCGTTCCATCCATCTCTCCCTCCTACCCTTCCTGCCTCCCTTGACGATCTTCTGTTTACCTCTCAATTTTTTATTTGAATCCAGCACAATGCCAACCCTCTGGCTCCACTGAGAAAAGAGGCAGGGAAGGCATGATAGGCAGGAGGAAAGTGAACTAGGGAAGAAACAAGAGGGGAGGAAAGCTTGTTTTAGATGTTAATTTGTAGGATATCAAATGTAAACCTAACCTAAACCAACAGCCCTGTTGGAGATGAGTGGAAAATTGTTACACATCCTGATAGTGAAACCTAACTTATTGAGTTATCAGTGAAGAAATCATCAGTGGTTTTACACTGACGGGGTGATTTTTTTTGGACTATATTTTTGTAATTATACTAAACTTAAATTTTCACAATCTCCTACAGTTGTGCAAATGAATATGTTATTTGTATTAACAATAGATCAAACAAATTAAGTAGTGTGTTGAATTCTGTGAAGTGGTACAGTAGGTGCAATGATGAACCCACAGTGAATTGTCACTATGCAGCTCTTCACAGGTTTACAGCAGTGTTAACCTGTCTTACCTTACTGATTTGGTCTTCTGCCATGCAAATTCTGCTCCTATTTTCCAGCTACAGCAAGTTGCTGCTGTCAGTGTTGGCAATTGAAAAGCTCTGTTAATTACATTGTTGCTACTTTGCTAAAATGCTACTAAAATTGAGAAAAGCGCAGAAGAGTTTCACAGCTTCACAGGTTGTAGTTACTTTATTTTCAGAAATAAAAACTGTAAACTGACGTGTTCGTTAGTAATTGTGAAAAACATTAGGTGTTTAGTCCTTGAGGCTGGTGAGATGTTATTGATATTTGAACTCTATAGCTAAACTATATAGCCAAATAATTCATGTGAATGCATTGCTACTGCAACAGTACAATGAACTGGGGCAAGTTCTAACAGTGTCAAGGACCTACATTATCACATAAAACATCATTATCATTCTGAACAAAATGTAACCACATGAGCACATATATAACAAATCAAGCTCCCTTTCTCTCACACTACAAAGCTTCTATAATTAACGTCAGAACAACAACATACTATTGCAAATTAGCTGAATGCCTGTAGACCATCTTCGTGTCTTTCAAAAAAAAATTTAAACTTAATTTTTTGGTCTCTTTAATTGTTCGGCTGTGTGGGCTGTTGTTGGAAGTTGGTAATTTTTCAGCCATCTGTCCCTCTTGACTGTGCTGTATAAGTGTTCTAATTTTCAGAACTCAAGCGTGCCAGGTATTCTGACCCTACACTTCCCTTTCGTTCTTTGAGCACTCCTTGAGCTGATTGGGTTATAATTACCCAGTCCAAGCAACAGCTAGAGGAACGTCACATTTTACATTTTAATTTTGACAGTTTTAACAAACTGTGACATCTCAGTGAATGTACTTAAGCTTCAACTTCAGTTTTGATATTGTCTTCTGGTATCTGTGTTGAATTCCTCTAAAATCAATTTAGTTACATCTCTGACACAACATTCAGTTTTGTAACAGCTGTTGCACATTCATCAGTAATTACACCACAATTACCCAATTTTCCCAAAGATTCTCATTTACATTATAGTAATACTGAACAAAACTGACGTACATATTTTAACTTAATTCATTTCAGCTTCCATTAGCTAATAAAATGATTTGCATGAAGCATTAATGCCTACAGGAAATATATCTATAACTTGCAATATCTGCTTTTAAATGGCTTCAAATTCTGGTGGACAAAACTGGCTACATTAAAAAACAAACAGAATAGAGCGAGCTGGACATGCATTGCAATTTATATTGTGTATATTATCATCAACAAAAGCAGCACACCCCATTCTTACATAATATATCACAAATCAACTGTTCCCCCAAGCATCAGTGGGACAGATACAGAGTGTGCATGAATGTTTGGTGGGGGTGGGGTTATAGGAATAAAGCTGTGAAAATGTATTTGTTAATCATGCCTTGCAAAAAAGAAATCTCACAAGACTTATTGTAAAAATTGCTGATTTACATGACGCTGCAGTTTTGTTTGAAGATGGGTCTGCAGTATGCATTTCAGCTTGGTCTGGAAGACAATGGTTCACAAAGGGGTGAATAACTAAAATTCTCTAGCCATATGTTTCACTGCTATGGACTTTTATTTGTATGTAAAGCTGGCTAAGGCAACTGAATTCATTCTTCATTTTGACAAACTTACTTTTGGAGACATACAATGCTCCACAAAAGAAAGCCCCTATAGAAGGACTCAATTGGAAAATGCATAACTGAGTGGAAGGACCTTTTTTTTACTACACAGAACTTGCTAAATTACTTGTCCAATCTATGTGCAAAACAGTGGTGCAGGTCCAGTTATTTATGTAATGCAAAATAACACAAACATTTCAATTCGCTGTCAGCTGCATTCTCAGTAATCTTTCTTCCACTCGCTACCCGCCCGCATTAAGTCATTTTTACCCGTGCCCCCACTTGCAATTTTATATTAGTATGTTTTTGTGTTTTTTTTTAACCCATTACACATGATACCCGCGGGTACCTGACCCAGTGCAGGACTCTAGTATATAACACTATATATGTGTGCGCCCCCACGGTTACCCTTATGCCCCCCGATATGATTTGTCCTTACGTTGACTCTGATGTCAATACTTGTCAGATGATCATTTTATGGCCAGTTAATGCAGAAAACCAGGTAATATCAAATGGTCTACATAGGTTTACATAGGTTTTATTGTCATTGTATAACACATCTACAATAAATCTACAAGTGCTTGTGCATTTTTTATTAGTGATTTGGTCAGATGCATTATCTCTCAGCAATACACATCTGAGAGTATCACTGTAGATACTCAACAAAAAAGTATAAATGTACAACTGATGAAAATGTTTTAAAAAGTACAGGCTTGTGGAAAAACATAAAATGTTGTAGATAATGCCTGTAACTCGCTGAGTAATCATTATACAGTACTGGCATGCTAGCAGTCTACTGGAGACACAATGAAAGACTTTTGGCGTCTCATCACTAAACCGAGCAATGGGATCATCTCCCATAAATTCTGTATACAGGGTATGTTATCTTTGAGCGTCTCTCTGTGAGAGTCAACACACAGATTAACTGACCTGCCTTCTTCAAATCCTCACCAAGAGGGATTCTACTGTTTGAAGTGGTCAGGCCATATAAGGCTCTTGACCTTTTATCGGCTTCCTCTTGCTCGGTCGGCTGTGCTAACACAGCATTCACACAGCAAGCAGTTTGGATGAAGAATTTTTCAGATCGTGGTTGAATTGACAGGCTCCAAAAGCAACTAGCTAATTGTTTTATGCAACAAATAAAATCTAAAAAGGAAATGCACAAGTTTGAACTGTTATTCTAGATTCAAGATTCAAAGATTCAAGATTCAAGATTCAAAAAACTTTATTCATCCCAGAGGGAAATTATTTTGGCATGTTACAGCAGCTCTCCGTTC
>JAUMHL010000006.1:13394480-13419926 GCA_032362345.1 Sandelia bainsii | reverse complement strand
ATTAATTTAAAAGGATAACTGATCATTAGAAAACCATGTGCAATGATGGTAACACAACTGAAGACATGTATCTTCATGAAAAACATGGTAATTCCTGTCTGTATCCAAACTTTTGACTGGTAGTGTTGAATGTTAAAAGAAGGATTACTACAAGAAATTCATTAAATATATTCATTATGGCATTTGTTGTTCCAGTCAAAATTTTACATCACTTATCTTATATACTGTTATTAAACTATACACATCTTCTGTGTTCCTCCTACATATGGGTAGAGATGCCATCTGCAAATTCATTTTCTGTGTTTTTCTCCTTTAGCTCTAAAAGACGCTCGCTTTCAGCTGGTGAACTTCTCAGACAACGAGCTGCGTGTGTCACTGTCTAACGTCTCCTTGTCAGACGAGGGTCGATATGTTTGCCAGCTCTACACCGATCCCCCGCAGGAAGCCTACGCTGACATCACTGTGCTAAGTACAACAGCAAAACTCTCACATACATGTACAGCGCACACCAACAGTGTTACTTGTGGCAGTAAGGTGAAGCCTATTAATCAAACATAACTGGGCTGCAATTATGTTCCCCACAAAAACATATTTCCGATTGCTGTTTAGCTGTATAGAAATGTAATTTTTAGGAGATTGGTTTAGAAAACAACACACATTCAGCAACATGGCTCATATGAAAAGTGCAAGAAACAGCAGCTTTCTGGAACAGGACAACAATGTACAGTATTTCATGTGTGTTCATTAAGTCTTGTGGTAATGTTGCAGTTTTTAACAAGCAAATCAATAGTTATTCTCAATGTCAATGTCCTAATAATATTATATTAATAATATTATATTATAATAATAATATATTATATTACTCTGTGTGTGTCTTATACATCCTTTATTTATTTTTTATTTTTTTAATCATAGTTAATTTCTGTTCACTTTCATTTACTTTGCTTTATATTAGAGGTCTTCATGGGTCCAGTGAGGACCTGAGACCCAACCTGGGACCCAAGCCAAGTCGGGTCCAAGTCCTGCTAAGCCAAATAGGGTCGAGTCAGTTCTCCTTTTACTCTTTCGGGTCTATGTCTCAATATGTCCAGGACCCGAATGGATCTGAATGGACCTGAATCTGTGTCTGATTAACTACTGATGATGTGGTTTGTTACCATCACTGCAAGAGAAAAACAAGGTGAAAGTGAAGAGCATGGTAAGGAGAAATGTAGGTGTTTTTTGCAGACATATGGAACAAGTAAAAGGTAAAACCAATTGGCACATCAGCGTATTAGTGCTGCCAGTGATGGTGTTGGCTCTCTATTCAGGTGAACTGCACTTTGGATCAGGTCTAATTATATTCAAGTCTATTTGGGTGGGGTCTGGCTGTGCCCTGGTCCTCATCAGATCGGGTCTGTGTTTTTCTTTTTCTTTTTTAATAATAAGTCACATTGTTCAGGTTTTCTTTCCACAGGTCTGTTGAGTCCAAAATTTTGGGCCTGTGAAGACCTCTACTTTACATAAATTAGTTGGCTATTTTTTATATTTGTTAATTATAGCTATGCATACTTGTAAAGTAATTAAATTGTAAATGTAAATAATATTTAATAACAATAAGAACCAGATGCATCATAGCCCTTATAAAGCCCTGGGTTAAGGTAAAAGTCTGCACTTTTCTAATTCTAATCATCTGACCTACTTTAAAGATTCTAGGTAAAACAAACCTCTCACTCCATATGAGATGTGTTTTCTCAGCATGTGGACATAAGGGTGTAGAATTACTATGGTATCATTTCCCAGTGTTTACAGAGTTTTGTTTGTGTGTCCTGTCGTAGTTCCTCCAGGTAACCCCATCATCGAGGCACGGGATGAGGTCCTGAGTGAGGGCAATGAGACAGAGATGACCTGCACTGCCATGAGCAGTAAGCCCGCTGCCACCATCAGATGGATGAAAGGAGATAAGGAGCTTCCAGGTATGTGTGCTACAGAAAATCTCAATCATGAACCAAGACATTTTCTCTCTTGACACTTGCAGAAATAGGTCATTCCTTTCAAAATATTTGCTCATTTGTCTTCTTGTCCAATTGGTTCAAAGAATACCTGTGTTTGACACAAACATTGTGTTCCATGCACCAGAGTAAAAGGGCCAAAATGTGTCACCTCTAAGAAGCAAGCAGGCTTTTGTGTTTCCCCACCTCTGAAATAGCATGCATTAATGTCACATTTAGGCTTATGTGCAAACATAAGAATACTACTACTGATATACTACTAATACTGCATATTGAATATTCTGATTGTTGATCTGCCCAAGATTCTTACCCAAAATGCAAATTTCTCTTTAGAAATCACAGTGAAGCCCAAAAGGTATTCACCTGTTTTTGCTCAGTTGTGAATAATAAGGGAGAAGTCAGACCATTAAATGAATGTTTTGTCTTCACAAGACGTTGACAAGATGAAACCACAGGTGGTGTCAGAATATTAGGCTTGGGTAAGCTTGTAACAATGTATTGCCAAATGTGATACAGCAGAGTTTGCACTCAAGTATTTGCACTGGATGAAGAAGCCACAATAATCTGACATCTCAGGTACAACAGGTATCATCCAGAGTTCTAAGCAACAAGTCTGATGCGTGTAGAAATGTGATTTAATCAAGGTAAACACAGCGGATAATCGTGCCTAACAGCATTGCGCTCTTGCACAGCACATTATGAACCAATCTTTTCTGCTGCCTAAAGATGCCACAGAGATATAATGAAGTGGAGGAGAACATTTTTATGACGTGGACAACAGTTAGCGCCAGAGTCAATCATATTGACAGACTTCTTTAATGACAATTTTAAACACATTTACTGATTATAAAGTGTTTGATTAAACAAGTATATTTGCATCGTTTCATTGCTTCTGTGAATTTGCTGCTAGAATTTAGTGTGCTCATATTGATAAAATTGCAAAGACCTAGATAGCAGAGTGATGCTCCTTGGAAAAACGAAGTGCTTCTCTGGCTGTTCTAGTAACACAGACAACTCACTTTGCACTTCATTATCTGAATAAACCTCCAACCTATTTGATCTGCTCCGGCTACCTGTGCACTGTGTTCTGTGTGTGCTATGCTTGGCATAAAAATACACAGACAGACATTGTGTATTTCAAGGTCAGAAAACAAAGTGCTTCTTATGCTGGCCATTATAATCAGCATTTAAAGGCTTCTGTTTCTATTGCTTATCTCTCTCTGTCACTAAAATAATCTGTTAGCACTGAAAAAACTATTTCCATGGTTTTTTTAAGGAGGCCTAGTCTCTCTAAGCCTCTTTATACTTTCACCCATGGATGCTACTTCAAAAGTTTCAAAATATACACTAAAAAAGTTGACTAAAATACAATTTGAAAATGTAACTAAACTTCTGTATAATTTATGAATTAAGAGGAGACAAGTTTACACTGAACATTTTAATAAAATGCCAATATGGTATTAGGCCTCTTCTCCTGCATACCTCAGAATAAAATCACCTGTTTTGTGCTTTTCGCTGTTTTTAGTTCCTTTGTGTTTCACATTGACTTACCTATTAATGACTTCACCAATCGGCCAAAATGTCTTAAGGAGCACCAAGTCAAAGAACAAATGACCATCACAAGCTGAATTATTTAGAAAATCAAGAAGAAGTGGTTGGAAATATCAAAGTTGATATCAGATTCTGTGTTCTTACAAACTGGGAAAGCACAGGCCCATGTGGGCTTCAGGGGACACTGGTGTTCAATGTCTCTGCTGACTTTCATAGTGCAGTCTGCCTCATCAATGGTGTTTCACAAAGAGAAAAAAGGAAATGGATAAGTCTGCTATGAATAAAGACATTTTCACTACTTTACTATGTAATTTCCATTGCTAAAAATGCATTTCTGTTGGTGTACTCATTCAGCTGATAAGAGTTAATAAAATCTACCTTTTGCATGCATGTACCTTATGCATTTTTTAAACCTGTATGTCATGTATATAAAGTAGTTGGGCTGGTTTTTCTTACTTCTGTATTTAGTGCTTGCATCAGTGCTAGTGCTTTATAAATTAAGTTCTGCTACAACTTTGGCTAGCTTCCATTAATGCAATGTGGTTGTGGAGTGGTGGCCAGAGTATTTTGGCGCTGCGACAACTTTCATGCCTTCATCAAAGGTAGCTGAGCTTTAGAAGTTTGAGCAGAGCTCAGGGGTGAACAGAACTCCTGCCAGGAAGCTCCACCTCAGAGCCCATACAGCAAGCTTTGTAAAGACTTTGAAACAAAGGTCCTAAACAGAAGATGTGCAGAAGGTGCTGAACAGCTTCACCTCTACACTAAAGGCACATTAAACCTTTAGTGGTCAGTTCAACTCTGAGAATGTTTGAATGTTCCAAGGATTGGCTTACAACATTGAAAAAGAAAGAAATACAGCTAAAAGAAATACTCAGTCAAATCTTCTTGCATTCCTGCATTGCTACAAGCATAGCAAAAGGTAATATGGTCCCCCAATTTCCAGGTAATGTTGTAAATTACAAGCAATTACAAAGGGAATGCAATACTCTACTGTACGACTTGTCAATGAGTAATTTTAGACTTTTTTCCTGTCAATTTTATATTTGTTATTTTTATTGAATGGAAGAAAAAATATTTGTAAAATGCTAATTTTCCCCCATGGCCATGCAATTTTCTCAACCTTGTTAAGAGTAGATGCCATTTTTTTCTACAATACAATACTAAGAATACTTAATGGTTCACCTAACATAACACTGCATTTGGAGCATGACATTTGTTTTTATCAATTTTTCCAGAGTTGAGAAGGCGCTATCAGCAGACCTGCTTATAGAATGTTATTATTTTAACTTCCTAGATATTTTGCAAGTGCAACTTAATTGACATTATTATTGTTATCTCAGTAACATCAGGATTTTTCACTGTCACACTAATTTGGTGTCATGTTAATGATAACTCTTTTGGAAACTGTGTCAAATGACTCCACAGTTTGTGTAGTTGACACTGGGGCAGTGTTGTGAAAATTAAACTAGTGCTACTTTGCTGAAAATATGAACGACCAACCAGCGCAATAAAATGAAAGATGGAAGGAAAAATAATGTCTGGGTGGGTCAGAGTCGTGACACTAGGGCTGAATTACTTAAATTGCCTTCGGCTGTGGCTCCTTGCCTGGCAGACTTATTTCTAATTAAATGTCCCCAGAATTTAACTTAATTACCTTAACGGTTAATCAGGCTCTCTTAAATATCATTTAAAGGTTGCAATTGTCATGCTTGCCAATGTAAATCCTACCATCTCTGCTAATATGCATAGACCCATTATCTAACTATTATCTTCCTCTCTTTTCATTTGCTCTTATCCCTTTTTTGTGATTTATAACCATATGCCCTGACACAGATATCTCCAGTTCTTAAACTTACACTGCACTGAAAGTCAGGAAAAAGAGTGTGCAGTGCAGTGCAGGATCTAGTAGTACAGGTCATCCTTTTCTGTTCTTTAACAATAAAAGAAAGGAAGATGGATAGAGAAAAGAAAAATCTGGTAGGTACGAAACTTTATTGACTGACAGAGACTAGAACAGCCATTAGCCTCAAGCCTTACAAGACAACCACAGGGTGATTTCAATTACCCTGCTCTACCCCAGAAGGAAGTCTCTAGAAATGGATAAAGTAATATTTTCAAAAAAGTAAATAGGTAGAGAAGAGAGAGGTATATTTTCTTTAACCAGCCATTACACCCTTTCTGCGCCACCTGAAGGTTATTAAACAATAACAACCAACGTGAAATGTGAAGGAGGCAGGGGAAAGGACCAATTGAGTTTGTTAGGATTTACAATATATTGTGACACAAGTGCCACTTCAGCTTTTATTTGACCTTCAACTACATTTCACTGTCATTAGTGACTATCCTTATGTGGCATTATTCATCTCTACTGGCACCACTCCAAAATTAGTCTCTCAGAATGTTCTTAGTGCTTAATGCAGCATGATGTCATGCAATCAAAAAGGGCACCAGTATGATCAGTAAGTAGTGTTTTAAATTAAATTTCTGCACTGAGCTGTACTGGTAAATAATTGTGTGGGGTTTTCTTTTTGTTACATTAGTAGACCTATAAAGTCAAACTTGCAAAAAGCTCTTAAATCTCATTGTCATTATCACATTATCACTCCACCATTTACAGCATTTTAGTGTGGGACTCATAATGTTCTGTAAAGTACAGTCAGCTATTGGCGGGACAGTATGGACAATGGGACACAGTCCAGTGACGGATAGCATTCTCCCCACTTTTATATGTTTTTAATTTTAATTTAAGTTGGTTACTAAATATTATAAAGCATAACACTTGCAGCAATCGGGACAAAGGGGGATATATGTAAGAAATGTTGTGCATTGAGCAGGATAACAAGGGAGCTACATGCAGGCAGGTAATGGGCAGCTTGGGGACCTCAGAGGTCCTCAAGAAACAACCATATTGGATCTTCAACTCTGCCATGTAGATTTGCACTGCTGACCAACAGGAGACAGTACTGACCTTATAGTGAGCAGAAAGTCCACACAGAAGCCTAAAGCTCTTTTATTACATAACTCTGCTGTGCCACAAAATAAACTTGTTCACAAAGGAGCTATGGTTTGTAGACAGTTATGTGAGAGCTGATGGCACAAAGCTCTTGAATACTGTGTCAACTTATTGCCAAGTGACCAAGATACCTTTTTTACTAAGGGACTGTTGGCAATCCAGTAAGACTGAAAAACTATTTGATTACTTGTGACTAGCACTTGTGGTGTAACTGCAAATTTCTAACTACATAATTTCTTGTGGTGGCCTGGATAGACCACTTTGTGCAAGTATATCTGAAGATAAGGTAAAGTAGCCGAACACATTGGCCCTACCAGTGTGAGATTTGACACACTTTATTTGATGTTCACATGACACAACAGTATGAAAAGCCCTGCTCTCAGAAAACGAAGCAAAGTAGCCACAATGTGCCAACCCAGGGAGTAATTAAATTGCTTTGAGAAGTGTTGACTCATCAGCTCTGGGACTATCCTTAGGTGGCAATGGGCATCAGTCCTGTATGATGCTGCTAGTGTTTGGGTTTTCATGAAAAACAATGGGCACAGGTCTTTTGATGCACAGTGTGTGTTGCCCCCAAGCACAACGTTGTTTCTACTTCAACAGATTAATATTTGATGCCGCACATTTGGATTACTGTCAGATGTCCATCTTGTGAGACTACTCTGTCTCCTCTATCTTCCCCAAGGAATGGAGGGTCTTCTTGTTCTGTACAATGCACAGCAGGCTTTATTTGTTGTGTCTCTTCCTTGGTGGATTCATTAATTTGTGGTTTCTATTGGTTTTGGTGAAATTTGTGAATCCACAAAAGGAGAAAACAAGCACAACATGGTAAGGCAAACAAGACATTTGCCTTACATTACATTTTTGTAATGGTAGAAAATAGAGGCTGAACAGGAATTTAGTTGCTCATTAACAATGTCAGTCATTTTAATATTTATGGCAAACATACATTGTCTTTGTATTGGTTTCACACCAAGAGACATGTCGAATAGCTAATATTTTTTATTATACAATGAATTCCCGAGATGTAAAAAGAAACACAGGACCTAGGACTTGAATTAAGACTTCAACAGCGTTGCATGCATCTCAGAATACATTTTTGATTCAAGAAGACCCCTTTAGGATATCATTTCAGGTGTTTGCTTGCATCGGAAGCCTCTAGTGGTATTTATTCATGATAACCTGTTCCTTTACGCTGGGCACATCACACAGATTTGCTTTACCAGCATCCAAAGAGACAGCTATCACCACAGTGACGGTATCACCAGTCACAGTAGGGGAGTAGTTAGAATTTGTTGTTGGTATATATTTTATAGCTAAAATGCAAACATAAGGATGCAACTTTTCATATTTTTTTACTCTTCTGCTGCTTGTACTTATTGATGGGACACAAACTTAGGAAATAGGACAAAGGGATACAAATAATCAATCTCTCTCTTAAACACACTTGTGCTGCACAGTCTGCAGCTATCCCTCCTATTTTGTGTGACTGAGATGAGGATTTTTTTTATCATTGCATTTGAGAACACATTGTTTGATATTACAGAGTTACTTTGCAGGCTTCAGATCTGGTGCTGCGTAAAACATGGCCACAAAATAAATCTGGCTTCATAAAGCCCAATGAGTGATTCAGAGCCACAGAGTAGCCCCTGACAGCAGGCAATTCTTAGGTGATTCACTTTATTTGACAATTCTCAAGGACACCCTCCTCATTTACGCTCTACATATTTTGTAAGGTCAGTGAAAGAAAGACATTCTCTTTGCAGCCTAGCAACAGTTGTCTTTGTCAAGCTATAATATTTTTAACATTTTTTTCCAGTAGCCTTGAGTCCAAAGCTTTCACCACTGTTATTTTGTGAAGCATAATATAGCAGACTGACCCTTTAAGAACACATATTTTTCACAAGTTACTCCCAGAAGAATCAAGGATGCATAAACTACAGTTTGAACACAAGTCAGGAAGAAGTCCAAAATATTAACTTTTGGAAGTATCTTCACGAGCAAGAACCAAATCAACACACAATATACTGTGGAGTCATTTAACAACAACAATTTAACAACTCTGGTTAGTTCTGAAATGCCAACTTTTCCCAGGTCTTTTCCCAAGATTATAAATGAAATATCAGGTAAATGGGAATGATGATGGTACAATGGTAAGCACTGTTATCTCACAACAGCCCGTCACATATTTCCCAGTGTGAGATGTGATGGGTTTTAAACCTCTGTGACCCTGCTGAGAATAAGTAGCTGTAAACAGGTGAACAAATAAATAAATTGAAATTATTCAGAAATATGGAACACGCTCCATATTTTCCAGTTTGCAAATCTCAAACCTTTAGTACTCATTAGATTAGCTTGCTATTTATCTGTCACTGGAAGGAGAACCCAGATGTTGTGTTCACAGCAGGCTATCACAACAAAATATCTCCCAAGATCTTACAGCTTTCCCTGGCAAGATTGGGCATGGCTCTTTTTAATGTGAGGGAGTAGTTATGCTCACATTTGCATTTTGATTTAGAAAAAAAAGGTTCTGCTATCTTCACTTCTGGGTAACTGCACAGTTCAATTCCATTCATTGTCTCAATGACAATCATTTTTTAGTTGGTTAAGACTAATTTGCTTAATTAGTGCTTGCTAAGCAGTTTTTCTCTTTACCTGAACAAGTGCCCACTGGATCTTTCCAGACTACAATATGGGAAGTTTATATACTGTCTGTGTGATGCTGAAATCCATAATGTACCTATATTACTGTATTTAAGTCTGTTTGTCTTTGTTTCCCATAGGCAAACCAAAAGTTGAGCTGACCTACGACAAGATGTATACAGTAACCAGCCGGCTGATGTTCACAGTGAATAAGGAGGATGATGGTGTACCTATTGTTTGCATCGTAGACCACCCTGCAGTCAAGGACTTCCAAGCACAGAAATACCTGGAGGTTCAGTGTAAGTACATCTGCTCAGTAATAAACTACAATTCAGCATGGATATTTAAACAGCATTTTCCACCTTTTTTCCCTTTTTTCTATCTCATCAGCTTAACTCAGTAAATTGGACTGCGATAGAGACAAGTACTTCATCCCTACTAATTAAATGGCATAAATTTGCTACTAAAACTTTGGTGTATGACATGTATTGCTGTGACATTGAAGGGGGATCATCTCCATGCACAGGTTATGATTAATAAAGGGACATTAGACTGCAGTAGAGTAGACTGTGCCATTCACTGATTAAATTACATAAATTTCCTTCATTTTCCTCCAATGAAACTTTGGTACATGGCATTCCCATTGCAGAAGAGAAATCTCAGTACACGATTAATAAAAAGTAGAAATACATTTTTAACTTACTAATGAGGGGGTTTCAGTTGCATTTGATGTCATGCTACAGAATATATTTCTGTTTTTATTTATTTGTTTTTATTTTACCATCAGCATATTCACAGTAATGTCTGTCATTTCATTTGGCCACGAATATGTTAAAACGGTATAGGGCAGTTTGAGTATAAAAGTGGGTCTATGTAGGGAAGCAAGAAACACGAAAGTACCCTGCAGACACACACTGTCAGATTGATTGTCTGTCTGGACATTATTAGTCTGGCTAGTTTATAGTCTTTGTAGCCAAGCTGCTTTGATCATGACTCAGCATACACCTACTTCTTTCCTGGTCTCAAAAGAAAAGAAAAACAAAGAAGATATAATAATGTCTTTTTTTCACATAAGCAAGAAATTAAATATCAAATGTAGCTGTAAAGTCAAAACCACTTAATGGATTATTTGTATGCTTAGTGTAATGAGCATTATTTTATTTTTTCACAATTAATTAGCAACACAATAAAATGTGCAAAATGTGAAGGGTGTAAGAATACTTACATAGTACTGTGTTTATTTTTACGTACAGATGGTTAATACATCTGATCTCAAGTGTTACAAAAATTATTAAACTCAAGAAGATTCCTTACAAACCAAGAAGAAGACTCAGGGAGATCAAAGGTTATGTTCATTGCCATAATTTACTGCAATACAAATCTCTTGTTAGGCGTTGCAGATGCTTGTAGCACTTTGTGTTTCTGCCCAACAACCATCAATATTCTAATCCCAGTAATGCTTCATCACCTTTAATTGTGGGGGTCAGCATAATGAAGCGTCTTTGATGGAGCTGACAGTTGAGCAATAAAAGTATTGAGTAACGTAATGCATTAACTGTGTTGCTAAAAAATTAAAGAAATTGAACATACTTTGTTCTTGTTTATGTTTTGTTTGTTTAATGAGTAACTGATCATAGTTTTCAAGCAACTTGTACAACACTGATGATCACAGATCTTACTATATCATTGGAGACAAAACTGAACCGGCGTCTGAACCCAGCCATGTGTAATTAATATGCTAGTCCTTTGCTAGTAATTTGTTGAGTTTTAGATATGGATGCAAAGTGATTAAATTTATGTATTGTGTGCCACTGTAACCTCTGTCTTTGGCCTCTGGCATGTCCTAGCATTCTATTAAAAAGAAAAAAAAACTCTTCTGTAGTTATCTGACCTTTCTCTTGGAGAGCGAGAACAGGAGATCAGCTCATCTACAGAGGCAGCATGGCATTTTGTTGGCCTCTGATAACAGGGAGCTCACATGGACCACCCGACTCAAATCTTCACATTGCTGCATGCAGGGGCTGCTGCTGTCATGCTCTGTGCATACTGTAATGAGCAACCAACAGGCATAGCTCATCCTGCAGTCTGCCTTCTCTTTGATCTCTCAGCTATACAGTTAAATATTACATTTGGAGCCTGTTGACTGAGAAATATTACTGGTTGTATAAATCATAACTCAAACCATGATATATTTTAAAATTCCTTACTTTGACTTCTATCTTTGCTTTATTTTAAGAGATATACATTTTAAATATATTAGTAATCAATTTTTACTACAAAAAACCCATATATTCTCTGTTCTAAATAAATAGTTCCTTTAAGACAAGTTCAGCTTTTTTAGTGAAGAGACTCGCTAAGTCAGGGGTGGTGCTGTCCTGCTTGTTTTCCAACTATCCCTCTCCTACATACTGCTGATCAGGTGTGTTCAGCAAATTATAAGCTGTAAGTGCAGGGATGCTCTTAGTGTTCACAGTTTAGTAGCTCTCTTTCTAGTGGTGGTGAGATAATCAGATAATCATCAGCTTTTATTGTCATTGATCACATTTACATGTTACAACGAAATTTGACTCATCCCCCCTTGGGGGGAGCAGTGGGCAGCCACAGGCGACGCCTGGGGAGCTAGCGCAGAGTGTCTTGCTCAAGGACACACCTGGTATGGGGGATGGGCTGGGGTCTGGGATTTGATCCTGCCATCTTCTGCATCCCAGTCTGATGCTTATCCCATTGAGCTACCAGGCCGATATGCTGCTGGGGTTGTAGACAGTGCACTCACATCTGCTGAGGAGCTCGCATGCACGTTGTCACAACATGTCGAAGCCCTAATACTTAGACAACTACAGCTTGAGCACGTTTAGGGACACACAAAATATAAGTCCTGCACTATATGTATTTGTGTGACAGACAATAAGCATCCCACTTTTATATTTATGTTTTGCACTTGATAAGATGTGGACCATGCTCTATGAATGTATTAAAATAAATTGACAGTAATTATTTGGTTTATATATAGTACCAAACTGAACGTCATGTGCACCCCTCCTGAACGTGGTCTCCGTTTTCCCTGTAATTACTGCCAAGTTGCATGGCCCTTTTCATGAACCTTTCCAAGAATCCAGTTACTTATATCTTCCTTTCTATCTTTTCTATTTCTGCAGTGACAGACAAGTTAGTTTACTAATTACTGAGGTAGACACAGTCATTTACCCCAAATCACTTGCTGTATGGGCAATTTGTTGAGTGCAGTGAATTGAACAAGAAATAGGTATAAAAATACTCATTGTCAGGGCACAGCATAATTAAATATTGTAGGGATGTAATATTTATTTGTATAAGCAAAGAAAGCTGTTTTTCTTGTTGCCTGGTTATTTTACCCTCAAGGTCAGCCTGCGGAGAGATGGATAGTGCCGTCTCAAGTGCTTATGAGGTTAGGCACACAATAAAGCAAATAATTCAGTTAGCATAATGATAACGGCTCTCTTGCATACGGTAACAATTTCATTTTCAGTGGTGGCAGTATCCAGATCTGACAGTGCAGTGTGTGTTTTCCCTTCAAACAGAGACTAGAAAGATCAGCTATAACTACTCGAGGCTATCAAAACAACCTACAGATGCATGGTGTCCTTCATGTTTATGGCTCTGAGATGACAAGGTCATATGACAGTGGGAGCAAAGAAAAAAAGTTGCAAGATGCCATGTATTGCCTGGAGTGGAAACAAAACCAAAGGGTTGCTGTCTAAACCCATGCACGCCCACTGAGCAGAAGACTTGGCTTTTTGCCGATCTGTTGTCCATCACCAAGACTGAGAGCCAGCCACTGACAGGGTGTGATTTAGACAGATGGATGGCCAGACATGTGTTGTTTGTTGCAAAGAAGGTCGGACAACAGAGTGGAACTTTACTGCCGGCTTTGAAATCATAGCTAAGCCTCATCACTCTGTCTCCAGGCTGATTAAAAATACAGGCATCAAATTGTGCATCTAGAAAAAACAAAAAAACAATTTACATACCAAATTGTTTTTCACACAAAACTTTATTTTCTAGTTTTTCTTTAAATTTGGAGATTTGTAGGTCATCATGAAGACACATAAGGGTAGAAGAGAACATGGTGTGCACCTGCACATTTCTCTGCTGAGAAAAAACTAATTCTCTACTGTTTCATCATGGTTTATCAGCTTCAAGAAGCACCAACTCAGAAAACTGTACAAAAGTGGTTTACCTGGTCATTTGGGCACCAAAGATGAACGTTGATATTGAATGATGGCTTTTCAAAAGCTCAAGAGAGGTCACCTCAGGTACAAGCTGAGCGACTCGTCCCTTCCCCATGACAACTCTCCTGCACATCAAGTCCCTATCCACTTGATTGGTGTTTCTGGGATCAGCCTTTTGGATGTCCCTCCCTGCTTGCCTAACCCAGACACTTGGAACTGGAAAATTCTTTGGGGTTTGAGAAGTCATGATCAAAACAGTGGATGAAGAGCTTGCTAAGCTGAAAAACGATTATTTTTGGACTGTATTAAAAAATAGATCCACACATTGCAAAACTGCATTGAGGTCGTGGCAATTATGTTAAGAAGTAGAGAAAGACTAAGGTTTCTGAGGCAAAAAATAGGTGGTTATCTCTTTATTTCTATTAACAGACTTTTGGAACTTCCTTCCTCATTTTGTGAAATTATCGAGTGTGTGCCTGCTATTTTAGACATATGCAATTTTGTGAGTCAGGGTAGGACTTTTGTTATATTTTTTTCTGTCTCAGTCATAGGCTGCTTCAGTACATGGTAACACTGAATTCAATCACTAACCTAGATGATAGATAGAACAAACTATTAGATTTTTGTCCAGAATAAAGGATTGTCTCCCACACCAAGATGAAAAAAGGCTTTGATAACACCATCAGTGAAATAGGAACAATAGAAACTCCATGGTTGCAAAGAATAGCACCGCATCAACTGTCAAAGTACTCAACTGATTTGTCAAAACAAGATTCTTACATTTTCTTTCCAACTGCCTGAGCTCTTCACCAGTGCCTTCTATTTTGTGCATTTTGTGTACCAATTTTATCACATATCTTTGGACATTTCAGGGTCTCTTGTGAATTGGCACACACATTTGTAATACCCCATAGCTTCAGCTTGTGTTTTGGCCCAGGCTGACTTAAAATTTCGATAATATGCCGAAGGTAGACCCAGTACTGCTGAGGAGCAATTTGATGCAATTGAAGAGCATGTTTCTGTTAAGACAGGAGCAGTAGGGAAAGTTGTTTTTATGTTACTGTGTACTTAATTTCAAGGTAAATCCACCCAGACCAGATTGGAGCGCAATCATACTAAATGTGAATTTCTTAAGAAATGACTGATAGCAGTAGATGGAAAAACAGTTACATGATTAGAAAATGTCATATAGGAATTAGGTTTAGGAATTTAGGAAGTTAGATGAGTAATTATGTGTTTCACACAATAGTGTGAATTCAGAGAATAATAGGACTCTAAAAGCTGCACCCCCACATCCTTTCAGATTTTTTTATTATGATTGATTATGATGATTATGATTATTATTAGTAGTAGTAGTTGTATATATTATTTTAATTCTATAGACTCATTAAATGCAACTTAGAACTCAAAAAATACGACTAATTTACTAAATTACATGTCTGCTGAAGCAGATGCATTTCATGGACAAAAACATGACTGGATCAAAACATATGGATCCATCTGAAAGAATACAAATGCAGAGAGCAGATGTTATTTGAAAATAGATAGATAATTTCTTGTCAGTTATATTGTCTCACATTTAATTTTCTGTCTCTGTCTTTCTCTTCCTTTTAGACAAACCAGAGGTGAAAATCGTCGTGGAGTTTCCTCAAGGTCTAACCAGGGAAGGAGAGAATCTGGAATTGACGTGTCAGGCCAAAGGCAAACCCCAGTACGACACACACACACACACACACACACACACATTTTAACAATAAAAAAATAGCCATTGGGACGGAAGGCAACACAGATGCGCATTTATGTACTACTTTACTTGACTGCATTCCTGAGTGTGTGTGTGCGTCTCATGGCAGTGATGTGGAAATATGTTTTTCACTGTTTTCCTGTTGAAAAGTGGTGGCCATTGAACTTTTGTAACAGAAAGTAATGTTGAGTTACATCAAAAAGGAATGTAAATGTGTATGCACAACTCCAACACTTAGACATAAGAGATAGAAATGTATTGACCTCTTACCGCTCACTATTCTGCCCACAGGTTGCTAGTACTATGTGAAACTTATACACTATGTGGAACTGTGATTCTTATACAAAAATGCAAATATATGTATCAGTAGATTTGACCCCCATCATTTAAGTCATTCAGGTCTGGCCTGTTGTAAAAATAATCTTGATACACTGCATGACAGAGTATGCAAATATCTCTCATTTGATATTTATTGGTAGTCGAACAATGTAATAAATACTTAAAACTTAATGCTGAAATTCACTGAGAGTATGTAACGGTTAAAATAGTCAATTTATTTTAATCTAAGCAGACTGTCAAAGCGTTAATAAATACATGAATAATGTTTGGATTTCAGCATAGCAGGAGGGATAGGAATATAATGGTATTTGAAATTAATGAAATGAAATGAATGAATGAATGAGAGTGGTAGATTCAATCAATATAGATGTGCACACCGATATGCATTATATAATAATGGAAGGGATATGACTAGGAATAGAAAAAAAAAAAAAAGTCAGATATTAAAGTACATATTCACAAATATTCACAATAACATTACAGTAATTCTAGCAATTACTGCAGTGTCACACTTCTTATTCTTAATCAGTTCTATTTATACTTATTCTTTTCTTTTTCATTTAACCTACTGATAACATCTGGCATGGTTACATTATAGGACAGACTCAACAAATTCTTGATACTTACAGATATGACTAAATACTGTGACAAAACCAGGTTAATATTTTTGAGAGTGGTTCCAGTCTGGTCAGGACTTCTTCAAGATGAGTCCATATGTAGTCGTGCCGATGAGTAAGTTTGGTCACATACAGCATTAAACAACAAGTGACGAGGTCTGCATTAGGAGGAGGTTGAGATGAATGGAAGGGTCAGACCACTCAAGACTTTCCCACAGGAGGCTGACATTTGATTACAATGTAAGACATTTTAACCGCGTGTCCTGTAACAGTAAGATAGTACAGTTGGTAAGCCAAACTACATTTATTTTACTAACAAAAGTTAGTTAGGTTGTTAGGTAGACAACCAAGTTGTTTTTGTGCTTAATAGTTTCGTAATTGTAACTAAATGTTTCCATTATGACAAAGATCTTGTAAACCAGCCACCATTGAGGTGCTATTTTCAAGAGATACCTACTGGCTGGCCTGATTTTAGGTCCCTGCACAGAACAGGCCTTGTTAAAGGTTTAAATGATCTGAATTTGGTATGGGTTTTGGAAAAATTAGAAAAAAGTGTATGTACTCGTTAAAAGAAAAGAGCACCAGGTTAGTATGAAAGAGATAACCACTCTTTGATTATGTTTAATAAAACCTCGAGAATTCCGTCGGATACAACAAAAGAAAGTTGGTGGGTCTAAGTTTATTTACTATAACAAATACAACTAACTAAGGTGAGGTGTAACATATAAATGGCAAAGACAAACAATCAACACAACAAGTTAACTGAGACTATGGAGATTAGCTAAATTGCATAGGTTAGGGTAGGAGCTGTGGCACTATAGAGTAATGTTCAGAATAAACAAAAGATAGGAATTTGGAAAGCTAGGGGTAATTTACAAGGACATCAGCTTTCCATAGAGTAAAAGGTAAAGTAGCTTAGCCTACTTTGTGCTGCAGGAGATTTTTGGGCTCGTTGACTCAGCTTAGCTGGCATTCCCATCCCATTACATCATTGATAACAGTGGTTTCTGACTGACTGATAGCATACAACTTACTTAGGTTTGGCTGACACTATAGTAAATATGAATCAATGAACATTCTCAATTGTTACAGTTAGGTGTTTGACCAAACCTCACCAACTCCATCCCTTTGGTGGTGCTGTAAGTCCATGTTCCAATCTTCAGTGCCATGGAGGTCAAAAGGGTGAATTTTATGTTCCTTTCCTGGCTACCTCTCCCAAGATTGGGCTCCATTCTGGGTAACCCCTGATAAGTCTTTGAAGCAGTTTCAGGGAATGTTCTAAGAGGTAAATCCCAGGATGGATTTATTCTCCAGTGTGATTACCCTGTTCATGTGAGTTATTTGAGTTTATGAATCAGAATTTTTTGTGGGATGAGGGTTCACAGAGTGCTGGAATAGGGTCCTGGTATGCAGTACCCCCCTTTTTATGATGGTCCAGCTTCACCATGTGTTAAAGTACTAACTGCAGTTCCCTTTCACAAATACATGGCACAAAACAGGACAGCCAGCTCCTCCTCCTCAGCAGTTCATCTGTATCTGAAGGACAAGGGACACTACTTTGAATACAACAATGTATACATTATGGCCAGAGACGACAAAGAAGTGAAGGAGACTGTCTACATCAAACTGAAATGACCATCACCAAACAGAGGGAATGGTTCACATAATCACGTATTATCCATTTACAATACAGTGTTGGCATCCCTTCCTGACCCTGGGAAGCTATTCCCACTTTGACACGTGACCCCCTGATTACATGCCTGATTGTCAGGCTGGATAACAATCCACGTGTGACCTCAACAAACCTCAAGGTATTAATGACCTAACTCCACAGAGTTTAAATTCCTTGAACTTCTAACCAGTTAGTTGGAATTGAAAGTCTTTCAGATGAAAAACAGAAGTCAATAAACACAAGTTTTGCCACAATTTTATTTCTGTTAAACTCTGGAGTACATCACAGCTCTGTCTTTGATCCTCTGCGGTTTGCAATTGATATTATATGTAGCCAGTACATTAGAAACCATAATATTAGTCTCCATTTCTCAGCTACTGCCTAGACATAGCCTGAAAAGTGACAGAGAATCGTTGTCTTTTGGGCTCAAAAGTCAACACAAAGTTTGAGGTTAAAGTTTGATGGCTAAGAGACCAGATAAGATTCAGTTTTTGTTGAATTATTAATGGAAATTGGCTCTAGGGATGTTAAATGTCACCAATCTCGAAGATGCTACAGAAACTGCTAGTTTAAGTTGAGAGGTGTGTAGTTATACTCACGATTTTCTCTAGAACCAGGTCTACAATGTGTACAGTACATGTTGTAGAGAGGAGAACTGTGACTGCTACTGTGACTAATGTTACAGAAAAACCTGTGGTCACATAATTCTAAATGACCAATGCTGGATACATAATCAGTTAATTGACTGACTATTTTCTTTTTCAGGGCTTTCAAGGGGATATATGAAGCTGGCCTATAATTATGAAATACATGAGAATTACTGTGTGATATTTTGAGCAGGTGTTTAATTATCACTGCTGTAAAGGCAGAGGGCAGAGCAAAGAGGGACATTAATAATGGTAAGTGGAGTCAGGCCTAAGATTTAGCAGGTAGAGTACAATTTTATCATGAATAGACAGGGATGTTTTTATTTACAAGTGCTAATTTTCTGAAGGCATCCAGGGAAACTGTGTGAGACTGAGTGAGTATGTTGATTTACTTGTGACTTTTGTGAAAGATTGTTTGGTCTACACATTGTTGCCACCATATTGAAAATTAACTTTCAATGGCCTTTATTGATGTTCAGTTGTTTGAAACGTCTGACTCTAACATTTAAAACCTCTTCATTTTTCCTCATTCAACTATGATTCCACATGTATCATGTGTAAACCTAAGTGTTGGTTTATTTATATGACAGGTCTGGAATGCAAATTAAGCAATTAGGGTGAGCATGGGTGAATGAACTGAGAGCTTCAGCCAGGAGACCTGCCAGACTATCCAAACATCAGCACCTAGTGCAGTTAGTGTCAATCATATTTGTGTGTTGACAAGACAATTCAAACTTGAATACAAATTAATTAACAGTTGAAACTTAATATTGTGAATATTACATCAGAAGCAGTAATGCGGCCATCTCACAGGTATTTTTCTCCTGTGCAAGGATATTCAAATGTGATGCATCACAACCTTTAAGAAAAAGGCCTACTAAAAACTCATGTTGTTGGTATTAAATGCTCAAGCTTAAAAGATTTCTCTTTTTGGCAGTGGGAGACAGCTGCCCCCAGCACAATTACAGCTGTCTGGTATAATACAGATAAAGTTCCCTGTGACTTGAGACTAGGATGAAATGGTAAACCATGGTAACATTTCCGGCGGTTAGTGTTGCCGTTTCATTTTAATTATCATTAAAACCGTGGTTGATTACCGCGCTTTGAAAAACTCCCCTGCTGAATGGTAAAATACAGCCCAGGTTCAACCATCAAGGTTAATGCTAGCAACAGTCACTGAGACGCACAGACTAAAGACCTGCTTTTCCTCCTTACTTAACTACGTGCTGAGCTTTATGTGATGGCTGCAGACTTCTAAGTATTTACAACAAGCTGCTACTTGCCGCTTGCCGTTGAAAAATGCTGACAGTAGACTCAGTGCTCTTAGCCTGTTAGCTTGTTGTTAGTAACTAAATCTGTGTGATTCCTGCAGATTTTGGAGACTCACTGCTTCTGCAGTTTGGTTTAAGTAGTTACACAACTTTTAGTGCCTGTTACTGTTAACATTTGTTTTGCATATTTATTTAGGGCATTTTCACATCTTAGTATGTTTGTTTTGGTCCAAATCGTACTAAAATGTCTTGCTTCTAACCACGTGAGAACATCCTCTCTGTTTATTGGTCAGACGTATCTGCCGCAGGAACAACAAGTTCCTGTCTTGTAGATTACTGCATGTTTCTATGATATGATATATGATGACAATTACATGATTTGCGTTAGCACCAGTTGGCCGTCCCCCAGATGATTGTTTATTATGTTAAATCACTTGCACAATCATCTGACCAGGTGTCTGTGAGGTGCTGCCCCTTCTCACAACTCTAGTTTGTCCACAAATCCTGCAGCATGTTTTGGGGGGACCAACAAAATAAATTCAAATCTACATATAATCCACTGCCCCCAAACCATGCGATTAATAGCTTTTGGTCCTGTTTCGGTTTGGTACGCTTTCCCATCAGGAGGACCACACCAGAGTTTGCTAAATGATTCGGATGGAGACCACCTATCTTTGGCGGGCTCGGTGTGGTTGTTTTGGTCCACACCTGCGGGCAATTTATGTGTTCACACCAGACCAAACGAACCGAACCATGGAGGAAAACATACTCGAGTTTGATTCAAACAGTCTAAATCCTGTAGGTGTGAAAGCAGCCTCTTTGTGTCAGCTCCTGTCAGCACAACATAGTTATTAAGGGATATTTTTATTTGCTGTAAAAATACACATGAAGCATCAACACGGTTGTTACATGAAGTTAGTAAGACTCATTGATTTCATAAATTATTAGCTTTGTGTAGCTGGCAGCTTCATTTATAAGGAGGATAATGATGCAAATGGTCTAATTTCTACTTGATACAGCCATTTCATGTTGGTATGACCTGCACTCTTGTTGCTTGAAAGGTGTGCAACACCCAGTATTTAAAAACTAAAAAAAGAGAAATATTACTATTAATATAAATATAATTAACAGTAATAATAATAACCACAGATAAATATGTACCAGTATGTTTTTAATAATACTGTGATAATAATGATAAATGTGATACTTTTGGTCACTATAATTGTGATATTACATTTTCAGGGAACATTTAAACAAAGCTACATCCTTTCCCTAAACGTAGCACCTCCCGGTGCAGTTGATAATTTCACAGCATTTCATTCATTCCAAAAAAAATGTTGCCTCTGAAAATAATCCTGTAATCAAACTACATTGAGAAAACAGTTATTACATAGATGTAATTCGTATGAGACAGGGATGTGCAGAGACGCCTTCCAAGCTCACAGAGTTTTAAGGTGTTTTAAAATTCATCACATAGGTTTTACTGGGAAGCAGAAAATCAGTCATTAGTGGAATGGTGATTAGTGGTTGATTAATAATTATTTATGAAATTCTAACTGTAAAACGTGGATTTATTTCATACTTTTGATGTGCTTCTGTGCAGTTTCCTACAATTGCAAGTTCAATTTGAAAACATACAACACTTGCAATATATATCGAACAACTGTATTGTTAAAATGGTATTAAAAGTACTTTTAATACTTTAAACATTTAAATAGAGCCAAAAAGGTTTAACCAAAACGTTTTCTTAATAATAATAATACAAGTTTTGCAATACTTTTGCATGCGCCTTGGCAGTAGGTGATGTTGTGGCATAAATTCCTACTTAACAAGTTCATTTGAGATGCTGAAATGCAAGGAAACATAACCCAACGACAATGTGGTTTGTGCTGCTTATGTCTCTGCAACCTGTATGAATTACTGAATTATTTTGTATGTATTCTCATCATTTATTTATTCATCAAAATACAACAGTGGAAGGTTAGGCTGAAGTGTGAGCCTATTTTAATATGGGAAATCAGAGGTCCTACATTTAGGTTTTGTTCTGAACTGTGCAGGTGGGGAAAGGGTGTAGGTTTGCAGAACTCAATCAGATATTTGACTTATCCCAAACTCAAACCTAATCCACAATCAAAGTTAGGGTCCATCAGACAAGAAGAAATATTTTCATTGTGAAAGAATAAAAACTGTTTATGGTTCTCTGAAGGGTAGAAGTGCATGAACATGCAGGCACACAGTACCAAACACAGTGTAGTTGTGAATGCCTCTCCCTACCAGCCCCCCCACAGTTTTCATACTTGGCTTGGAGACAAGCTCACTACCCGTATTCATTTTATAAAGATGAAAACACAATCAATACAGTGAGCCGGGAATTGGAAGTCATTTTCATTAGAGCTGCTGAGAGTTCTGCAGTCATTACCAGTAGATAGCACAGGGGGCCCCGGCTGCAGGCAGCCATTTGTATTCAAGACACCTGCCCTTCCTCTCTCCTTGCAGTCCCATCTTACCTTTTCGTCTATCTCTGTCTATCTTTCTTCTCCAGACTCGCTTTTCCATTCTTACAACATCCCATCCACCTATAGAAACTATTTTTTCTAGGTCATGTCTCTCAGACCATCTTAGAAAAATACTTATATTTATATATTTAAGATTTATTTACATTTCATTTCATCTAAACACAGCACTGTCTTTTCCCAGACATCCACCATAGCCATTAAAGGCACTTGCGGTTTGTTTATTTGTGCTATTGAGCATCAACTTCTATTACACTTTTTGTGCCTCATCTTTTTTTCTCTCCCATTTGCTTGCTCCCTCCACACCAAACGTTTTCATATGTAGGGAAACAAGTTAAAACACCACAGCAAAATGCTAAAAGAGAAACAATCAGTACACGCTCAGGGGAAATAACAGTAGCTGGCAGTGGCCATAGGAAGTTGCAGTAGCAAAATAGAGGTGTTTTGTCTTTTCCTTTTCTCTTCACCCTCAGTGACTCAGGGTGCTCAGAGCTCATTGTCATAAAAATGGAATTTGCCAACCTGCTATAAACCTCAGTCAAGGTAAAAAAGAGAACAAAGACAGATGCTTGGTAGGAGCCCACCTACACAGAAACACTCGTAAGTATACAATCGTGGAAAGCCTGCAATTTGAAGACAAAGCTGCTATACAGTTATTGTTGCTTTTAACAAAAGAATGACTGTCATGCTATTATGTCTTGTTTTTACAGCATTCATAGCTATCCTTAATTAGCATTTTTTCTAGTAAACAGCTGATAGAAAGGTTACAAAAAAGACATAAATGTATCATGCATCATGGAGAAAAGAAACTCCAACATCCCAAGATTGGAGTTGCATATCGAAAAGCACTGCATTAACATAAAATGAAATTCATATTTTGATAAACAAAAGGCAGATGCCTACATGGAAGGATAATGGGGATTTGGTATTTTCCGACATTGGTAGCTGAACTTAAAATCTCTAACCTCAAAGTATGAGAACCCTGGCTCAAGGCAGACAGCATTGAGGAATCACAAACAAGCTGCCATTTGCAAAATAAAATATAACCATATTAAAAGTAAACAAAAAAAAAACACACATGGTGGCATAAAAACTGCTGCTGTGATGCTGGATTCGCTGTAAGGGGTCTAGAGGCACCAGAGACGGGTTTTAAAGGCCCGTCTAACAGTTGCCAGAGTATTGACGCCAGCAGGTAGAAGACAATACTGTCTGCTAAAAATTACATTCCTGTGCAACTGAACTACAAATTTAATTAATGTGCCACATTTATTAACGGAAAGTGAATCGCAAGGAGGTGGTTAGGGTGGATGGAGGGCGTCTAAAGCACACAGCTGTCACACCACAGACTCAAATACTAATAAACACATTGTGTGTGAAGTGACTGTTAAATGTGCCTCTATTAAGCCAGCTCACATTCACTTCCTAACTCTAACCAAGTGCTGTGACTGTTTAAACACAACCATAATAAACGCTTAATGAAGCTACAGTCAAACAAACTGGTTGATGTACGAAAAGAGTGGTATTTTGTCTGCAAACATTTTATTGCTACTGCATGTTTGATATCAACATACTGTATTTGTAACTTGCCATTTACTTTAACTGTCAACATATCCTCAATCTCATTTATGAAAGCACCAATAGATTGTTGACTTAAAAAGACATCATGCCTACTAGCTAAATAAATCTGTATTCATCAAGCAATTAACTCAATAAAGTTGTTATTGTTATTAAAAGCAGGACATTATCTGTTACCTCCTCTTCTTATCCCTGAGGTCTTACTGATGCTTGGATGTTCTCATTTCAGGCCACAGCGGGTGAACTGGGTGAAGGTGGATGATGATGTGCCGTCCCACGCTGTCATCACTGGGGGTGATCTTTACATAGAAAACCTAAACAAGTCCTACAATGGAACCTATCGGTGTGTGGCATCAAACTCAGTGGGGGAGTCGTATGATGACTACATCCTCTATGTCTATGGTACGCTGGTCTAAAACTCACTTCAGTACCTAATTATACTTGTTTTTCTACCTTTTCCTTCCTCACACCACACACCATTAATATACATTTAGTTGGCAACTGATAAGGTTTAAGTTAAAACGAATGCAGTCTGATACAACCTCCCTTCATGAAGGTGATCATGTACAGTTTTTGTTCAAACTGTATTAGTGTTTTGTTTCAGCTGACCATTACAGAGACTATACAGTAGCTTGTGCAGCTGATGACATGTATTGCATACAAACAACAGATAACAGATGTTTCTGTCACTTAGCATAGCTTAATTGATACAAATGGCATGGACAAAATAAGAAAAACACTCAGTATAACCTGATATAATTTAAATGGTAATTGCTGCCTATTAAATCCTGTATGTACAGTCTGTATATACATGATTCTAAACACCAGAATTGTGTATGAACAGACTGTCAGCTCATTGCTAGTACCTGTAGCATATTAAACACTCAGGTCGCTACAATAATCCAGTATGCACACTGACTTTTAAATAGGGGTTGTGCTTTATAACAGGTTCTGTATATTCTTAATCACTGTCCACTGTCCACTTTGTTCTCTTGCCTGCACTGTCTGCCTTGGACATAAAAAAATGGTCCTGAGCCTGCATTAGGATTGACATTAGTACAATGGAATAAAAATGGAGGCAAACGCTATAAGACTCTGATAAGCTTTAAAACCAAATATTGTTATTATTATTCAAACTGAACAGTATTACATCCTTCCACAAGTGCCTGTAGCAACACACCCACACCAAGCAGCTCCTTGTGATTTTTTTATTGCAGGACACCAACAACATGTCCTCAATATTGTTTCTTGTTGCTCACAGTATTGTTTAGTTGCTTTAATGACCCGAAGTTTAGATTCTGCATTTACATACATATTTTACATGGTGAATTTTGAAGATTAATTCTGGTAGGTTTTTTTCTAAATATTTTAATATAAGAATGCAGTTTTTTGTCTGAGTGAAGAAGGCCTTATGACTATGAAATAGGTGAAAGGTCAAATTTAAATAAAATCTAACTGAAAAGTTTAACAGAATTTAAAAAAGAAACAGAATATCTACTAGAATATATACAGCTCTGGAAAAAATTAAGAGACCACAGCAAAATTATCAGTTTCTCTGATTTTGCTATTTAAAGGAAATTGTTTTAGTAAAATTAACATTTTTGTTTTATTCTATAAACTACTGACAACATAACTCCCAAATTCCAAATACAAATATTGTCA
>JAUMHL010000006.1:13378584-13391595 GCA_032362345.1 Sandelia bainsii | reverse complement strand
CTGTGGTGTCCTCCAGAACATTTTCAATCTGAGCCTGCATCTGGAGAGAGTTCCTCTGGGGTGGAAAAAGTCCTGCTATTAATCCCTCTGGGATTAATAAAGTGTTTTGAATCTTGAATTTGCAGTTAGACTTGCTGTCAGTAGCTTTAATTCTTTTTAAATGGTTGACTGCAGGAACAATATTTTTTGGGCACCAAGAGGATTTTTTAGTTGCCATTGGAACAAACTGGCATCAGTGTTTTCTCCCTATGTTGCATTTATAATATATCCATGAAACAGACACATCAGTTGCTCTTATTGGACCTGTTTTGTACATACTTTCCATTACCACCAAGATTCAAGATAGTTTGGGATTACAAAAGTGTTAAGGTTTAAAATAAGATAAGAGTTTTTAAGTTTGATCATGTTAAAATTTTTAATTAAGTTTAATTTTTATGGCAAAGTTTGGAAGTTACCAAGATAAGAAAAGGCAACATGCCGATGTGTTTGTAATCAGATTATTACAGAACATAATAAAATTTCCATGAAAGCAACCATTTCGCTTTAAGCCATCATATTGCTTACAATAATGTGATTCATAAAGTAGAACCTCTCAAGATGCACAAATTTTATGTTAATTGTGGAAGGCTTTTTGTATGTCTCCCCCCAGGCCTAAACAACAAAACCCCATGGTGAGGGCTGCAAGTTGCCTCTTTCTTTCTCTGTCTCTCTCATTCATATACACATCCCCTATGGGTTGTGTATGAGAGAAACACAAAAGATAAACAAGGTAATGCAACATGTGGGCAACTAAAAGCCTTGAACCCAAAAAATGCCATTAAAACCACAGAAGGCCTCCAACCTTTTAGAGCTAGTCTTTTGATGACTTTGATGTATCTGCGGCCCCCACACTACTAATGCCTACTGTAATTCAACAGAAAATAATGCCAAACGGTCGCCTTGCTAATGGGAAGACAGGATGTTGTGCCTGAGCTGTCAGAAACTCATTCTCACATTATGTTCCAGATCCTCCTCCCGCACACACACAGACTACCTCCTGCTTGTCTACTACTACCACCATCAATGCACTGGACTGTATATCTAAATAGAAGTTGTAAGGAAGGTTTTCATGTATTCAGATATACAATACTAGAAATTATATCAGGCAAGTGTGTTTGTCAGCATGGACTCTCAAAGATAGTGGTTAATATAAGATATCTAGCTTTAGGTACAACAAAACATTAGACTGATAAAATATTGCTTTAACAAGTAACTGGTTAAAACAAACATTTCCCCATGATACATTTTTCCATTTAGCTACATTTGTTTTATATGACATAAAAGCTCTTAATTGTGACCACCTGAAAACTAGGGTCCCAGCCAGTTTTGAACCATGCTTTTGAGGTGTGAAAAATGTGCCAATGATATTTTATGATAGTAGATATGTTATTTCAACATTACAAAGTGTAAATAATACTTAACTTAATTGTGATCTGCATCTCTTCTAAATTAAGGGATGCATAGTGTATTTATTCTGTACACCATTTGGTAACTATGGTAACACCTTTTGAGTGCAGAAATTTGATTGTGTTAAGCTATACCACAAAAAAAGTGATGGAAACAGTGCAACCATAATAGTATGGTACAAAATGTTGCTTTTGTCTTGTCTTGTTTCTGTTGGTTTATCATCATTTATGATATATGAGTCACCTATACAGTTGTAAATATTAATGACTATAATATTCCCTTAAAAAAATTTAATTATGACCTGAATTTGATTCCTTCTCTTAGGCTCGTGTTACAAGCCTTGGTTATTTTATAATTTTATAATTATAATTATTTTCTACTAACTAACCCAGAAATACAGTAGAAGGAAACTATATGTCTTGTTTTTCCTTTGCCCTGGAAAAATAGCCACAAAAACTTGGAGCAAGTATGGAAGGACAAACACTAATAATTATAATATATTATATTATATTATAATAATTATTCGTCTTGCACCTCAAGGGCAGTTCCATCCAAAAGACAAACATACAGCACAAGTATGAAGTGATAACTTATTCATTTCTCTTACGACACAGATTTTGGTTAATCAACATAATGGACTGAGGTACACCAGAAGTCTTTAGTGGTAGCAGAAAGTGAGGACTCAGAGGAGAGACAGTTTGGAAGTCATAAAGGGTGAAGATTTTTCAAACAGTCACTGAACTGAAAAAAATTAAATGTACCAGGTTTCAGATTGTGTTGCTTACTCATATCCCAAAAGCATGAAAAAACAGAAGTGTTAATCTTTAAGTTTAAAATATTGACTCTAAACAGCCACGATATCAACACAAGTTCTCCAACTGTACATTAAAGCTCTGTAACTTAATGATAAAGTATATATGGCACTTCCACCCCCAGCAATCCCCCTGCTTGAAAGCCAAAACAAATTAAGTCATGGCCAGCATCTTCTCTAATACATCTGATTCCCGAGTATTGTGACCCTAAGTGATGGAGAGCACTGTGAGCCCGGCTGACACTAACAATGTTACCAGCAAAAAGAATGCAGTCTGTACTGCTCTAAGTCTCACTGCTGCTCTTACTTCACAGGCTAAGAAAACACAACCAACAGGGTTTTCCTCTAGCAGAGTAGAGAGACCCAGCGCCCAGGGGTTTCTAGTTGCTTCCAGGCCACTGCTTACCCAATAACTGAGTTCTGTTCCTGCCCGCTCCTTGCACACAAGCAGTATGCTTAGTGACCCTGTTGCTCTCAGTCGTCTTCCTACTTACTTTACACTTCTCCATTAAAACACATGGGGCTTTTCTCGCAAGACACTGTTAGCTATTAAGTGGCAGCTACCATGTCTTCCAGAGGTGCAAAGTGTCCTGAATCACCCCATAAGTGCTTTAGGTTTGCTGAAATTACACTTGCATGAAAGTGAAGTTGCTGGTGTATAAAGTTATGAGGAGTAAATGTAATCCATCACTTCCAAAACAAATTTGCACAACGGTTTGGAATCCCACTGCTCTTTTAAGACATTTTAAAAACATATTCAAGTATCAATTTATGACACTTCTATGCCATTTTTAGCACTCTGTATAATTTGAATTCCTCTAAAAGTTACTCAGTTATGTATCAGTGACCACTAAATGTCATAATTTATTTCATTCACTCTAAATTTCACATAAATAACACTGCAAGATGGTGATTGTATGCTTCTCAACATAGCTTTAATATAGTATATATATATATATATATATATAGTATATAGTATTTAACCATTTTTACAGGCAATACTCAATTTATCAAACTATGTAGAGTTCAAAATAACCCAGTATGGAGAAGACTATCCTTCTGTATTTTATCCCTTAACTGACAGATCACTGTGGCTTACTCCAATTTGATGGTCAACCTCAAGTTAGAATAGAATAGAATAAACCTTTATTATCCCACGAATGAGACATTTGACAGAAACTGTGATGGACTGAGGAGGCAGGCAAGAGGGATTTTCTAAAAAAAAAGGGGGTTTTATTTAACCCAAAATCTAAGAAAACAACAAAATATTCTTGGCCCCATAAAACAGTTCAACAAAATTAAACCAAACTAAACACAAAGCGGAACCTGTATAATGGCTGATCAGACCATTTATTACACACAGAAGTAACTGATAAATACTACTAACAAAACCTACAAACATCGGAACAAAACAGTCGTCAGTTGTAAAAAATTAAACAATTAACCAAAACAACTAACTCAAAGGATTTTTGTAATCTATATAAATTAACAAAATCGCCAAAGCACAAATCTAGTAAATTCCCTCCTATAAGGTGGTAGACGATTGCTACAGTCTGATTGGCCACTTCTTTCCTGTATTTGATAGCTCTGCTCCAAAGGGTGCATCCTTTACAACAGCAACCAGCAGTGGCACCTTTGGGACTGGTTACTCAAAAAATTGTGTAGCAGCAGGTATCACAGAAACCAATAGATCAAAAGTCTCAAAATCTAAATCAAGTAAATCACTGATAGTTAGGCAGTGTTGCAGGTCAGCAAAGAGAAGCAGAAAACCATTCTGCTAAGATAATAACATTACACAAGTCAGCAGCTAACAGGCTACAGTAAGCAGCAGCACTAGTAAAGCTAGTACTTACATGTATTGCCACTTACAATGTGGCACTAGCAATGGAGGAAAAGTGTAGCTCAGACATGTGTGGGAGACTGTTGGAATAAAAACACTGGTGGGGTTAAAAATTGTTAAACACCATTATCATCATGGCTAATATGACCATTTCTCTCTGCCACATTCACTAGCCTAACAATTCTTCAAGAGTGTCTGCCACAGGTGGCATTTTGGTACTGGCATTTAACTTAGCAACTATATAGCAACTATTACCTACTACACCTTAGTTGGAGGTGGTGCTGTATAATTGGTTTTATCCCATCATGAACTGCACCATATACTAGACTACAATGCACTACTCTACTTTACACTATACTATATATTACTATCCTACTCTGCATATAATACCTTGCACTACATTAACATCACACAGTACTACTGTATACTACATATTAAAATATTACTCACTATCCAAGTACCATTTATCAGTTACTATGTGCTGCTATTTTTTGTTCAGTTTCATATTGTGTGGTGTAATTACTAGCATTGTGCAAATGTAGGATGTTTCACTTATCCGTTGCTCCCGTGGCATTCTTTAACGCTCCGGGTTTAGCAGGAATGATTCCTGTCAGGCTGTGCCTCAGAGCTTCCTGCAGTCCTGCTTCATTCGTTCAAACCAGAAACACTGATTCATAAGCCTCATCAGTAAACAAGGGCCAGTGACTCAGCAGGAGGAAAAACACATTCTGCCTGTCACATTTGAAAGTCAATGAGCTCCAGTGTTCTTTGATACATTGCACCAGCTAACCACACAAAAAAACCAACAGGAAATTTAGTGTACATTTAGACAGTCTCATCAGTCTTTCTTTTAATCTTTTTTTTAATGTTAAGTTTTTAATGAGTTGTTGACACTGATGATCCCAAACATCTGCTGGACCCTCACAGTTTATGATGGAATAAAACCAATTAGATGGCACCACCCCCGAGCTGGAGTTTGTTGGCTCATGAGCATGTGTGAAGCTCATCAGCTCATCTGCCAGTTGACTTCCCGGTGGATCATTACTTCCCGCCTTTGTCTGCACATTGGTTTGTACAGCTTTTTGTATTGTCAAGGTTGTATTTAAAAGAACAGGATTGTTGATAGATTAAAAAATACCATGCATCAGCAGAATGTGAATACTGATCCAGATCACCTGAAGGCCATAATTTGCATTTTAAAATTTGCTTCAGGCAGAGTTTTGGGGGGCTACACAGTCTATTTGCCTTGTTTTTGAATTACTTGATTCACTTATTTTTAAGTACATTAACAGACCTGTGCAGTAACTATGAACATCTTCTGCCCTCAGGGAAGACTACTTTTATATGATAAACAACCTCTGCACCCGTAGCGAAACTTTTACAAACAGCAGGATAACTTTTATTATGCCTTTAATGTAACGCTGGGATGGACATATTTAGATACTACAATAGTTGTTGTTTTTTAATCAAAACTTGTTCCATTATGGAGTTTCAATCCTTGAATCTGTTATCGACATAATGTCACTATCTGCAGTGAATTTGAATAATCAGGCTGCTACTAGTGTATTTTAGTTTTTTAAATCCCATGAAAAGGCCAAAAAAATGTTTTAAGTTCATTTTTAATATTTTACAACTTTCCCTGTTTATGGGAAACATTACCTGGGTGGGCTGCATGTGACAACACAAATGTCTGAGTCAGTCAGCTTGGACATTCCCCAGACTTTGTCCTGCGAGCCCCCTAGTACAATGTCCATGTCATTGTGAGCTCATGTGAGAATACAGCACGTAATTGTTGCTCATGTGAAAACGGCTCAGTGGCAATTTGTTGTCCTTAAACTAGGCCCAGAGCCCACTGTTCTAGTAATTTCAAGATCTACAGTGCTTAAAGACAGTCTTAACTATATTGCAGTCTCTTTACATCACATTTGGAAAAGTGTGAATTTTGAATCCTAAAAGTAAAAAACAAAAGATTGAATCCAAGATCGTATATGCAGTAATGCTCTCTCTACTTTTATGATGTCTAAATTTGTGTCAGCAACTCACTAGAGTGTCTTTCTGCAGGTTTCTATGCAGTAAATAAAAACTTTGGCAAGAAAATTCATTCATGTGGTGGAGTGGGGAATCAGGATGATCACAGCTTGCTTTCGCCTGATTGTCGCTTGCCCTGCATAAGAGGATATTTGCATAGTTGAGGCTTGTAGATGGGTGTTTTTTTTTTATCTGTCTAGCTCAAAGGGGACTACAGAGATGCAAATTATCTTTCACAATGCATAGCAGCCATCACTGACCCAGCTTTTTGAATTTGTATGTGTGAATGACCTATAATATCTTATTTTATTATGTGTAGACTAGTCTTCCTTCCTATGAACAATCAGAAATAACTTTTTTTCCTTTAAATAACCCCACAGTATTTCAGTCCATTCCCAGGAAATCAGAGCAACAAGGGAGGTCTCTGAAACAGGCAGCACTGCAAGTGGCTTTATATCAGTGCAGCCCTGCTACTTGAACTAGGAAAATGTCACTTTTGATATCTCTCCCTGGTCATTGTCAGGGTGGGGAGTGTAACCTGCCCCATGAAGTATAAAGGGAAAAGCTGTGGGAGGAAAATCTGTCAATGGTCAAACTCAGTGTACTCAAAAACCCTGCTTGATGCTGTTCATTTATTTTTTAAATGTATGTTTCTCCCCTTCTGTTTTTTGCACTGCCATTAATTTTGTCATTTTGTTTGAGTTTTATATCCAATTTTCTTGACAACAACCTCACAGATTTCGTGTTCTTTTCCTTAGAGGTATTAAAAATGCACAGGCATGTTTGTTTGTCAAGATAGTTGGATGCATAACAATGACAGTATAAGTACAACACCAGCACATGTCACTCATTAGACATTTAATCACTAAGAACCACGTGCTCACTAGCACTGTCAGTATTTCATGTCATGGTGAATAGACATTAAAGAGGAGAGTTGCCAACAAGATCTTTGATCAGCTTAGTCGGTCTGACACAAGATGATGTGTTGCAGTGTCAACTCTGTGTGTACAGTGTTTAACATGCTGTCATCTGGCTAATTCATCAAAAGTCTGCAGCGGACCTTTAACTCACATACATGGTGACACACAATGAGGTGTTGGTCATATATCAAACAGCGATGCCATCGCTTCACAGTGACTTTACTGTATCTTCATGGCTTTTATACTCATTTGTTTTACCCCCTGTGTTTGTCATGTATTTGTCCTCTCACCCAGATGCTCCCACCACCACCCCTATACCCACTACAGCCACCACCACTACCACCACTATCACCACCATCATCTCCTACCCCGATGCCAATCAAGGTACAGTATCACCTTCACACATACTATTTATCTGTGTGTATGTGTGTGGACTTCCTTACTCACAGCTCTGAATCTCTCCATTTATCTCCATCTTCATGATATTCTGGCAGCCATATTTGCATGCCTTTTTTTTTACCTATGGGTTAAGGTCATCCAGTTTCTGTTATTTGTCTGTTTTTAAACTTTGACAGTTTGACAGATTCAAAATGTTAACCGTAGTTCAACAAGTAAAAATGAATGGCAACAAATATTTGAATACCAAATTCTCAAATGACAGCTCAGGTTTCAAATAATACTTTAACTTTTGTAATACACAATGATCCACAGGTCAAAATTTTATTTCCATACTCCATCCATCCATCCACTTTCCTAACCGCTTGTCCTCGTAAGGGTCGTGGGGGGTGCTGGAGCCTATCCCAGCTGTCATCGAGCGAGAGGCGGGGTACACCCTGGACAGGTCACCAATCCATTGCAGGGCCGACACATAGAGACAAACAACCATGCACACACACATCCACACCTACGGACAATTTAGAGTCACCAATAAACCTAACATGCATGTCTTTGGATGGTGGGAGGAAGCCGGAGTACCCGGAGAGATATTTCCATACTCACAAATAGCAAAGCATTTTGGAAATTAATGAAATGAAATGTGTGCACCTAAATCTTTCTTTGACTCACAGCATTTGGAAATGCAAGTAAAATGCACAAAAGTTCTGTAATTGGTTATCATGGAATTTTGGTGGGATTCATACAGTTTCATCAATTCCTGCCTGGAATTGCAGCACTCCACAGTGCAAAATCATATACTCACACAGGGTTTTCTACTTGTGTGTGTTCTTTTAAATCTGTGTGTGCACGTGTGAGTGTGTATGAAGTGTTTTTTGGGCGGGGATTGAGAGCACAAATAGTAGGCTGAGGCTTAGCTGGTGTTGTTCAGTTGTCATTTCAACCTGCTGCCCATCAACACTGGTCACTTGCTGCTTTTTTTCCCAAAAATCCTTTCACAGCAGGGTTTCAAAACAGGCTGGGTGCACAAAAACTTATAAAAAGATTTAGTTTTGCCTGTGAAACAGTATCTTCACAATACAAAAACTGCAATCAATTGTAAACAGCAGGGTGCCAATACAGTGTGATATCACCTGAACTGACATGATGAGAAAAGCTAAAGCCAACAAACTGCTATGAAGGCTATAAATGATGAAACACGGATAAAGGATACTGTGTAAGAATTCTACGGATCATAATTGTTCTATAACTTTAACTCACTGCAAACTTAAGAATTGCCTTTTAAATGAATCATGTCTCATTCATAAAAAAGCCAATTAAAGATGATGGGGGGTTGTACTAGGGGTGAACAATAACATGAGCTCTTGAACATTAGGCCCCTTTGAAATAACCAAATGTTATCTCACTCTTTCAGCAGCAGAACTCAGGGCTATTGTGAGTATAAATCTCCAAAGGTTGCAGATAGAAAACATCACTTTATGCATTTATGCCAAATGCAATCAAAGCCTCTCTGACAGACCGCTCAATTGGAACAAATCTCACGAGGCTGGCAAAAATCACAGGCACTGAGCCTGATTATGCCACCTGATTGGATTAAAGAGAATACCTATCTATGGAGGCTGATTGATAGCTCCTTTCCCTCAGATCAAGGAGTGTGGAGTCTGCCCAGGCCTGTTCTGATTATAGCTATGCTGACTGCATCATGCTGAGATCTCTGCTGATTTGCAGAATGATCACACTTACTTCTAATGAGCTAAGAATAATAGTCACTTTAAAGGTAAATAATATTAAAGACATACAGCACATTTGACTACTTACTCAAAATTAGTGAATGGATAGAAGTGAGGCAATGTAAAAAATGCATTTCTTACAGATGTTTCTTACTAACAAAGTGTTTCAAAAGTTCAATAGACCAATAAAATGTAATTTCTTGCACTTTATTTCAACTAGCAACATCATTTTTTCTGCTACAGCTTAGTTGGTGAGATATAACCAACAGCTTATTGTGGCAAATGCTTTGTTGTGGCTAACTTTGCTAAATCAGTTCACTTGTGATTTTCTGTACTTGTGCTACAGCTACATAAATAAATGGCACATAAATAAATCAGTGGGTTTATATAAAAAATAACAAGATATAAACACAAGATATTTCACCTGGAGACACGTTTGTTGTTAAATCATCCCATTGGGGTTATTGGTTTAATTAAAAAATATATTTAAAAGATGGCTCACTCTCAGTCGGGTCACCTATGATGATGATGATGTCTGACCTAAGAATCTTGGAAAATGAAGGGGAATTCGGTATACCGTTATACACTCGTGTCCACAGTGGCTCTTTGTTGAATCATCTGCATTTGACAAGACTAATTCACTGTTATCATTTGCCGGTTTCTGACTTGGCAAAAATGCATACAAATTTCCAATTGAGAATGTTTCAGTGAACATTCTCAGTCAAGTTATTTTGAAGTTGAGTCATGGAAACTGGATTTCTTTATTGTTAGATCAATATGTTTCACTACTCATCCAAGTAACATTTTCAGTCTGAGGAAAGTTGGTAGGACATCTGAAATTTATCTTCCAGCATGATTTGTGTGCAGCCCGAATAGGCTTGTTAAGTGGACAATGGAAGAGTGTGTGTCTAATTTAATAGTCACACCTCTTACAACCTTACTCCCATTATAGTTGTGTGTCACCCACCTTCCTGGTGGAGGGAGAGGGGTGCAGAAGCTTTGCATGTGCAAATAAATTCCCCCTCACTCAACAGAGTTGGAGGCCTTAGGCATAACCTATCTTCAATTTATCATGCTGCCCTTTCATCCGTCCCCAGAACAATCACTCCAAATCACTCCTCCCCTCCCATTGTTTCACCTAACAAGCCTATTCAGGGCAAGTGTGAAATGAAACCAACCTGGAGGATATATTATATGATCTCGAACCAACTTTCCTCAGACTGAAAAAGCTACTTGGATGAGTAGTAAAATGTTTCGACATAACAAGAAGTCCAGTTTCCGTGACTTAACTTTCAGCTTCTTCCTGGATGGCCACACATTCAACCAGGAAGGCCACAATAGGGGAAGGGTTGTAAGAGAGACTATTAAATCTACACACACACCCTTCCATTGTCCACTTAAAAAGTCTAATCCGGCCAAGTGAGAAGTGAAACCACCTTGGATGATAAATTGGAGGTCTCCTACCAACTTTCCTCAGAGTGAAGAAGCTACTTGCATGAGTTGTGAAACTTATTGACCTGACAAGAAAGAAGTCCAGTTGCCAGTCCATATAATGTTGAGCTGTTTTCACAAATGCACTCCGGACAATGTCTGGAGAATCGGCTACGGACATTGTGTGAAGTTGTACTATACACATACTCAGGGCCATATGCGTTCTCACTCAGGAGAAATAGTCTGTGCCAATTCACTCTGACATTTACATTCTTACGTGCAGCTCACCCAGGTAAAGTGTAGAGAAGTTCAGGGTTCCAGTGCATGTGTGAAAGCAGCTTTGGAGTGTGATCTTTGCTGTTTCATGTCATGCCTCCCACATGCTCTACACATGCACTCCCACCCCTCACTCCATAGGTCCATAGTTTCATTTCACATTTGACTTGAACAATCTCCTGCTCTGTGCAGCAAGTGTGAAAGCACATCTCCACACATTGTCTGGACCTGATTCTCTCAACATTGTCCATTGTGAAAATGGCTATAGACTCCAGTGTTATTGAAATGCAGAAGAGAAACACACATCCCCTACAATATGCTCTGGCATTTGATTTCATTTACCAACAGATCAGAAACCCACTGCCAAATGAATGTATCAGAGTGGGACTGGGTTCTTTTAATCAATTTCCCATTAGAGGGACAGATAGAGCACTTAAAAAATCTATTACAGCCCCAACACATGTCTCTTAAGTGCTTTTCAGATTTTAGAAAGAGACATGGGGAAATAACTAAATTGCAATTTTCACTGGTAAGGAAATTTCTAACAGATCATATTGCTCCAGTATAGTACTGACCAGCTGCTGCAATTGGGACACATTTTTAATTTCAGTTCACATTCACCTGTCTTTTTAAAAAATATTCTTCAACACAGTGGAGGATCTTCTTTTTCTCCATTATTATGTTTTTTTTTTCCTGTGTGTTTGGCTGTCCTTTTTTTTGCCGTTTTTGTCAGTGTGGAAGAAAGACTTTCCTTGAAAAGCAACATTTTATGCTGCTCTCTCTCTGTAGGGGCAGCAGTCTATTATCTGTTTAGTTGTAGTCAGGGTCAGTAAGGTCTACTGTGAAATTCAAGTTGACCCCCAAAGTACAAATGAACTGCTGTGGTGGTAGGGATGTAATATTCGTCCTCCCACATATTCTACCTCTCTCATTGCATTACCTCTCTCTCCCTCATCAGCACAATATGACTAATGAGTCCCTAATTCAACACATCACCAAATGAACAATGACACTTAATCCCTGAATTAAGAAAATAGATAATAAATGTGTGCCTTGTTCAAATAAAACAATCAGGCGGCAGGCTAGCATTACTTTTAATTGATGAAAGACCATAAACGGTGCTGACAACCAATTCATTTAACCTACACTACAGACAGGACAACAAAACAGGCAAGGGAAGGGAAGAGAAACAAATATCCATTAGATTTGTCAGGGTCTTAAATTACATAAACACCATCTGGTGAAGAGACTTAAAGAATTTAGATGTGCCTCCACTTCACTCCTGACTAACACATACACACAGTGTGCCAGATAATATGTGATATTGTTCCCACTTTGCTCAGTTTGGTTCCTTGTCCATTATAAAATTGGAGCCAGCCAGCTATAACTAATTTAATTAAGGTCAATAGCAACACAATAGCTGTTGTCGTGTGACATACAGCCCTGGGAGAGCATCAATGATATTATTGCGCTCAGCATCATGGAAAACATTAGTCTGGAGCCCAACACATCTTCTTAATGTTTAAGTATATTTTCTTCTGGTGGCATTACTGAGCTCCACAATAGTCAAAAGGACATGAAACTGATAAAGCTAGACCAGGAGGTAATCAGCCATGTACACAACATTTGAAATACCACCAATAAAGACAGATTTGCAATCACTGAACTCACTAAACACACATATGCTTTTATTTATGTTACTTTACAACTGCTAGACTGCATAGAGTATTAAACTGTTCTGCTAAAATTTTCATATAAATTTTGTATTTGGGTTGTTGTATTAAAACTTTACAATCAAAGATGCACATCTTCAAGTAAAAAATACATTACAGACTAAATGAAAGGGTGCTTTCATCTCCCGGTCCAGTCATAAAAGCAGGGTCTTGGGTTCGATTAGTTTACTCAAGGTACTGAAACAAATACAGAAGACACAGTATTGAAATATATTTTAGAGCCTACAGCTATGCTAGCAGGTCAGTGAGGTCAAAAACAGGTATAACGTTTGCTCTGTTCTAGTGGCGGCTTGTCAATAGAGGGCGCTGGGGCGCCGCCCCACCTTTCTCACATGAAGAAGAAGAAGATAGGAATCACATAAAATAATTTTACAAAAACATGAAAATTTAAATAAACGATCTA
>JAUMHL010000006.1:13335453-13378484 GCA_032362345.1 Sandelia bainsii | reverse complement strand
CCTCTGTCAGCTGCCAGGAACAGAACGAGTCTGGATTCAGACAGGTATTAATGATTTAATACATTTTACTGATAAAGTGAGAAAACCTGAACAGACTAGGAGCTACATGGAAAATGTTATGTGTCATGCATTGTTCGGCAATGTGAAAACAGTATCGCTACGCAGCTTAATGAAAGTTACAGGATAGGACATAATGAGATGACATAATGAGGAGGTTGACAAAAACCAACACATTTTGTCTAAGATAATAGACTGCATTAAATTCTGTGGTGTGTTTGAGCTAGCATTGTGTGATCATGATGAAAGTGAACACTCAGAAAATGGGGGGCTGGTAGACTTTATTGGATCCCTGGATGCAGCAGCACCTGCAGACTGTTACTGTGTTTAAGGGGACATCTAAGACCATCTAAGTGTCAGTTGAAGCTCAAATGGGCGAAATGTACTTATAAATAGTAAATGACTGAAAACAAAGACTGTGTATTTTTACTTTAATTTAATCTTTTAAAGTAGTGTGATGCATGAGAATGGTGCTATGGCTTATATTAGTGGTGATATGTGGTTAGAGCGCATCTGAAAACTGACTTGCAAAAGTGCGCCCCCCCGCAAAAAAAATAATTTCACCAGCCGCCACTGCTCTGTTCACTATCTTAGTTTGGCGTCTTAACATGCTAATTGGATTACTTCCATGAGCTGGATAAAAAAGTCAGGAGATCACCAACAGAATTAAATGCCATCCCATTCAAACATTATCTAGACATGTCACTTAGTATAAATGTCAACCTCATGGTGGTGCTAGTGGAATTCGTAAGGATTCATTTTCATGGCACCATGAAATCCTAACTGTAATCCATCCAGATATTAAATGAGATCCACATACTTTGATCCACAGTGGTGGAATGAATGACCTACCAACATAGCCATGACTAAAACACACTTAACAAACCAGGGGTTTCATTTCTATTGTGTTGTTTGATTACAAATCTTGTCTCAGTTTCATATTAAAAATGTGGCAACAAAACAAGTAATCATCTACTTGTAGCATGATTAAATTTAGTATATGTTACTATTGTTTCCAAGGGAGTTTCTTCCTGTATTTATTGTATTTCAATATTCAGCAGTTCTTACACTGGAAAATCTATTGTTGAAATGAAAAAGACACCAGTTTCTCTATCAACAGAGCTCTGTGGGGGGTGGCAAATTTCAGGGAAATATAGGAAATGACAAACTAAAGCCAGAGCAGAGAAAGCAGGTCAAAAAAAGTGGATCCAACAAAAAAAGTAATCTAGCAGCCAGCAGGGACACCCAGCAGTCAGTTGGCATTTTCTGTACCACAGGGTTCCATCTAATGCATTTCTGCCAATATAATTATGATTGGCATGCAGTTATCTCTGCATGTTGAGCTGGATGTCATGTCACAGTGAGTCAACAAAGGGCTCATAGGAAGCATAGTAACTAGTCATGGAGCTGATGTGTCCACATAATGTCTGTGAATGTCAGCGAGGACACTGCTGATGTCTCTGTTGACCTGAGACGCTTGATGTTGTATGAGGAGGAGGCTGCTCAAAATGGACAGGCAATCACTCAGCAGCAGACAGATTGTATGGTCCCACATGGCTACCACCCACAGTGTAATGAGGGTTAGCAGCCCATGCTGCCTTTCTGTTGACTGCTTGCAGGGACAGAGGCTTCATTGAGTGTTTTATATTAATGAACACGAGAACATTACTGTTTTCAAGTGGTAGCAAAGATATCATATATAAAAGAGTTCATAATTTTTTGTGAAGATCCCATTTTCACAAGATTGTAAAGTCCGGGCAAAGTGTTTTTACTAAAGGTAAAGTTAAAGCAGATAACATTGTACAACAGTGCCTTTGCGTGTTTTAACAAAAAATATGAACAATCTTGCCAAACATTACAAAAAAATTATAAGCACAGTCAGGGTGTTTGATTTGGTGTTACTGCAAATATATAGTGAGAATAACTGGTGTGCAGTGTGTGTTCAGGTGTAATCATGCACACAACTTTAGAATCTGTAAATAGAAAATCACACCTAGCTTATCAGGGCTGCAAATTTACTGTAATAAACCAATACAGAATTGCAGAATCATGTTTTGCCTCAAAAAATGTAAGCGTAATTATTATGCAACTGTAAATATCACACATTATTAATAACCGATTAACAACTTGTTGTTTGTTACATAACAACAAGAAAACAGTTTTGCTACAAACCTGTTATAATTATGGAAGGCAAAGTAATTTTACTGAACTGTAAAAATATCATTGTGGAGATCATTATTACTTGACAGTTAAGTACCAATGCCAAGATTTTGTCTGTGGCAGGATCCTTTAATCATCCAGAGCAGATTAACCTTGTGACAGAAGTTGCTAAGGTTGTCTACGCTTGTTTAAAATGAGTTAGCCATGTGATACTACAAAGCCTGGGTTAAGGCTGAATTTAACTGGCTTACTCACTAATCTCGCTTTGAGCTACAAGTGCTTGTTTGAGTGCAGCAGCAACTAGAATTAAAAGATACCACAATAACAAAAAAAATATTCTGTAGATCATACTGAGGCACAGGCCTAGTTCTACAGAGGAGCACTTCAACCAAATATGCTAAGACATTATTAGTCTAATGACAGGCCTGCAGCATTATTTAGCACTGACATGTCTCAGCTACTCAAAGACCTTGTAGAGAAATGAATTCTCTGAGGCTTCAGTAATTCTAAGATGGACTCAATACAGGTTCACCTTGTGAGATCATTCCTTGCACCCTGAGCCTCTGGCAGTGAGACACGGCATTGGTCTACTGCTCCCTGAACAATTACACATTAGTACTGAGCACTGTTCTCTTTCTTATATAAACATCTGTTTGTTTATGGGCAATGCACTCCACTGAGACAAAAGGTCAAGGAAATGCGAAGCACAATAATGTTCTTTAAGTCTCTTGAAATTAAATGCCTATACCTATACCTGTCCTACTTGAACATAATCTGTTTTTGTTTGTTTTTCCTGATGATATTTCAGACATGATGCAGATGTGCTTTGTTAAACAATTATATTGATGGATGTTTTTAGATAAGCATTTTGTTGGTGGGCTAGCACCTCCCTTAGAAGTGTTTGTAAAAGGCTTAGCGTTCGCTGTATGTGGCCTCCAGCACAGTATTTCATTCAAGTGGAAGGTAGTATTCTGTAGCAGTTTCAAAAAGGGCCAGTACAATATATATCAACATTTTAAATAATTCTTTAGATTATATAAGGTAAATTGTTACTGTCTTCACTTTTCTTTTGACAAGCTGTTCTGCTGATTAGAACAAGGGCAACAGTTAACAGATGCTGTGCAGCAGGACAGATGTGACATCTATAGAGACACAATTTCCATCTACAGTCAGTTATATTTAAAATTTAAGGTAGGTGTTAGAAAAGTCACAAATTAAAGTGTTAATTGTCATCAAACCATGTTCTTGAATATTTCATTGTTACAGAGTCATCCCAACATAGAACATAAAACATTAAAACTTTACTTGAGTCATTGCCATACAAAACATTCCCTTTGTAAATAGTTGCTAAAATGTTTTCCAAGTCATTCACTGTTAAATTAGGACAGTTGCACAATTATTTCCTCTTGGTAGTTTGTCTTTTCTCCACACCAAAGCTGCCAACAGCGCATGATAATAGTTTCATCCATATCTCCTCAAGCAGTAGCCATACTCCACTCCGAGTTGAATGTCCAGTGTGTGCAGTGCAAAGTATATTTTTGTGTGTTTGTGTGTGTGTAAGCTTATGTTTATCTCTGCAGTGCCTTTGGTTCTCTTTGATTTCCCTTAAGCCTTATGTCTTTTGTCATGTTCTGGTCTTTTGAATGCTTGCTTATGGGTGTCATTTGTTTTCTCCTCCTGCCCTGCTCCCTCCCTGCCTCCTCCCCCATTTCTCTTTTATTTGCATGTTGTTCCTCCTGTTCCACACCTCCCTCCACAACTGCCATGTCCTCTCCTTGTGTGCTCAGATACTCCGCCCAGCACTGAACCTGCAGCTCATGGTTGGTATCTCTATTTTTCTCTTTACTTCTCTTTTTTAATGTGTATCCTGTCAATGCAGCATGCCTACTTTCACTGTTGCACAGTAGACCAGGCTGCTCAGCCTGAAAATGCCCAACTGTGTGACTGGTATCAGTCATTTATTGATCATATTGACCTGTCTTTTGAGGCCACACGGCAAGCTCTCAGGCAACAGTGAGGCTACAGTACATATTATTTTTGTTGCAGTAATGTCTTTTTTTTCAAAGGCATCACATTCTTGCTCTTGCAGTGCACTTGGGAAATGGTTGTAACAACTAACCAATAACAATGTTTCCCTGAAGGTGCCACAAAGGAATAAAACCTGCTCTGAGGCCAGGGCTAATTATATCCACAGCATGTGATGATTTTGTGTGGAGGCAAAAATAGTCATTTACCCGTTTCCATTAATTTGAATGAAGATGATACACATCATTTTCTCATTTTGCCTAATTTGCATCCCTTCATTATTTTGTAGCAGTTTCATAATTCGTGTGAACAAATTCATGATTGTGTGGTCACATGCTTTCCATTAAGTATATGCACAGCTTGGCTCCATCAGGAAATTTCAAACTGACTTCACTTATTTGCTACAATGACCAAATTAGTAGGTTGCAGAGCAAAAATGAGCCACGGGCCTCCATTAACCCCTTGTTTGTGGTAATTTAGTCAAACATTCTAAATAGCTATATGAATCTCATAAAGATCCATACAGGTCATCAAGAAAAGCACTAATCTAATTTCCACAAACCAAGAGACACACAGTGATTCTGACACTTTGGGAACCACTGAGGGACTAGGATCCCAAAACAAATGTTATGCCCAGCTGATAATTGAGTTTTGCCTGCCATAAATAGTTACATTTACATGACTTACACTGGACAACAGACAGGACCACATTGACTCTAAGGCTTTGTGTTTGAGCTATGAAAAACATAACTTCCTTAAAAAAAAAACCTTAGAAACAGCCATCTTATCTTTATGATATTTCAAGGGTATAAGTTTTATTGTAAAAGTGGCTGAGGCATTTTAGAGATGGAAAGCTTTTCACTCATCTCATGCTAATTGAATAATTTTTGCATTATATGGCATGAGTCGTACTACTTATTCTACTGACGATTTTACAATTAAATTAGCAATTTTAACTCGAGTGCATAAGTGAGGGATAGCTGGATCTGTACACTGTCATATTGATATTTATTGTATAATAAATTACCATGATGAAGGTATACATATATAATATATTGCTAATAAAAATTATGTACCTTAACATTGCTCATTGAGAGTTCTTACTGTGGACACATCACAGTACAGTGTAGATACTTACTTGTGACTAACTTGTTTGGTAATACTTAATGGTAGGGATATATGAATTATCATGAACGTGCATGAACTTCACTTTCATCCACTTCGTCATGGCTTCCCTCCATTGCAACTGTATCATGTTAGTTATTTGTGTTAAAGAAGGACCTGGTCAACACTTCATTTGCAAGGCCACAAACTTTCTAACTGCAGATATGATTAATGATTAAAACTCATAAATATTGATGACTGAAATATGTGGTACAGTTAATTCTTTTATAGTCATGATAATTGAAGAAGTACCATGAAGTGTTACCCACTGTTTTAGATAAACCTCTCTTAATCAGTTTTAATTTAAAGAGCAAAAAAACCAAACATGTAAAAGCAAAGCAGACCCAAATGTAAAAAAAAAAAAAAAACATAAATAAAAAAAGAAATTCGAGTGCCTCCTGACATGGTTTTGATAAACTGATAGTAGCAGCAGTAGTGAGAACAACATAATTTGCAAAAAGGACTTTGTAAATGATGCTGGCTGCTTGTACAGGCCAGACAACAGATGCTTTACCTTTCTTTTTGTGCTATGTTTTATGAGTTTCTGAATGGTTGCTCCAGATGCTCATATCTTAGCTCATAATATTTTTTTTTATGTTAGAAAGGAACTGCAGTGACACATTCCAAATATGATTTAATAGAGGTTTTACTAGATGCTTTGGACTAAATGCAATGAATAGTAGCTTGTATAGAACCAACATTGCAAAGCCAGCGATAAGTTGGATGCAGTATTAAGATTCCCCTTTAAAATGCATTTTGAGAAGGAATTTTTGGAGCATACACTAAAATCCCTTTAGCTATACTTTAATTTAGTAAGGTAGTGTTATAGTTAAATGAGTCAGTACAGAACAAAACAACTGTAGTATCAGTTGAGTGAATATTAGACTTAGAGTAATATTAGCTATTAAATATTGAAATTAATGATAATGATGCTCTGTAACTGCTGGATGTAAGCCAGTGCTAGGAAGTTTACCATATCAACTAAAAAAGACATTAGAATATCATTACTGTCTGTATAACTTGTTTCTTCTGGGACCTGTTTTTTTCCTAAATTAGAAAAAATGGATGTGTAACTATACGAAATGAGTTTGCACCACTTATCAACATTGTCAGGGACTTTTATTTCACCTCTCCAAAAACAACTAAAGAAAAATCAGATGCCAGTGTTGTGACAAAATGTTTGTTCATCAATAGGCATTTACCATTCCCCTAATCCCAATGTCAGTACAATAAGAAAAGTGTTTCTTATGCCACTATGTGGGGGATTACAATATGTGTGTCCCACCAGCAATCAACACTAAAATATGGTTTTATTCCTGGACAAACAAGTCAAGTCACGTTTTATTTATGTAGTACTTTTCGTACACAACAGCAATTCAAAGTGCTTCACATCCACTTAGAGACAAAGTCAATAAAATTCAAAAAGTCAAATGTGAACCTTTCCTCAGAGGGCTTTTGCAAACTGCTTGACAAACACATCCTTTCATTGCACCCTAAAGAATGTAATATCTCAGAGTAGCATGATATAGAGTGGTTAGGACAGTAGGAAAGTTGCCCTTAGATGTAGATATTTTTACTGTAGCATAGTTGCTGTATTTACTGTAAAAAGGAAGCTCATGCTACTTCAATATTCAAAGAATTTTATTAATTCCAGAGAGATTGACGCTCTGATATCCAGTGTATTCAGAAAGTATTCAGACGCATTTGGTTAAGTTGCAGCTTAATACTATAGTTGTGTTAATTCATTTTTTTTCTCATTAATCTACACTCAGCACTCCATAATGACAAATAAACTCTGAGCTCTGCAGACATTTCCTTTGACCTCATGGTTTCTGGTTTCTGATACAGTATGCATTGTTGTCGCTGTCACAGCTGTGTCGCCTTCTATAGAGGGGCGTGTACCTTTCCAAATCATGTCCAATCAATTTAATTTACCACAGGTAGACTCCAATCAAGGTGTAGAAACATCTCAGCAACAACAAAGAGAAATGGAAGGCACCTGAGCTAAATTTCAAGTGTTGTTGCAAAGGGTCTGGTTATTTAGTTCAATGTGATATTTCAGTTTTTCCTTTTTCATACATTTGCAAACATTTCTAAAATTCTGTTCTATCATTATGGGTTACTGAGTGAGAAAGAATGTGAAAAAAACATTTAAACGATTGTAGTATCAAGCTGCAACACAACAAAACTGAAAATTGAAGGGGATCTGAATACTTTATGCACTGTATGTTGTTTTGTGTGAGTCCTTGATTCCTGGATATCTAGCAGAATAGAATAAAATAGAATTTATTATCAATGCCATCTACTGTATAGCTGTAGCTGTGACATTGACCATTATAAATATTTAGATACAGGACATCAGAGATTGCACGTACATGCTCTGTAGTTATGTGGCTACTGTAAAAACCCAAATATATATATATATATAGATAGATAGATATAGATCTAGATATAGATATACATACATGTACATACATATACAGCTCTGAAAAAAATTAAGAGACCACTGCATGAAAGCTGTGATTGTCAATCAGGGTTATTCCACCAAATATTGATTTCTGAACACTTCCTAAGTTAAAACATTAGTAATGTGTTTTGTTTTGTTTTTTTTGCATTATTTGAGGTCTGAAAAAACTGGACCTTTTCTGGTATTTTGACCATTTTTCATTTTCATCAAATAAATGTTCTAAATGACAATATTTGTATTTGGAATTTGGGAGTTATATTGTCAGTAGTTTATAGAATAAAATAAAAATGTAAATTTTACTCAAACATATACCTTTAAATAGCAAAATCGGAGAAACTGATAATTTTGCAGTGGTCTCTTAATTTTTTCCAGAGCTGTATATATATAATGTGTGTGTCAGACCATGTTAGGAAAGCATCAGCATTAACAATCTGGCATCCAATATCCTCTTAAATGTTGTTGCCATGGCGATTCCCCGCTTGAAATGACTGAAAGAGAAGAGACACCACTGAGCTCGAAGGCTCTTCCCAAGATTGTCCATCTCCCTTTTAAAATAGCCTAGGTACTGTACAGGAAAAGGGCTGTGGAGGGAAGGTAGGAAGGAACAAATTAAATAAGGAGCAGAGAAAAGCAAAGACCCTGTGGTGAACTGCCAGTGGTCTGGAAAAGCAGTGTTGTGTTCTTATAAATTAAGATTTAGGTCAGATGCTGAAATGAGAGAGGCCAAGAAAGTAAAAACTCAGACATAGTGACTTTTATGCATATGGATAAACACCAAGGCTCTAGCTCTCAGAAGCTCTTGAGGTACAAAATAATTTTAGTTTGAGAGTCTCACATAGCTAGAGCCATTAATTTAAAACACTAACTTTATAAGCAGTTGCTTACAGTAAATTCTCACACAGTAGAATAGCAGAGATGATAAAGCTTTTTCACTTTATTATAAACGAGAGCCAACAAGTAGATCGCAAAGAGTCACTTAACACAATTACCCTTACATGCTGACCAAAACAGCAGCCATTTCGAACTGGAAAATGTATTATATTAACTGCCAGAGTTGACTGTTTTCAAAGGTGGCATGTGGTTAAAAATATTTGCAATGCAAGGATGTGTGTTGCATACAAATTCACCTCTGACTTTTGCCATTGACTTCGTAAATAATGTCAGGGTCTGTATATATATATATATATATATGTTATTGTGAAATTGTAGAAACATGTTTTCTACCCCAGTGCTTCACACATCTATCATATTTGTAGCTACACCATACTAAGGACATTTGAGTAGATATGTTTAAGGTGAGACACCTGTAATTATACAGAAGCTTTACATTTCATTACTTATAACGTACTTAGTTGATTTCTATTTTACAAATTTTAGAGTCCATATATTTAAACTGTGTTTTCTTCCTCTACATCAAGCTAAAAATCATGTTTGACATAATGATACTGGCTGAGATGTTAGTAAGCAAATTCCTGTTTAGACAACCAGCAGACAATGGACAGCGTTTGCATTGATTTGAACTAATGTTTCTGGTGAGTGTGATGAGAATATTCACTGTCCCTATAGTCCTGTTTTGGTCTCCACCAACTCCTAAGAAAAATACATATCTAGGTCTTTAGCTACTAAATGTTTACTCATTCACTTACTTTCTCTGTCGCTGTTTGGTGCTGATCAAATTGTGTACACTTCGTTTGTGAGAGCTTTACTTAAAAGTACTGCCTGTTGTGACTGAAAAATGGGGGATTGAAGAGAGCAATTTACAGGCTGTAAAATCAGCAGCTTTAAATTCACAGTAAATGTTGTGTTAGTCAAAGAAAATATGTTTTTTTTATGTCACAGCATGCTCGCAACATTGCTGAAAACTGAAAAATTGCATTGAAACCATTGTATAAGAAAATGTCATTAGAAATCAACTAAATATGAAAAATATGAAAAAACTAAATGTGTTGAAGAATATACAGGCTTATTTTGTTCTTATGTTATGTTATAATTCATATGTTGGTGGTCCACTCTTCTGGCAGTTGCATAGTACAGTATTCCATGCTTGCACCAACATGAATGAAACATGTAAAAGTTAAAACATCCAGAGAAATCAGTAAAATGATTTATTGCTTCTTATTGCACCATATTGCTTCTCTATTGCACCATTGTCAAGTATTTTTGTCACTTTTGTCCAGCTGCACTCAAAGACAATAGTGCCTATCAATGCCACACTCAATAATCATTGAGGTAAACTCTCTACATGTTGCTTGTTTCTAAAATTGCATAAAAGTGGTCCACAGTTCAGAGCTAGTATTTTGGTGATGGATGTTCAAGCAGCGTTTGCTCTTCTCATCTCCCTTCCATCTCACTCTTAATGAATGTGCATGTTGGTGGAAGGTGTCAGTTACTTTAGCTGATGGCTAGCTGCAATGACTAATTTCCCATCCAGAGAGGTGAATGCATCTGGAAAGGACACACCTGCCAACACGGCTGACAGCAAGTGTGCGAAAGTAGTGGAATATTTGAGCTGCACTCAGAGATCTAGTAGTGGAGAAGAACACAGCTGTATAATGACCACTTTGCTCACAGTGGAATTGTGGGAGGTGAAGCACAGGACTTTTCTCTTTTTATCCAAGGGTAAGCTATGACATTTGGGTGTCATTAAAGAGACAAGTAATTCATTAAATGACAAGGACACAATGTGCCAAATTGCTATCGGGTATTGATGTGCAAAAAATTGTTTCTTCAGACTCAGATTGCTGCTGTAACTTTGGAAAGTATTTTTATTAATGGATTAGGGTATCTCTGTTGTGTGTTTGATGAGTGGGCTTACACAGCTATATGATGGATATGAAAAATATGAAGAAAGGCGTGTATATGAAAATTGGGCCAAATTCCAAATTTCTTTTGAGTTGAAGAGAAAGTTGCACATCTCAGAGACCGCAACGAACAGGTGATCTTGGGTTGACAGACTATCAAAGACACAGATGGCACTGCCAACATCACTGACTACATGACATATTGGTAGGTTAAAGAGTCACAGCAGCATCTTTGTCAGCTACAGCATTAGTTTGATGATTGTGTGCAAACAAAAGAATTTGTTGGTTTGACGATGATGAGATGGTTTTGGCCCTGGTTAAACCTTGGTATTCCTTAACCTGGTTTATGGTATTAGTATTAAAAAAAAACATTTGAGAGTTGTTTTACACTATATACAGTATTTTTGACTCTATTAAGACTGTATGTCCCCTCAGCATACAATAATGTTTTTGGATCAAAGACACTACTTTTGTGTTCTGTGTAATAAAGATGCCCAAAAACCCACGCAGTTGCATTAACATTTCTTGTTTCATAACGATGCCATATACAACATAGGTAATACCACAAAAGATGATAACTAATGGTATGTCTAAGAAGCCTAACTTATAAAAAATATATGATTTGCCAAGCTAACTCTTAGGGCATTACTTTTAACAAATACTGTATGTTAAACATCTCTGAGAAGAAGCTGAGGAGTCAGTGTGATGGTACTATGGGGTCACTGCAGAAATATTACAATATTGAGTTTCCAACTTGTTTTTTGCATTCATAGTTTAAGTGGCTGAAAACCATCATAAAAGGTTCTTAACCAGAAAGGGCTCATTCAAGGTGTGTGTGTGCACGTGTGAGTGCCTGTGCATGTGAGTGCGTGAACACAGAGATAGATGTGTTTGTATTTGAGGCTGGCACTCAGTGAATTGAACCCACCTTTGGGGCTCTCTTCAAATGAGGCACATATGCTGCATTAATTAGTTTCACATTCACAACTGAGTATGACAGGTGACAAACAGGCGTCCCCCCCCTCCAAAACCTCTTTTTCCTCATAACTCACCACCTGCTGAAAGTTAAGTGAACCTCTAAGGCGCCAACTGGCTTTTATCATGATGAAATAGACAGGGAAATGTGTAAACAGATGAGGAAGTGTAAGAAAGTCTAGATATTTTTTCTTCTCACCTGTGACATTGATGCTCATAATCAGTCTGAACAGCAGTAAATCAAGTATGCCAACAAGCAGAACACATTTTACACAAATCCTTTTAGTGTAGAGTGACATTTTGGGGGCCAAAGTTTTTGACCAGCACTGCTGGTGGTTGAATCATCAAGACATTTATGCAAGTATACCATATACAGAATATAGGCTCAAACAGACCAGCAATAAGCTAAACCTCGTCCTCTAATCACCAAGACAACCACCTCTGAAATTAAAGAAATTAGTTAACTCTGGTTGGATTGCAGATCCAGTAATAGTCTCACAGTCATGAGTTGTGTTGGGATGCAAATGCACACACTCACTCTCCCCTCCTCTTTCCTCTGGACCAAAAAGACTTTAGGACAAAGCATCAGTTTATCAAACTATTAACTATATTGTGTGTCTTAATCCATATAATCCTGAAATGTAATTTAAATGTAAAATGTAATAATCCTTGTGATGAACACCCCTTAATTAATTTTTGTGTCGCATTTTATAAATTTATCGGAAGATATTAAAAATATGTATTTAACTCTTGGTCCTGAGCATGTCCACTTCACAGGCACACAGATAAAACCTTTGTTTCACTACTGTTAATCTGCCTGGTGTTTGCTTTATTCAAACTTTCCCTTTCTAGTTTCTCTGTGCATTTTCATGTCATTCTGTACATCTCATTCAATATCTACTTGATTTCATTAATCAGTTGTCAACTTTTTAAAAGTTTGTTTAGTTGGTTTGGTTAGGGTCAGTATTTAATGTATTTTTTTTTTTGTTATTTGGCTCATATTTCAGTATCTAACCCATATATATTTTTTGCATAATTACAGTTAATTACAGTAAATCCTGTAATTAATTACAGTAAATGCTGCCCAAAATGTAATCATTTCTGGTTAAGAAACTTGGCAGGACTCCAAGATTAATTTTGTGCTAATGTTATTACATCTTACATACATCTATATAGCCATATAGGTGAACAGATGGTTAAATTGGATACGTGTTATTGGTTAATATTCCCCAAATTCATAATTGAGCTAATTTCGTATGTACCATATAGACTCGAGTCTCCTCTGACTTATACAGTTTCTTTCTTTTTTAAACCATATCCTCTCACCATCAAAATACAGTGATAAAATATTGTACTGTACTGTATGCTTGTGCATTAGTGTTCCAAATGTGCATGAATTACCATGTTAGACGTTGTTAGAAATGACCAATTTCACATTATTCCAGTGTGTCAATCATCCCCATCTGTCACCTACTGTAGCTCTGCTACCTGCTGACATAACACCTGTGCCATCAGAGAAGCCTATTACCAACTGCTGTCACATTATCTCTCCCAAGCCCTTTTAAATCTCTCACTAGAACAATTTAGCATAGTACCTACAGTAAATAAAAATACAATAACAATAAACATCAATGCTAAATCATATACTTATAGAATGTGTTACTAATCTACGCCTAACCAGTTCTGATGAATGCACTTAACAGCAACTGAGATACAATTGTTCATTTGGTATTAAGTCAGTAACTTTAAAAACTGATTTCAAGTTCAGCATATTAAGCCATTTTATTTATTTGTTCAAATTGCATCATGTTTGCTTTGGACTGCTTGCATAAATACTCATTTTCCTTTGTAGGAGATATGATTACAGTCACCTCCAACCCAGAATTGTGTGTAATGTTTCCCTAAACTGTTTTTCTCTGCAAACTGTAGTATTAGCAAGTGAGCTGCAGTACTTAGAGTTGAATGTGTCCATATAAGGATCTGAGATCACATTTTCACCTGATATCATTTATTACACCTGATATTATATATGTTTTATTCAAAGTTTTAGGTCAGAATGCTGGTCATGCAGTTGCAAATTTGCACAAAATGCCTTGAAATCACCTTGAGGTGAATCACATTATGATCAATATTTTTTAAATAAATAGATTATAAATCTGACTTGATGGTAACACTAGATTGAAGGTTAAATGACTGCCATAACTAGCCTGTTGAAAATCATTCTGTGGGGGTTTTTAGTGTCTATACTGTTCAAAATTTCATGGCAATCCATCCAATAGTGGTTATGACATTGCAGTCTGAAGCATAGTTCTGGACTGACCCACTGATTGTTATATAGCTGATCTTTTCACCTTCTTACAGTATAAAGTAAGTAATGTTAACCTAGTAGCCTTCACATGCTTTTGACTCTCTCCATCTGTCACCTGACAGTCTCCTTGCACACCATAGTGGCCCCTGGAGACGTTCACTCCTCCTTCCTTTGACCCAAAAAGTGGGCCATGTTGGTTGACAAGTCTGTCAACTTCAATTTGTTAATATGAATATTGAAAGCGGATCACAATGCAGGCAGAACAGAGGAAACAAGACCACTTTCTAATACCGGCTGTAAATCTGTGATCAGATGTTATTCTCCAGATAAAGACTCTAGATGCAGATTCAGTGTTAATTCCAGGTGGAAATGGCGGCTAAGTTTCTGGTACCGTATTTCTTCCTTAGATAGCACGTCTTTTTGGTTTAAACTCTAAGCAGACAAGAAAAGAAGATTAAATTATGTGCAAAATAGGATCCTAAGACATGTGATCTGCATGTTCCTTGCTTTTGAATGCTATTGTTATAATTTGCATTTAGGCTCAGTGTTGCCATGACAGCAACTAACATCTGAGACAGTTGTACTGCTTTTGTCAGCATTGTTTAGCCAGTCTTGGTATGGATGACAACAGGACAAACTCAATTCAGAATAGAATCACTTTTAGTCAGTGATGCCAGGCATGGGGTACATCCTAAAATGCTTTTAAGTCTTTTGTGACTCTCCTGTGCCATTTTCTTTTCTACTTTTTTCCCTTATGTAAAGCTCAGTCTTTGTTGGCAAACAAAGCAAGTGTTTTCCCAGTTTGATTCCAAGAAGATACAACAAGGGATTCCTCATTGTAAGGTTGTATCTGTTAACAGTTAGTACATTGTGTAAATGAGCCAAACAGTCCTGGAGATCATCCATAGTTACTGGCTTCACTTACTTTCAGCAGATATAATTTTTTCTCACCATTCATGCATGCAAGCTGGCCTGGATTTCCTTGGAGATGAGGCCTAGATCAGAGACCAACTCCATGCATTCAGTCCTGCTAAAACGTATTATTATCACTACAGGTTTCTGTCAGCATTGTTACTTTTAACAGAGATTGTGCTACAAAACTGCCTGCAACAAAAGTCAGTCTTAAGAGCCCTTTGATGTACACTTTAATAAGCTCTTTGTGCTTGTTTAGTTGAAATTAAACCCGAATTTAACATGTTTGCAACACACACATTACAGTTACTATTATTTAAGTACCAGTGATTAAGCAATTAACTTTGAATTAATTGAAAGTCAACAGTCCTTTTGAAAGTACTTCACATACTCTCTACTCATACTACACTTGTTTTCTCAGGTGGAATTCAGATATGTGAAAGCTTCCAGAAGTGTTGTCTACCACTAACCAGCTTACAAAGTGGACATAGAAAGCACTGTGCCTTGAAAGTGACACGGCAGAATTCATCTGCATGTCCTTGCATGCAGGGGTGTTGGAACCTTAGTGACATAGTGACACATATAGTGAGTACTTGCAGACCATACAATACATTAGTAACCACTTACACTAATAGATTCCTCCTTTTGTACTGTCCATTTCCTCAAAGGTCAGCCTTGACAAGATGGTCAGTGGAGCATACTTGCATGTTAAGTTCATTGGAATCTTGGGTTTGAATATTTCACTGTATGTAGCTTAAAAAAATCCGGTCCACAGTGTGATGCATTCACAAATATTGGATGGATTGACATGAAATTTAGTACAGACCCCACCGGGATGAACTGTAATAACTTTGATCATCCCATCCCATTTAGTACCCTTATTAGGTCAGAATTTTAAGGTGGTTGGTCTGTGACCAGATATGGTAAACAGCATTTAGCTCAGAGTGCCACTGTGTGTGCAGGCTCACAGATCCACCAATATGGTTGTAGGCTTCTTTTAGCCGGCCCCATCTTCAGGACTGGGGTGAAAAGGACAAGTTGTATATAACAATTTAACCTAGAGAAGAATATAATATTCATATGGGTCTTTCAGTTGGCACATAGAAGCTGTTTTTTCATTTAAGAGGGATGACTTGATGAAAACAAGCCAGTATGTTCCTGTCTTCCCTGCATTCTGCAAACTAGAGGAACACAGGATTCTAGAGTGAAAAACTAAGGAAATAGACAATTATTGCAAATAATCACAATTATCTTTAATGCTACAAAATACAAGTTCTGGAAGTCAAACTAAGATACCAAGAGACAAGCAAATAACTTTGTTCCTGACTTTCCCTGTTCTGTTACACTCCACCAAGCCCTTGGCCTATATCCTTGTGGTGTCTCAGCCAATGCAGTAATTGGGAGATTGCTAGCCTGTGAGTAAGTCATAGCAATGTCCTCCAGTAACTAATATTAGCTTGAGGCCTCAGTAAGAGCAGTAGTGGACCAGAAGCATATACACATATTGACAGCCACATTCTTCCACTCATGACTATGGCCTTCTCTGGGTAGAAGGGTGAGGCTCACTCGCAAGCTCTAGAAGGGAATAGCTCTGCACTGCTGCAAGGCTATTCAATGAGTCTGGCTCACAGAAACCTTTGACGGCACCTCTCCACTTTCTAATACATTTTGCAGCATACTTAAACTGAGAAATCTTAAAGTTGCATAGTGTAACGTTATATTTGTTGATTTATGGAATTAAATTGTGTCAGTAAGGTAAACTACAGTATGAAAAGCTCATGAAAACAGCTCATCGCTGAGTACGACCTTGACCAGGGAATGTAGTACAGACTGTTTACGGCATGTATGTAAATGTAGCCATTGTCTCAGTCTTCTTTTTCAGGATTAGCCTCTCATTTCCTTGGCACAGTTTTTTCACCCAGGGGTGCATCTGCTGTGTACACAGTTCTACACTAAGCCCCTGATGTCATTTCAGTGATACTATTCACTCTCACAACACCGGGATACACACAGCCTCTTCTGTTGTTATTATCATTATGCCAAGAGCAAGGGAGACACAGGACTTGACTTAGGGAGTCCATTATTATCAGTGTCAGTTGCTTTGACCTTGACAAGATGTTTTGCTTTAGAGCACTTAAAACTGTTTTACTTCATTTTCTACTTTTTGATGGTAAGTAATGTCAGTGCATCTCTTTATAGTGAATATATAAGTTTTTGTCATTTGTTGACTTTATCTCTGTTAAAGTCATGACATTACACTTTCTAATGCAAGACAATCCTCACATGACTGGTCTCAGGCTCATAATGCCATTCAACATGACCATACATATACAGTAGGCCTATGTAAACTCAGCTTCTGACTACAACTGCAATCATAAATCCAGCAGAGTTTTTACTGCTGATGTTTTAATAACTGATAGTGGAGTGACAGCAGGGAATGGAACGGGGGGAATAATCACGCATGAGGGAAGAAAGGGCAGTGTGGTGGTTAGAGAAGTTCCACCGGGCTTCTTTTTTCCCCAAACACTGTCCCCATTAGCAGGACTGATGTGCATCTCTGCAACAAGCTGCAAACTCATTTGGCTTTGGGAGCCATAGAGAGTCCTCAATGTGTTAGGATAAGTCACTCCTGAGACCACTAAAAGTCATTATTAGAAGGTGTTTATTGAGCTAGCTGTGGCCTAGATACAGCTTAATATTCTGAGAACAGTTATGGTGCATAATTATATTACATTTTGGATGAAGACCAGCTGTGATTGGATAAATGATGAATAGATCCATCAAGAAAAAAAATAAAACAAGGTGCAAGGTTTCTTGGAGATAATGCACCTTTGACTTACTTTTGCAAGGAGATGCAAGAAAGAACAAGGAAAGAAAGCTTTTCTTTCGCATGGCTCTGAATTCGTGTATTGTTTGGCACCACAAATGGGAATTCATTACATGGACAAAGGTTTATAATACACGAGGAATACCACAAAAACAGATCTACACAGCTATAACAGGTGTAAATTAGAAAATATTCAATCTCATTTTCAACGTTACCTGAATTTCTTTCTCAGCTGGATTTTAGAGTTCTGTACTAAAAGCAGCAACAGAAATGTGTGCGTTGAAATTGTTATGTGCTATTTTCAGACAATGCCTCAGTATAACTAGTTAATTACAACTGTCATTCTGTTGCAAAAGCATTAAAGAATGGAAAAAAGATATGAAATGAAATTATATGAAATGAAATTTTACTGCTTTTCACTGCTTTGTCTAATTTAATTACATCAAAAATGGTGCTAGAGGTTCACTCTAAATGGTGTTTCCTGGTAACAATATTATGTAGTTAAATGACACCACAACAGCAAAGACACCTTAGCAACATTTTACACTGCTGTCTTTTTTCCTTGTTGCCTGGTTATTCACGGCTAATTGGCTTTTAATTGAGTCTCCAGTGGTGCATCTGTTTTCTTGACATATGTAAATCAAAAGTAGCCCAATCAGTGACAGGCTGAGTTAGTAAACATATCACATCACTGTACAAATATGATGTATACTATATCTCTTCAGCAGAATGTCTGACTATCCTGGTTATACAGTGTGAACTGTAGCATGTTCAAATTCTCAGTATGAGTGTGTACAAACAGCACTATGTTTGACTGTTCTTTAGTGTAAGTCATATTGAACCCATTGCAGAACATGATTTGACACTGGTAAAGCACAGAGTAGAGAAAGAAGAATTAGTCAGCTTGCAGTAGGTGAGATGTACACATCAGGGGAGTGGAAAATAATGAAACAGCATATGTGATAAAATTGCTGCTTTGCTGGGAAAAGTGCCACATTCTGTATCAACACATCAACTATAACACGTCTCAACCTGTGAGTGTTTATAGTACGTTGAAACAATAGATGCTGCTGTTTTAAATCAAGTCATACACAGGCAGTGTATGTTGCCTTTTAGATGTCTCCACAATACACAGTGGAGCTATAAATTTTTCTCTTGTACTGGCTTTGCTTTTATGGTCTCTGCTTTTAGCTACAGCGTATTCTCAAGTGATCATCAGAGTGGTGTTCCCAGCGATTCCATGCCAGTCAAACAGTGGCATTTGGTAGAGTTTATATTTTGTGTGTGTGTGTGTGTGTGTGTGTATTTTTTCCTCCAGTGTTGTCCCACACTACAAACAGATGCACATCAGTGTGACCAGGAGTTAGAGTGCGTTTGTCTTTATGTGTTTGCCTTTTACATTGGGATCACCTTTAAAGCGCATTTAAAAAAAAAAAAGAAGTACAACAAAATTCTATCAATCTCTGATAAATTAACTGTAAGTTAACATTTAATTTTTAATGTCCCAAAATAATCAAGTATACGTGCTGAGAAACCAGTGTTTTATATGATCATGGCAGTATAGCCTCCCTTAAATCATACTGCTCCTAATTTATAGAAACTCTTGGCTCATCACTTTCTCAAATTCAGCAGAATAAATCTGTGTCTTGCGTTGTTTTTCTGACCCCACATCCTTATAGTCCATGTGCCAAAGGCTGCTGATCATAAATTATATTTTATTTATGCTATCTAACATATTTTATGAAGAGGTCAAGGTTGTTCAGTAGTGGTGTTGCCTGAAGCAAACTATTCTTGGGATATGTTGCTGTAAATCCCTTCAATCCCTTATGTAACTCAAAATTTTATTTTCTGCCATCCTCTTAATGGGACCTACTATTAATTTTACACATAAAGTCACCTTAAATCACCCTGATGTCAACTAGACTCTCAGTTTGGGGTGGAGTATGATGAAGCAATGCTGTTGGTTGCATTATGGGAACTGTAGGATCTGTCATATCTTGAGCTTGACCCATTCTAGAGAGTAAAAGTCAGGATATCTAAGCCTCTGCTGTATCGAATTTTGGTTGAGATCTATAAGAAAGGTTGCTTTAGGTTTCTACAGTTAATTTAACACACATCCAAAGTAATGAGACCTTTAAATCACAGACACCACATTTCAGAATCAGTGATGACACTGGTAAAGGCAGAAATGTCACTGCTAAAGTCAAGATTTTATGTAATTGCTTTTAATAATTTTATTTTTAACTTTATTTGACCTCTTAGGTACTGTCACTACTGTTGTTTTTAATGGTCTCTGCTGTCATTGTAATGTGAAACACTTATGACGTTTTAAAAAAGACTCAATAAATCTTAGGCCAAGTCACTCTGTATGTAAGCAGTGTAGCGCACTACCCGAGAGGCAAAAGATTTAACTGACATTTTTAAATAGGTTCAATGAATAGGTTCATTGAGACTTTAATTACGTTCACTCTTTAACCGAGAGTGTTGTGGGCAATGGAAGTGGATCTTGACAAGCCAATGTGCTCTTATGACACCCCACCCACATAGTGCCACTATATTTCTGATTGCCCTCTATCTGCAGGCAGCACGGGCACACCACTGAAATCACTAATACTTAATTAGCAGATTAGAAGATCCAATTAGGAGATCTCCTCTGTCTCAAATCAAACCTCTGTCAACATGTCCTATGAAAATGAGATACTCCACATTCCCACTTAAAGTAGGCATGTCACCCTGCCAAAATGGCCACACTCTTTATCGACTGTTACATGCTTTGTTTAGCCCTGTGGATACTTTGTTTTAAAACCCATTGTTTCATAAATCATCTGTATTTTAGGCACATTTCAAAGAGAGACTGAGCTACAGTCAATGTTAGTGTTAAGTCATAAAACATAATAACACAAATAAATAAAAACACAATGAGAAAACACCATAACTATACTCTGCATATATTTTGTTTTATTCATATTTTGGGCTTTTACAAAACAAAATATGCCTAATGGAGGCTAAAATATAGTAATATAATGACAAGGGAAGAGAGGGCAAGTCTGTAGCCGTAAAATCAAAATCAGCTAGCACGTTGATTATGTGAATGTAAGTGCTCAAGAAAACAACATGATTTAAGCTAACCAGAGAGTGTTAACACAATGAGCAAGGACATGGACAGTTTCTCATAATTTTATGAATGCCTATTTTGTATATCAGCTGTGAATTTAGTCTTCACATGCATATCTTTACACTTTGATTTTCCTCTTTTTTTTTTCTTTGTTTTCTTAATAAGGGCTGTAGTCAAAGGGATCTTATATGGTAGGTACATCCTCCACCCTTCTGTGGTGGAGGATAATAATAGTTTGTTTTTTAAGTAAAGACAATAACAAAATTTGTCTTGAATGTACAGTTCATTGATTGCTAAAACAATGACCTGTGCAATTTGATGTTTGACTTAACAAGCAAGATAATAACATTACTGAATAAGTGATGGCAATTGTTCGTATTGCGATCCTCACTGACTTGACACGCCAGTTGTTTTGTATGGTATCAGTGAGACTGAGAGCTTCCAGAAACTAACAGCATAACCAAACAGTTCTTTGGACGTACAAACAGGGCTCATTAAATATGGAACCCAGACAACCTTGTTTAATATTTTGGTTTAGGACAGAAGTTATGGGTTTCATCATTCTTTAATGCTGCTGCAACATAAAAAATCCAGCAAACAGGTTGAGCACTGTGATTTCTTTAATATTGGAAGAGTATGTGTGATGATTGAATAATTCATTCTTTTTTAGTTGATTTTCTTTTAATCAAGTAAATCTTTAAGAAGATGCTGTTGTAGTCAAAGTAGGATGAGTTTGAGGAATGTGTAAAGAAAGAAAAATCACACCACAGAATCCTCTAGTGACAACAATGAATATTATTTTTTTTGTGTTTTGTTTAAAAGTAGAGCACATTAGGTGCTGTTAGGATTTCATGAGGTTTTGTCATAAGAGCACAGATATTCTTTGAGTAGCGGCGAAAATGTGTGTTTCTTCTGCTGTTTTCTAACACACACTGAGTATAAATTATGTGCTGCAAAATTAAATCACAAAATGTACATATTAACGAACTCAGCTCTAATAAAGAGAAGATGATAACTGCTGGATTCATTAAGTATTCAGATTGTATTAAATCAGAATAATCATTTAAATTACAATATGTTTTATTTTTTCTATTTCAATTTTTCTATTTTCTATTACAGCAGCAAATAATATCAGTAAAGAGCTGGAACAATGTGTCAGTTATAAGTAACTGCTGATCTTAATGCAACCTGGGGCGATAGTAATTTCAGTGTAGTTTGCTGTGGATAACTCATGGACGTCAGTCTAAGAGTTCATTTCTGCTGTAGGCTCAAAAATCTGTTTGACTTAAATGTGTTTACACAGATAAATCCACAAGCCAGAATTTATGATTTGTAGCAACAATTGACGGAAAGGTGTATATTTTGTGGACACACTGATGTTGTCTTCTCCCCTTACTCTTAAATGACTTTAAAGAGATATACTATAAAAAAACTAGAATGATTCAGTGCAAGCATCCAAGCCACCTCCACCCTAGCCACACCACACACATGCTCTGCTCTCCTGTTTCCCCCAAAGCCAAAGTCCACATTAACATCGTAATAGCAAAGTGTGTTAAAGCACAGCTTTAGCAGCCTGACAAGAGCGAATTGGATGTCAGAAGGATTCCTGCTCAGTTTAATTGAATCTGCCCAGCACTAAAAAAGAAAATCTTAAGTCAAAATAACCTATTAGATCTATCAGGTAATGTTTTGTTGAGTTTGACAGGTAACATGAACTGCCCCACACCCCCTCCCTCCTTTATTCCTGCAGGTTGGGTGATGTAGGAGTGTTGGGGTGGGTGGTAGCTAATGTTATCCATGGTATTTCTCTCCCTGTTTCTGTTATTTGTTAATAAATTGTGGCCTGCTCTTTGTGTTTCCTGGTGCTCACTCAGCACATCCCTTGGGTGTAGAGTCAGGCTGGAGAAGCTTGTGGAGAGGTTTTAGTGAGTTACTACAGCTAATGGATGGTGGGAGCTGAAGGTCTGTTCCACATGAACTGTTTGCTAAAAACTCTATGTTGTTGAGTGTCTTGACTTCACTTTTTGTGGCATTTCCTGTATTATGTTACATAAATCTTAAAAAAGGCATAAGCTTGAAAGTGAAGGTTAAGTGAATAGTGTAATAGTATCTAAATAAGCTAAGAGCACAAAAACACATCTGTAATGTATACATTATATTAGGTACAAAAGTGCTTTGTGAATGCATAATTAACTGCAGGTCACATCTCAATGTAACATTTAGCTACAAAATCATCTTCTTTCCACCTCCCCCACACCCTCCCACTCACTTTCCAATAGCATAGTTTGTGCTGTTGGTGTAGAGATGTGGTCCTCCTTTTTGCCATGAAGGGCCAATCACGTCTCCAAATGAATATTTACTTGTCATGGATCCCTACACCCAATCAATAGCTTTCACATAGCATTAGAGCCTCTTCATAGAGCTTCAGGGTCTGCTTAATGTCTGGCTTTGAGTGTTAAAAAACACTATCACCTGAGACACTTTTGAACGCTTTTTGTGTGCATAGTTGTGTAAAAACTTTTTCTGCTGATTTCTTGTAATACATTATTTTTCTAAGCATTGAACCTAAGGGTGGTCATGTCAAACTGATTCTTAAGGAACTGTAAAAAAAAAGTATAATCTACATCTCTCATAAGGATTTAGTGAGTGACTTCTATTTCCACTATCCAACACAGAGTGCTATTGTCTATTCACAATGAGTTGTTTCTTTGCTTTCAGATTCACGGGCTGGAGAAGGAACACCCAGAACGGTGGACCATGCAGTGATTGGAGGAGTGGTGGCTGTGGTCGTCTTTGCTATGCTCTGTCTACTCATCGTCTTAGGGCGCTACTTTGCAAGACACAAAGGTAGTGAACTTGAAAATACAGTTTAATAACCAAAACTAATACATTATATTATTTTATTGACTAAAGCTGCAAGTTTATTGTGTGCTCAGACTTCTGCATAGCAATAACTTCTGCATCATGGCAGAGGCTCATAGATGTTAGTAGTAGTTAAAGCCACCTGCCATGCAAAGCAACACAACCTCTTTTTACATTGTTGGATGAATGCGATCCAAAAACTGGAAAGATGGCTATTATGGCTGTGGGTTAATGATTTTTCATGATGCCAAGCTGAAGAGTGTAACACATTTATTATGCTGCCCTCATAACACAGAAACAATTATAATCTATAACAGATCTTGCACTATGATACAGTATTTCTATGCAGGTGGAAATGGAATTGGATACATTCACCACTAGAAATATATTATATTTTCTACTTAGACTTAAATAATTATAAATCATATATTATATCAAAAATGGCTTGTATTAATTCCAATGATGGTCTTAAAGTGTTCAGTAAAGTAATTAGGTGCAGTCCATGTTTGGCCCATAAATGCAACTCAACCCAGGTTGTGAGTGAAAAACTGCTTGACAACAGTTGGATTTTGCTTATAACCGCAGTTATTAAGCAAAATGATTCAGCCTAATAAGCAAAACTCTCCTAGCAGAATGCTGAATGCACTTTGAAAAACATACTGAAAGCACAACACTGCGTCACACTTAGTGAAAAAGACGTACTGTTAGCTATCGATCTGCCAAAAACCTGCTGTTTTTGATTGCATTCTCATCACAAAAGAAACGCTTCTGAGTTTTTTTCGGACTGTACCAAGACCACGATATAGTCCCATGGTCTTGGTGCAGTTGTTTTGGTCTGCACCAGAATTGAATTTTACCTGGGCTAAACAAGGCAGTTTTGAGAACGTCCTTAGAGTACCTTGTGCGGCCTGCAGCCTTGAGAGAGTGTATCGCCAAAAACACAATTTTTGACATGCAACTTTAACATGTCCCTGGTTACCATCCTTGTGTTACAGCATAGCTGAACACTGTGGTTCTATCTAGTCAAGTAGCATTTGTGTTTTTATTTTTTCTCATGTGCAAGTGCCCTTCCTCATTTGTTCTTGAATATTGCATTTGTTATCAAAGTCTACCATGATAGGATGTGAATAAATCTTTTAAATTAGGTTTGAAGTGGTTTGCCACCCCCCTTTTTTTTGCTTGACAAGGTTAATCTGAAAGTGCGAGTCATGTTCTTCCCTACACTTGAGATCATTTCAAAACTCAGATTTTCATGTGTCAATCTTGAATGAAAAATAAGAAAAATAATGTTTCATCTGGATTTTACAGCTTGGTTGGTTTGTGTTAATGACCACATGGTGAAGGATTTGCATAATTAGATACTGTTGGGTGCAGGGGCACATTTTAATCTTTTGTATCATCTAAGCAGCAGGCTATTATCCAGTCCGTCACACTGTCCTTCATCCCTTCCTTCCTCCTCAGGTACCTACTTCACACACGAAGCCAAAGGAGCAGACGATGCAGCGGACGCAGATACAGCCATTATCAACGCAGAGGGTGGCCACACCAACTCGGACGAAAAGAAAGAGTACTACATCTAATCAAAACAGGACCCCTCACTCTAGTGTCCTCTTTGGGACATGAAGCTGTTTTTGGGGCTAGGGAAGGGGTAACTAATGGAGGCTTTGAGTTGGTTCAAGATCACTTTTAGTGAGAGTAGGGGGTCAAGAAATAGAAGAGAAATAGGATTTTAAAGAAAGGCCTGGTTTTAAGCCGTTGTTTAGTCTAGTCTGCAGATGTAGATGGAATGTTTTGTGTGTAAAAAAAAAAACTGAGAAAAAAATGGGAGGGTTTGGGTTTTAAGTAAACTGAGTTGGGGAAGGGTTAGGGGTGGGAGGGTGTGCCAGATGTTGCCAGAAATCACTGTAGAGAGCTTCACCATTTGACACCTCCCTAACTGCTGGTAGGAATTTTATTTAGTTCAACCATTTGCAGAAAATTCTGTGCCTTGTTCTGAATTTTTTTTGTTCTAGCCCTACTTTGGATTTGTGTTTATCCTCATTTGCATAACCTCATTGCTCCCTTTTCCTGTTTCCTCTTCCCCACTCGTACTGTAATTATCAGTGTGCTGTTGGCTTTTGTATGAGGGTAAAATAACACAGTCACTTTATTCATTTTCCTAAATATGTCTACACAAATGCATCCTCTCCTGCATAACAAAAACTCTTTCCAGTATACTGTGATTTGTCTCAAGCCATTACTTCCCCCTCTTTATTCTCCTGAAGTTTTGACAGCTCCAAAAATGCATGGAATGCTTTACATATCATTGTACAAAGGACATAAATGAGAAACAGGTTTGATGTATATGCCCTTCCCTGCCCCTTCCTGAACAGAATCACATTCTATAGATAACCAAAAACAAATAAGTGAAGTATAATAAAATGATCTTCCCACTCAAATATTTTTGAAAAGCTCTCAGTCAAGTTGTCTCAATAAAAGAACGCTGATGAAAAGAAATTTAGTATTAATATTGGCCAACCAGCAGCCAAACAATGCTGGTGTGATGTACATACCGTTACAAAAAAGAGAAACACCCTTAACCAAACTCAATGCTAAAATACATAACATTTTGTGTTACATTTAGGAATACTTAAGCTGCACAAAACTTAAAAAATGTCATTGCAGTCCAGGTTTTCCCATCAGCAATTTCATGTTTTATCATGCACACAATCCAATGTAAATCAAGCCAATGGAATCACAGTTGTATTGTACACTAATCCTTACTAAGAAATATTTTTTACAACTTAATAGAATTACAATGGAGTACCTTTGTGGATTTTATTGTATCACTCTCATTGTGAGTTATGTCAAATTGTAAAACCAGCAAATGTTTGGGAAAGTAAATGTCTTTAAACTGCAATGCTCTGAGAGACAGGTCAGTCTTACATCACACTTACATCACACCTTCTTATAGACCATGGTTTTGCTTTGAGACAGTAGCTTGAGTGCTTAAACATTTGGTATTTGTGCATGTATGTAAGTGCTAAACCCCATCTTTCTTTATGCATCACCTGCCAAATGAGGATGAGGATCTGTTTTGCTTTGGTAGCTAGGGAGCACAGGGAAATGCCAAAACTAATTAATTGTTTGTAACAGAACTTGCTCTATATGTTGTCCTCGATGGTGGGAATCCATGGTTTGAATTACAGCCCTGGATTCTTAGCATGGCAATGAGGGTCTGTTGATGGCATTGTTGGTCATTAGTATGTGTTCACACAGCAAGCAGCTTGCTTAATGAGTTCGTACTCCATGTGACAGTTGTGGGTAGAGAGGGGTGGAGGTCTAGGTTGCAGTGCCCCCTTTCAAAGTTTTCAACAGACAAAGCTTGAATATTTCATGACTCTATCTATCTATCTATCTATCTATCTATCTATCTATCTACATACATACATGTACACCAGGCAAGCAACAACACGAAATCCCACAAATGCATTAATTTCCCAAAAACAGTTGAGTAGAAAATAAAAGTGTCATCAAAAGAGAGTCATTTTCAGTGTGAGTTTTATAATTTGATTTGACCAGTAGTGATACGTATCATATATTATGAGGGTAATAATAAAAACAAGTATAATAAAAAAACAAAAATACTTACAGTAACTGAAATCTATCTTTCAAATAACACAAATATCTCTCTCCAACAGTCACACTATAAAATGTAAATATTCTTACCAATACAAACAAACAGACTAAAGGCATTGTGGGCTATAGGCTATATACAGTAGCAGTGACAAGTGTACACAACTACAGACATGGGGATCCAGTTGCAGAATTGCCATAGTGCCATGGGTCCAGGAAGGTTGCAGTAAACAAGTCATAAATATAGTAAGAAACATCCATCCACTGTGTACAGATAACATATATTTTTTATTTGACCTCTCTTCACAAAAGGCTGCTGTTTTGTTGAAAGTTTCACATACAGGACTTGTGCTTCTCTCAGATAGAATAAACAAATATTGTTCTGTTTACTCATCCTTAAGCAAACACTTTTGTCTTTTGCCTCACTTTCTTTGCATGACTAGCTTTACACATTCCATATTTTCCTTATTCCATATTCCGTATTTTCAACCTGGGCTCCTTCCCCTGACATGTAACGGGGGAACTGGTAGTCGAACCACCAACCCTGGGGTTGCTGATTATAATGAGTCCCTTAATCAAAGAATTTCATAAAGTCAGTTGCGCTCCAAAGTTTACATCTCTCTTTCTCTCTGTATTGGAATTGGTTATAACCAACAGGAACAGCCAGTATCATCAATGAAATCTCCCAGTATATCCAGATCAGTGCTGTATGGATCGTCTGTTTGCTGGGCTAGCAGTGAACGCTGTTCCTCTTAAAGAGCAGGAGACCCTGGTGTGAATGTTCTTGTTTTAGCTGTTTCCAAGTCAATGTCCAGCCCTGGTAGTGCCAGTACTCATCTCATACCTCCTAAATTTTGCCATTGTGTACATTTTTTTTCACTAAAAGCTCACCAGAGCAGCTCATTGGGTGACAACATGATAGTAAACTGACCAATCAGTATCAGCTAATATCACCACTGGCAACAAACTAATCAATCAGTCAATCAGTACACATATTTTATAACATGATACACTCCTCAATATTATTGTTCTTCATAACCTCTTCATACATCCATGTTATTATTATAATTGATATTCAGAGTCCCCTTGTAATTCTGTAGAAGTCCATGTATTAAAAAATGTTTTTGGTCTTGCTAATAAAAACATTGTGATGTAACAACATCTAATTTCTAAAGATTAAGGATCAGAAAACTACTTTTAAATCTACTACAGTGGGTTTTATGAATATAAAACATTTCATATCACAGTTGATGAATCTCATTTGATGTATTAGTTATTACATAACTTATAATGAATAAGACATATGTACCATGTTTTTGTTAATAACTTAGAACTTAAGGTCATATGAGAGAAAGCATAAGCCAAAACATAAGCCAATTAAAATTCAATTTACCAAACTGGCAGCATAAAAAACAAAAAAACATTGCAAATGCAGAAAACAGTTACTGTATACAGAAACTCTGTAAACTGTACAGAAACAATGGAATATCTAGGGGACACTAATAACATATGAATTTGTCAATCATTTTTCAGTATGAAAATGTTTATTTTAGTTTTGACATTGTGAATGTGTGATCCAGATATTGTAGATGTCATGATACATTTACTAGTGTAAGCCTACTTATTACTTATTAACACATTCATATGTTGTCTTTGTTCCTCAGAAAAGCCTGTAGTTTTTTTGTTTTTGTTTTTTTTGTTTTGTTTTGGATGACTGGCAGTGCTTTTGTATTTGTGTGAGGCAGATGTGACAGATTCAGTTTCCTGCAGCAAAGCAGTGTGGGTAATAAAAAGCTGAAAGAGATATGGAGAAACTTTCAAACCGTTACAATGTGCAGCTCAGGAGTACAGTGTTTCGGTCCTTTGCGAGCCTCCAGTGTAGTTATGTCTAATCACTCAAACTCACTAAACTCAGACAAAGCCAAATGTAACTGTATTCATTAACATATTGATGAGGACAACTGTTCTAAAGGTTGAATCATGTCGTAAATAACATTTCTCCTTGCACGTGGGAGGGTCTCGCAAGAGAAACAACCCCAGTAGCTTGCCTCACGTCACCAGCATTTTGTACCCCTTCCCTCCAACATCCGACACTCGGGTCTTTTACACAGATGGTTGAGCAAACTCGCCTCACCTCAAGGTGGCTTAAAGGAGGGTCAGCACAGACCCCCACACTGGTTTGCTACCTTTTATACAGAACAGCGAGGTCATGTGTTGGCACGGTAAACCTGCCTGCCTTGTAGGTAAAGGTAAAAATCCTTTCTTCATCTGTATGTGTTTTGAAATTGCACTTCATTGCACTCTATTCACCACTCTTAACAGAACCCCCAGTTTTCAGTTACTGTAAGTATTTTTGGTTTTTCATTATATTTGTTTTCTTTTTTACTCTCATATTATAATATCACTATTGGTCAAACCAAATTATGAAAACCACACTGAAAATGAGACTCCACACCACTTTTACAATTGTATTTTCTACTCAAATCTTTTTGGAAAATTTATGTATTTGTGGGATTTCATGCTGTTGCCTTGCTTGCCTTGTGTACACATATCTAAAATTCAATATGCCAAGCATTTGATTTTAACTTTGTCAACAATGTGATAGCTTTAATATCATGTTCATGCATGAAGACAGCATTCAGTCTTTCAATGTTGAGGTGGCAGGCTTTGGCTCAGCCAAAGGCATTTGAGAAGGTTCTTGTGGTGAGCATTGTGAAAATGTCACTTTCCTGAGCATTATACATCTGCGCATTTTAAAAGACAGTAGGTCGCCTGGATGGAGCTGCAGACATATTTTTAACTTCTTCATTGGATGTGGCACTTATAGATGGGGGCTACAGAAGGCATGTTGCAGACAAAAATCAAAGATTCAGTGTCCAACACTCTCCAACTGTTTGTTCTTCTGTGAAAACATGAGTTAATTTAAAAGGTCTGTACTGAGAAAGAAATTACCACTAAGTTAACACTGTATGCTGATGACACTGTTTTGTGTTTGTTATATGGATGGGAGGGGGTGGGGAGGGGTTTCTCATTTGGTTAGATGTTTTGCGGTCTGGTGTTTGATAAAACTATTAACTGGCTTGTTATTGTTGCTTTATGGATCACAGAGCCAATGTCACTTCATCTGTGAGACTGAGATTGTGTGATTTGTATTTTACAGTGAACACTATTTTGCTTCAGTGACATGTGGCAGCTTACATTGAAATCAGACTTCAAAATATGTACTTGCCAATAAAGGAATAGAACTGAATATTGTCTTCTCCCTTAAGGCTGATGCATTAACATTTTATTTGTGAATATTAAAAAGTTCTGAAATGTTTACCTAGAATAAGTTTTTGTTTTTCCAAAGTTCAGATATGAAGTGTAAAATGAACAAAAAATCATAAAAATAAAACTTGAATAGGCTTGGACACACAGCAGAATCATATTTAAGATTATTGTATGCATAATTTTATTTTCTATTAAATGCCCAGTAAAGTTTTAAAAAAGACCTTGGTCTTACAATGTAACTGATGTAGTTTTTCCATTTTTTTTAAATAATGTCATGTCTCAGGTTTATGCGTTACTGACTGATATGACTGCATCTCAGGTAGAATGCAAAGTTTAGGCCCCACTTATCAATGACATTAAAGCAAGTACAATGCATCCTCATCAAATCAAGTGCGATACATTATTTAAGATCTAACAGGCAAACTGGTGAGATATTTTGCATATATGTTGTACATGTTTTCTGTATTTTTCTTAATATTTGGTGCACTGTAAAAGATGTGTTAAGTATTGCTTTGTGTTGACATAAGTCATAAAGAGTACACTGTTTATTGAAATGAAGCAGGATCAGAAACTTTCTGTGGCTGTACTATTGTCACTTTCAATGCACCGCCGCTGTTCGCTCACCTGATACCCAAAAAGTTTTGATTGTTTCACCAGTCATTGTTTTTAGATTGATTCTTTTTTTGTCTCCCTGCTGTTCTTCGAAAATGTTGATGTGTATTGATGGAGAAAGGAGTTCCACATTCCCATACACATTTTGTATTGGTTCATAAATAGACATTTTTACAAAACAATGAAGAGTTCTTGTCTTAATAAAAAAGAAAAGATATTAATGTCCAAAATAATCAGTGTTGGTATTGTTTTTTACTTCAAATATAAATATATTAAGCTGAATTACCACAGGTAAAATGTGGAAACAACAGTATATGTATTCATTTTTCACCTTCAGTAAATATTTTTTTTATTTACTTATATATGTATGGTCAAAATGTCAGATTTTGAAGTATAAGATTGGCAAAACACAACACACATCTGTCCACCCCAACTACTACTCACAAATGTTTGACTGCTTTATAAGAACATCCCACTTCTTCCTTCTTTGACAACAAAATATAGACATTTGTTATTTCAAGCTATTGGAGAACTGTCAAATGCATTTTGCTGAATTAGATTATCTGTGATTGGTTACTATAGACAATAGACACAATAGATACAATAGACAATCTTGCAGATACAGTAAGGAAGGTAAAGCAATTAGTTATTAAAATTAGTAAACTTGAAAACAGACACTAAGTAGTTAATGGGTGACCAGGGTGGTGTGTCATTACTAGAACCTTTTCGTTTTCTAGACGTTTTTTATAGTGATAATATAAATTAAAAAGTGATTGATTTAATTAAGGTTTTTGGGCTTGTGTAGGTCTTTGTCTCAAAATTAAGCTTAACTAATTTCAGTCAGTTAGCTCACTTAATGGATTATTACATCATTATGTACAGTACAGTATTTGGCATTGAGGCTCTCACTTCATCACACCCTCCAGTCAAACACCAAGCACTGCACAGCAGGGATTGGGGAGTTGTGATAATAACTTCACTTCTTTGAAGTACATAGACCCAAGCTCATGAAATGCGACATGAACAGCAATAGGAGCTGATCGCATCTGTTTCAGCATAGATTTCAGGTTAGCAGTGTGGCATGTCAACTACTGTACAGGGCTGGGATGTTAGTCATTTTGAGTGATTTTAAGTTGGAATAAATGGACCGCTTAATGTATCAAGTATTGTATTGTAAGAATTGTTCAATACTGGCCTTTAAAACTACAACAATGCAGGGCATGCCAGTATGATATGCCATACTAAAATTAAAAGTAACATGGAAACTATTGGTTCTGAAACATTTATTAAACTGAAAAAATAATAATTTATCAGAAGATAATGTGAAAGGAAAACTAAACTAAAAGGAAATTAAACTAAAAATGGTTATAAAAAAAACTAATATAAAAATAAAAGACAAAAAATTGTTCTGTTTATTGTTTCAGTCAAGACATGAATGTATGTCCCAAAAGTCTGTGTAGTTCAAGGCAACAACCTTTACATGGAGATGTAGCACTGCAGGGCAATATGTCAGGAACCCTGTAAGGCACTATTTCTAAATTAATTTTGAAACGAGCACAAGCTAACACATTTTCATGTAACAGTACCTGTAGCGTAAAACTCAAAGGGAAAAAAACAAATCTTAAAGTTAATTATTAAAGTTACCATTAAAGGAAATACACATTGTTGATGGAAAAGAAGCAAAGAACAGCAAGAATAAATCTTCCAGCGCAGCTTGTGACACACAAGCTTTCAAAGAATTTAATGCTGCACTTATCAAAATCCACTTATACATTCAAAAGCACATTAGTTAATTGATTGTGCCGAAAATGTGACATGCAACTCACAGCATCAGCATGCTATTAATGTTTTTAGTTGACCACACAGGGTTGATGTTGAAAACCCATCATATTTTTTATGTCCATGCATAATTTGGCTATAAGTAAATTGTTGAAATATTCAGTTATGGTCTTGTCTTTCATGTACATTGATAGGTATATTTTTCACACCACTTGAAAACTTTTAATCTTAACTAAAAGAACTGAAACTAAAATGAAATAGAAATTAGTCCATTAAATAAAAACTGAGGGGATTACATACTGATTAGTAGGATTCCCAAATGTTTACACATAACACATTTTTTACGTTGAAATAAAATATAAATTAACATGGTATTTACTTCTTTTGTTTCAGAAATCAATAAAAAAGACAAAGTAAATCTAATCCCATTTATTCTTTAGTGATGTTCAAAGCTCCTTTTTCCAGTCTGAAGTGAACCCTGGCAATTGCGGATGTCATGAAATCTTTATCACATGCATAAACCAGAGTGAATATGCAGTATAAAACAAGCACTCCTAATTAACACAAATATAGGGTAATACCTTGAGGAGCACCGTGAAAGCTTCAATAAATTTGACAAGGTTTATACTCTAAAAATCAATCTCTTCTTCCCTGCTTGATGAGTGCAGTGAGGCATTTTAACTAACATCTTAAATAAATGGAGACAGTGTTATTGATTTCAACATAGTAGATGGTATTGACGTGAGATGAGCTATCTGTCACAGAAAAATGTACTTCCTCATTCATATTTAATGTTCTTGAGTCATGTTTTACTTTAGACATTAACACACCTATAATATTCAGTATTCAGTAGATGACTTGAGTAGAGGAAGATATTATCTTTTTAATTACATTTGCACCTCAGGCTCTCATTATACCTCAAGTGCTGTACATAATGAGCCAACATCTTAAATAAGTAAAGGTGATACTGCTATTGATTAGAAAGTGAAGCCCAAAGGCAAGCTATCAGTCATAGAAAATGTACTTCTGAGTTCATGTTTAATGTGCACGCCAGTTGGTCTCTTATAGACTCATTACTCAATATCCTCAAATAACTTATATAGAAAGAAATCCTATTCATTACAATTTAACTGACTATAACAGCAAATGGCTGCACTTAATAAAGCCAGAGTATGTGTCCTTGGTGGTATTTTGTCTATAGTAATGAAAAGGTCAGTTATGCAGTTTGGTCTTTATGTGTTAACCTTGCACGGTGAAACAATTAAAACTGCGATATTGTGAAATTATTAATACATTATTTATGCATAGGGGCTGCATTATCGTCAGTGTTATCATCCTAATCTAATGAATGTTGTAATCTAAAACATGTCCTTGTTACCAGTCAGGCTAATAATACTAATAATCATGATCATAATAATTATTATGATCATGATTATTTAGGAATTGCTTATTTTGAGTCTTAGGTCATTAAGAAGCCACAAAGACACTTCTGCAGAGACTACAGAGCAAACATTTACCCAGGATGAACCAGAAGTAATTATGAATGACGTCTTGATTGTGAGATTTTAAGGGATAAGAAATAGCAGACACATAAACTATGGTAATGTCAACCCTTGAGGGAAATTACTCAGGAAATTAGGTCACGTGTAAGGGCCTACTAAAATAACAAAGCTGTCCTCATCCTGCATCCTGCAATCAGACCAGAAGCACCTTTTGTAGAGACTAATGATTTCTATGTGATTCTTTTTATATACAGTCATAAATAAAAACCAATTAGGAGCTATATAGTCTTCTGTTAAGTTTAGGGACAATTACATACAAGGCTCAATTTTTAAACCAGTCTGAGAATTTAAACAATTTCTGCTCGATTGGTATGTCTTGCAGCATTCCAATTTATAGTAATTTCATAATGACCTAATGATAATGACCCAGACTTTGATACCTCAATGGCTGTGCAGAGCAAAACTACACAGAGTGTAGCAGATGGAACAAGCTAGAGTGATTTGATTTTAGTTTTTGATTAGTTTATGTTTCATACTGTAGCTTTAATATGAGGTGTAAAGACTGCTATGCAAAAACTAATTATTAGATCTAAAAAAGTGAAAAACGGAAATAATCAAAGCAATTATATGACGAAAGAAACTAAAGAGCTTTTCAGGGTCAAAATCTGGACAGTATGTATTTATATTCAATCTAATATCCCTGAAATTACAATTAGATTCTATATCATTAATTTGTTTTCACTATTGTGCTTTAAGAGGAATCATAGGATTTTGTATTAGAGATTGAGCTTCACATCCCGAGTCTGTCACTTTGGTTAAGGTTAGGAAAACATCACTGTTTGGTTAAACATTAAAGTAAAGATGTTCTATAATGCTTCAAGTGACTTTTGCCTTTTTCAATATTTAACCAAGACCACATTCTTTATCTTTGCTGGGAGCATCTAAACATAAATACAAAATTCAATAAAGACAATGTTAGGAGCGAGTTTAGTAGAGAAACAAAAGCTGTTGCGGCAATAAAACCGAACAGATAGAAGGCTACAGTAGAACTTCAGATGTTCTTATCCTCTGGATGCTGTGTTGCATTATTAAAAAGTAGTGTTTGTTATTATTAAACCGTGATCTTTCTCATTACCTTTGTGTTAACGTCAGTATAGCAATCAGGATGGCAGTAATTGTGAAGGAATGGCTTTTCTTCTTCTGCTCCTTCTTCGTCTTCATCTCTAGATGTGACTTCCATTCATCCATTTTCCTAACTGCTTGTCTGCTCAAGGGTTATGAAAGTGCTGGAGCCAATCCCTGCTAATGCAAATATACAGCAGCAAGTGAATGCATCATTGTTCACCATTTATACCGTCAACTCCATTAAAAACTGTTTGCAGGTCAATACACAAATGCATTATGAGACAGAGGGACCCTGGGCACAAGCATGTAAAAGACTCCCCACCCCTGCTACTTAAGATAAAGACCCCCAGGCTGAAGAGTCTGAAAGAAATCCAAGTCATTTTGCACACATTTTTACTAATTTTGTGTCTCTTCATGATTGTTTTTAATCTCCTTGTAGTCTGACTGACATTCAGACAAGAATTATCACACTTGCTCACTCACACTGGCTTTGGTCCACAGGCTGCCTGACTTCTCTGGTTCAGGATGTTGCTTGTCTAAGCTGTTAATTCAGTTCAGTACACAGTTAGCCTAAAGAAGCACTGCACTTACTGTACATCTAATTGCTTAAAAGGTTCAAGTTTATTGTCATTTCCACACATGCCCATGACAAACACACAGAGTGGACATCAAAGCAAATAGGTACAAAAAACAAAATAATTGTATAATAAAACTAAAAACTACAAATTAACATACAGTCAAAAGTCAGTGATTACTCCATTGGCTCAGCAGCATGTTAGCCAAAGCCTATTATCTATAACAGGATTATCAAATTATGATTGTTTCTGTGGCTTTAGATTTCTTTTAATACAATTTTATCAAGTATCCAGCTGACTGACTTCTGTTCCTCGATGGTCTCCACCTCAAACCAGCCAGGAACCTGAAACCCTGAACTTGCCTCCAAGGCAGGCAGAGGGGTGTGGAAACACAAGCACAACCCAGCAAACATTGTACCCGCAGTGGAAAATACTATTTGTTGTAGAGAAGACCGATATGAGACACTTGTTTACTGGCCTTAGCAAACCTGTAATCATGTCCATCAAACACTTAACAACTTTCCTGAACTGTGTTTTTGACATATTGTTCTTACTTGTTTTTGTTTTTCATTTTAAATTGATTGGCCTAAAGATTTTCCAGTTACCATTACTGAAAAAAATATCACTTTTGATATCATACGTTATTTTAATGCAATACCTTTCTGCCACAAAGGTGCTTGTTTTTTGTTAAAACATAATGTCCATTCAGCCACAACACCCTCTCCTCTGAGTTGTTGTCATTATTATTTCTGAAATCATAGTCACAGCCACTTACCAGCTAAAACAGCACCTAGACATTTGTTTGTTTGACTCCAGTAGAAAATTGCTCTGTGCCATTCAGCATTTGTTATGATTGTTTTGTTTTCAGCAGCAATTTGTTCTCAGTGGGTCATTTTGACTTTTTAATGTTTTTTTCATATTATCATACTTTACAACAAAGCTTCTGAATGCTGGTTAATGTTTGTCCTGGTTATCCTGGTTTTTAATAATACAACATTAGTTTTATTATGAATTACTTCATCATATTTCATTCACCTAATTTATTAATATAGTCAAGGTTGATATGGTTTGCTTTGATCTGGTCTGGTTTGGTTTTATTTTGTCATAAAAAACTTACTGTACACTTTTATGTATAATTAATGTCACCAAACAAATAAATATGCAACAGTCAAGCTAAATAATATCATTGAAAAAGTTACTTAACAACTTTCCTTTCAGTCTTTGACCTGAACTGTGACGAAATATTATAAATGTTTAAAAATATCCTCACAGGATTAAATATTAAGGACTTTCCTTGCCTTTTACACCCCAGCTTGATCTGGTACTTTTTGCTTGTGTGATGTCACTTCCTCTTGGCTGTTGCATTCACTGCAGGTTCATTGTTTCAAAGATGTGTCTCCATGTGATGCAGTGATCTCAGTCTTGATCAGGTAAGATTGTGTGAATTATTGCTTGAATGATGGTGGCAGGTTTAAGATGACAGAATCCTTTGGTTTTAGTGCGGACAGATGTTTGTTGTCTGTCTTTGGCTGTTAGGTTGGATTTTTGCCTCATGAGAAACTGGCTTGGGCTGTAGTCCATCAACCTATGCTCTACTACTGCAGTGAGGTCATGTAAGGGTTCTTTCTTTAGCTATGGCATTTTCCAACACTGACTAGCTGTCTCGGCTGGTCTCTCAGGCAGTCCGTTGCTCTGTGGGCATTGAATGCTTCAAACGACATGGTTAAAGCACCAAGCTTGAGTAAAAGCTTTGAAATCACTTAAGCTGTAGCAAGTGAGAGTAACTGTTGAGACTGGAACATGGCCACATGGCAGTTCACATTGAAATCTCACAGAGTAAAAAGCACAACCAGTTATATGATCTAACTGATGTTAAACAAGCCAAGATGTTTGCAAAATTATCTACAATGTAGATAATTTACCATCTACCATGTAGATAATTTGGCTTGTTTTCCTCAAAAACATGCTTTTGAGAAAAACTTAGTTTTTTATTATGCAGCAGAGGTGTCATTTTTGAGGCTGAAATTAGTGGTGCATGGTGTTGTATTAAACACCACCATGGTGCAAGATCTATATTATACTTTTGCATTCAATGTCTTGTTGCAGTGACAGCGATAAACATTAGGTACAGTGCACCTCAACGTGGAATATTAACATGTTGTGATAGACCTTTAGCACATGTGCTCTGCCCCTAAAGGTCTAAATAAAACTAAATAGTATTAGTCACTGGTCAGTGAGGTAGACACAAAGCTGTAGTTAATCTTTGCCTTCTGTGTATTTGAGCTGCCTTCATGACATTCAATGCCTCGCCATGTTTAACCATGAGTTTCTTTTGCTTGTGGGCTTAATAAATCTTTGTGCCAGTCAATGGGGCTATAAATTATATGTTCCCAGAGGCTGTGAAAAACCTTGTGCCTTCTCACAAGTTTGACTGTATATGCTCCACAAAGGCCATGCTTGTGATGTTTGGTGTAAGAGACTTGTAGTATCTGAATCTTGTCAAATTAAACTTAACCTTGACTGCAAGAGCAAGTCATCCAGCCTGCTGGAGACAGAAAGGTTGATGAAGCAAAGTTTACTGTTGTATCTGAGCTGAGCTGATGTGTCCACAATAATTGGAAAGGAGTCTTATTTGAATTCCACACATTAGCATCATTATATAAGACAACCAAAGATGTATAACTTGTTAGATGATGATGCATGAATCCACTTATGAATGTATTCATATTTTCTCTCTACCTCTTTATCGCTGTTTTTGTGACAAAGCTCATTTTCTTTCATTTGCACAGCTATTTAGTTTTATTTTGTTTTTGCCCCCCAGAAATGTTGGCTCTGCACCAGACATCTGAACAACTGAACAATAAACAATTTGAGTAGTGATATTTTCAAAGACTATAACATATATAGTGGGCTGCACAGTGGTGCAGTGGTTAGTACTGTCGCCTCACAGCAAGGAGGACCTAGGTTCAAATTCACGGGTCGGCTGGGTGCCTTTCTATGTGGAGTTCTGTCTGTGTGGGTTCTCTCCAGGTACTCTGGCTTCCTCCCACCATCCAAAGACATGCAGTTAGGTTAACTGGTGACTCTAAATTGCCCATAGGTATGAATGTGAGTGTGGGCTGTATGTCAGCCCTGTAATAGACTGGCGACCTGTCCAGTGTGTACCTCGCCTATTGTCCAATGACTTCTGGGCTAGACTCCAACCCCCCGTACCCCATTAAGCGTACAAGTGGTTAGGATAATGGATGGATGGATAGATGGATGGATAACATATATAGTATCTTATTTTAATTAAAAGCAAATACAAAAGCTGTTTGCCCTCCTATGACTGATGCAAGTAATGTATGTTATTATTAATGGCTATCATTTTTTTATTATTAACATTTTTTGTTGTCTTTTTAGTGATCTCGTCTTGAGCTCTTCAGATCAGGCTGTATTTATGTCCTATTAAAATATGGGATATTCAAAAATGATTTTTTTTCTTGAAATTACACCAGTATCTATGAGTATACATCAGCATAAAACTAGTTTATATCCATCTTCCTGAGCTCATAGAGCTCATATTGACCTTTTTATTGATAGGGCTGGAAATTTCAAGTAACAGCCTCAGGATAATTCTGCTAGCCAAAAATTCAGTTTGTGTTAAAATGTAAGGTGTCTGTAAATATCATTCTAGCTTTCTTTATAGTATTTTATGATATGATTTGATTTGATATGATATGACGCAAGAAAGAAAAAAACATGTAGATTTAGGAAATTGTTTGTTTTGTACTGTTGTATGAAAAATACAAGTTTTGTTCAAATATTGCAACCCTATTGCTGCATAGTAGATCTCCATCTGAAGAGTGACTCATTTCAGATGAGATTTGAAAGAGGTGCTAGAGTGCCTTCTTGTGGAAACATTAGGAAATCCTTATTGGCAGCAGCTTCTCCAAGCAGAAAATACAACATTTAAAGGGACACAGTGGCTAAAGCATTTTACTGACATTGATTACACTGACTATGATGTGAATTATGAATTGATTGAGAATTATATAGTTTGACTTTAACTTCAGTTTAAAATGCATGAATACTCTGACTTGAAGAAAACCTGCAACTAGAAAGTAATGTATCAATTGTGATGTGATCTGATGTGATGTGATGTGATTTCAGCAAACTCTTTCTTTTGTTTTTATACATTTTTAGGTGAGTGATACCTTTTTACTATCACCACTCAAAAAACAGAAGCTCTGAGATAATTACCCATTCTGCAAATGATTGTAATTTGAGTTGAACATTACTAATTGGTGTCACTAAATGTAAAGAGTTTCATTAGCCTGGGTGTAATTAGCCATTTTGAATGATTTACCCTCTTTTTTTATTGACACTTAGCACAATACATGTGAATCCTAAATATCAACCTAATGGATCTTATTAGCCATGTTCTCTAGACCAAGGTGAATTAATCAAAGCAGGCTTGATTTATATTCCCCGCCCTTTCTTTTTTCTTCTTCCACCTCTCTTCCCCTCTCTCTCTCTCTGTTTCTGGCACTCTCTCACACTGTGGCAGCTGGGGATTCATTTGTCTTGCTGATTAATGATGAGAACCATATCCTCCACAACACCAGTAAATTAAAAGAGATTGGGGACAGAGAGAAAGAACATCAAGGTCCATTCATCCCAATCAAATTTCACAGTAGGTCCAATTCATCCTAAGCTTTATTTGTATTGTCTTCTATTCAAACACAAACAGCACTACTCATTTCCTTTCTCCTCTCAGACCCTCTCTGGCAGTCTAGGGATTTCATCTGGCAACTTCCCAGGTGCATGTTCATTTCTCCAGCATTCAGGGTACAATCATACCAATTGCTTACCTACCATTAAAGCAGAATTTCTGTTTTAGACCCACTGACAATCAGCTGCAGTAATGGTTATCTGTTGGCAGTGTTGCTTCTGTCTGTATGGTCTGTGCTTGTTTTGGTGGCCTTTTATAGTTTCAAGAAATACATCTAAGGTCACTGGACACTCCACGTAGTGATGTCTATATGATGTTGTCTATGTAAATGTAGCCCGTGATGGGATATGTGGCAATAATTTATGCAGGTATTTAGTAATAAAGTGTTAGTCCTGCTGAAATTATATGGTATTATGCCCAACAGTTGTTGTTTCATTACCTAAAATCCAGAAGTTTTTAAAAGTTTTTTAAAATTCAGTAATAAAAACACTGAGGTGATGGTTTTTGGTAACCCGGCAGCACTTTGAGACAGTAATACACGCCTTTGTTACCAATCGGCTGGATTACTGTAATGCACTTTATATAGGGGTCAGTGCTTTATCCATCACACATCTCCAGAGGGTGCAAAATGCAGCAGCTCCTCTTTTAACTGGCAATCGGAAGTTTGAGCACATTTCCCCTATTTTAGCTTCACTACACTGGCTGCCCATTCCTTTTAGGATTAATTTTAAAATTATTTTATTTGCTTTTAAAGCCCTCCATGGCCTTGCCCCATCCTTACTCTCTGAGCTGCAACAACCTTATACACCCACCCGCTCTCTCAGGTCAGCTAATCAGCTGCTCCTGAGTGTACCCAGGATGGAGCGTAAACTTAGAGGAGACCGTGCTTTTGCTGTAGCAGCTCCCAAACTGTGGATCTGCCTTTAGAGATTAGACAGGCCTCTTCTCTGCCTGTTTTTAAATCACTTCTGAAAACCTATCTCTTCACCCTGGCCTTTGACACCTTGTGAGATGTTGGTTTTAGCTCATTTTATTTTTTATTTTATTTGATTTTAGTCGTTTTTAGTATATTTTATATTGTTTTATATTGTTTTTAATATAGGGCTGTTTTTTACTTATGTATTATGTGTTTTATTTTGTTTTTATTTTTATGTTTAACTTATTGTTTAACTTATTCACTGTACAGCACTTTGGTCCTGTGCTGGTTGTTTTAAAATGCTTTATAAATAAAGTAGGATTGGATTAGATTGGAGAAGTGTTAACATGCTAATATCCTTAGAGAAAAAAAAGTCAAAGATCATCAAAGCTACCATTGTCTGGAAACATCTGTACCACATTTCATGGCAATGGATCGAATGGCTGTAGAAATATTTTAAGAGGTATCGCTCAAAAAAAGAAAAAAAGTTAACCTCCAGATGCACTACAACAAAAACTCAGGGTATCATCAAAGTCTTCAAGATATATCCTGTATACACCAGGTATGTTTGCACGAAATCAAATTGCGATCCAGCCAAAAGTTGCTCAGTTATTCAGATTGGGCCGAAGAGATAAACTGACTGGCTCACAATGGCATCACTAATCTCAGACTGCTAGCATCATCATCATTTGTTCCAGAAAGTCAACTAGATTGTCATGCGTGACTCAGTTACAGAGGTATTCACTAATTGGACCTGATAATATCATCAAAATGCTGGCTACAGTTGTTATTTCTTTTATTTTTATCTAGAAGTTATGGTGATAGAAGCACACAAACCTCCTCCCCATGCAGCGTATTGATAGTGCACCTTACAGATTAAACTGTTAACAGAAAATTAGGAACCTTACTATCTCTTCATTGGCTAGTAATCTATACAATTACATATTATAAAAGTAACCAACTGAGCTATTACTCTATGCATAGTAATTCATTTAATATAATTTGTATGTTCCAAGTCACGTGAGCTAGGTACACACCCACTCTTGCGTTGTTGTGAAACTGGGTTAGTTAGCGGCCCATTAGGAGAGCACTTTGGATTCGCTTGTAAACAGACAGAAAGAGTGCTTGTGTTTTTGTTGTTGTGACTAAGATTACTAAGTTCACTTTATTAGTTCACTTTTGTTGTAGTTTTTGCACTGTTTGCATCAGCTTCACGTGAGCTAGGTACACGCCCACTCTTGCCTTGTTGT
>JAUMHL010000006.1:13295679-13335353 GCA_032362345.1 Sandelia bainsii | reverse complement strand
TGTTTTTCTTCTTGACAAGTTTGGGTCTTATCAGGGCTCTTAGTTTGTAGTAACTCATAATTTACAGAACCCGAATGTCGCTTTGGATAAAAGCGTCTGCCAAGAAAAGTAAAGTAAAGTAAAGTAAAGTAAAGTTACAGCTGCAGTTTGTGTCAACAACTCGACTGTTTAGAAACAGGTGCTGTGTTATTGTTGCCATTTATTTCAGTAGTAATGTTATGAAGAATCTTTTATATAATTTCTTTACCTGCTGTATCATATTACTGTAGCTGTTGTAACAAACAATTTCCCAGCATTCGGAATCAATAACTTCTCATCTTATCACATTTGTCTGATGTACTGACTGCTCAATTCTCAGCAGGACTGTGTAGTGTGTGGACAGCATTTGTACATTGTTCAGGGACTCAATCAGGCCCTAAATTTTTCAATCATCTACACAGCATTTGGCAGCTTCCCAAAATGCATAAAACATCTCAAGTGACTAGCATCTGGAGGAAATAGAGGGGAGTTCTGAGAAGCACTCAGGTTGCATAATGAATGTGGCTTCCCTCTGCTGTTTTAAAATCAACTGTATTTTTCTTTTTTTTCCATTATGTGTTATTTCTGTTTTACCTGCCACTGCCTTTAAAATCAAGTTAGATGTTAAAGAGTTACACAGAGGAGTTGACAGTTTGAAAATGTAAACCTCCCCTGAGGAACCAGCAGGGATAAGTGTTAGATGATCTGTGAGGTTAGTAACCCACTGACATTAGCCGATTCATTGATCTCTATAAAATAATATGCAGTAATTAAGAAAGGCAAGAATGTGAAAAATATTAAATCAGTAGCAAACAGACTTCTTTTGAATTCAGACTTCTTGCACAAAATATTCATTTGTACCAAAAAAACTTACTCTGACCCTGACTGACAGGATGTGAAACTATTCTCCTGGTTTAACTGGAGGTAATATTTTACAAAATCAAGCTGCAACCAGCCACCACAGACTGCAGTTCCTCTTAATAGCCATGCTATTAGATACTGATTTCAACAAATGACAAACTTTTAGAGCTAAACACCTTAGGCGGTGAATGCTGCTTGACTCTTTTCTGAAGGACAACAAACATCTTTCCTGAGTTGTATGAAAGATAACTTTAGGATTTGAGTAATGGCAAAATAACAAGACATGGGCAAAAGGATGATGCTATTCATGCTACAGTATTAATAGTTCACCGGTTTAATGTGATTTCACATCTGCAGAAACCAAAACCTTCACTCACTGAACAGTATCTGTATCAATCCACTATTAACCAGATATGTTGCACAGAAGATATTGGTGCATGAATAGACTGTTGTTCATCATCCAGACCTTCATTGTGATGGTTACAGTAATGAATGTGCAGCATGCCAGATTTAGACATAAAAACAACTTAGGCTTACACACAGAGATCACTTACATTTAAGTTACATTTAGGGAAAATAAATACTTACTAAAGTAGCCATTTGGTTTGAAATGGGAAACACCTCACACATTTGAAAGTCATGTGTTTTGTTGCTCGCCCATCCACCCTGACCTCCTATTTACACATAGTTTTTATACCAAATCACCTATATCACTGTTACTTTTGACTGCATGCCGTTTAGGTTTTGAACACAATTACGGTAGTATTAATTTTCAGTATTTTGTATAACTCTGAGTCATATACTCCTAATTCCTAATCTACGTATTTCAACTTCATTTTTTATATTATCTTTCTGCATACTTACTTTTGACAATCAGTTCATTTGCTCTATTTTTGGAAGTGCTGTAACTTTTTTTACATTGCTGTTTATTTTTAAGGTTAATACTTGCAAACACTGTGTATGTAATTTGCATCTCATTCTTTGTTCAACATTTTTATTCATTAAGCCAGTAAACAGCCCTTGAACTTAGCTGCCACCTTTTCACTTACTAAGTTTGTTCTGTATGCCTTCTGGTACTTCTGAGCCTTTGCTCATCCAGCCCCTGTTTCATTTGGATGAAAGTAACACGCAAGATTGAAAGGAGAAAGGGAACATTTTATCTTAGCAGCTGTGAATAAGAATGCTGCGCCTTTTGGTTTTAGCCTGAGGAAGTTCTTTCAGTGTGAAAGCCATCTCCACTGCACTTAATGCTAACCCAAGGTCATTGTGAGAAGGCAACACAAAGTCAAACTGCCCCACATCTTGGGAGCAGTAGTCAAAGAGGATGTTCTGATGGTTGTATTGGCAGCCAAAGTGAGAACACGTAGCACAGAGACAACATTATTACAGCTTCTAACTGGGAAGCCACAAACATCTTGTATGTATGTTACTTATAGTACTCACCATGTGCACATGTTGATTTAATATCAAGTTCTCACAGTTTGGCAAGTTTTGAAGATATTACAGTATATATTCCTTCTCTTGACCAACTTATACTATGTTTTCTTTTCTTTTATTACCTGCACAACAACAACTGTTGTGGAAATAATATACAGTTCAACTTAAGGTTGAAATCAGGAACTTGTATCACAAAGCAAGTTCAATTTTAATAAATAGACTTACAGGTGGTTGCATACAGAGGTAAAACAGAACCCTAGTCTCTGTTCAAAGGTGATGTCTGGAGATGAGTGCGAATGTCCTTGATTTTTCTTGCACCTTCCATTAGTTTTGTTGTCAATACCACCTAATCAGAGGGCAAGTCATTATTTTGTATGATTGATAGATAACTTCCACTGCCAAGAAACATCATGGTCTACTTTAATACAAAAAATTAAGATAAAACTTACTTATTAACAATAACCAAAACCACAATCTTTTCCAAACCTTAACCAAAATTCATTTGTTGCCTCTTAACACGATCCAGCCACCAATTACGTTTTACCACAGCGCAATTGGGAAAGCAATTTAGTAATATCTAAACATTATTTTGTGAGAACAATGTGATCATTGATAGAAACAATACTCACAGCTTCAAAAAAACAAAACAGGACCAATTGTACTATATGACAGAATCCTTTAAAATGAGATAAAAAAAAGAATTTACTCTCCACTTCACTTTACTATTCAGGGTCAAACTAATTCCTGTTTCTGGGCTCGTCTCACGTACAGTACTCTATATTTCAATAATAACATCATTGTGCTCATTTCATTATATTTCTTGGATGGATTTTCAGCTAAGCAACTAGTGTCTGGCTCATGTTGCCACAGCAATACACCATCGGTTCATACCAAGAGCAGAAATGTAATGAGTGAATCACTCATTATCAGATGTGTTCTCATTTGGTGTCGGCTTCAAGCTCACTACCACAGCCAGAAACACTAATACCACAGATGATGGTTCACTACTCAAAGCTCAGCAGTACAACAACAGGGTGTTGGGGTTGCAAGCTCTACAAACATTGGCTTTATTCTACCCATAGAACACACACATGGTAACACACACACCGTTCCAGCACCACCACCGTCGTCCCTGCTGCCTCCAGCATGTGCTATTTTGCCAACTGCAACCCTAGGCAAGATAATAAGATGGCTAGCAGACATTTTGTCAATATTTCTGTCTTGGCTCAGAGTGCGCTTGGCCGGCTGCTTACTGATAGATGTGTTGACTGATTTTTTTTTTCTTCCAGGAGTTCTACTCTGGTTTGCCAGACTGTGAGAGAGCAAGTATACAGGGACGAGAGAGAGGCTCACTAATGCAAAGCAGTTCATTAAAATCAGGCATAAAGCATCTATCAGGGGGCATGGATGCTGCTAATCAGTGCCTGTGGTTAGTCCAGCAATATGTAGAAAGGAGATGGTACACTCCTCAGCTGTGATCTTGTCTGGGGGGAAGCAGAGCTGGTTGATGCTAAGGACACAGTGCAGATGATTGATTTTCCAGAAGGATGCTTTGAGACTCTGCTCTTGGTCTGTCATCTGATTAATATACAGAGCATTATTCATGTCATGAATATACAAGGAGGCAATGAACAAATAAATACAGACATGCATCCAGGAGCTGATAAATATTAAATGGAGCACACATGGCTTCAGATTTTACCATTTCATAATTTGAGCATTCATGCAGTGACGCCCTTAGCCCAGGTCTAATCTTGGGTTTAAACAGATTGAGCAGCCAAGTGAGGAGACCGAAACCTCTTCACAATTATTCAGCTTTACTTTGAATACTGGAATTCTGTTCAAGATATAAATATTAGAATATTACAATGATATTAGTTGATAGTAGCCTTACACACTGTAGTTCAGCTTAATGTATCAATAATTTATATTAAATTTGTCACATATCAAAACACTGCACATACATGTATGCATGGCATTAAGCCACAAAGGTCCATCTATACTCACTGGCCACTTATTCTACTTTTACAACATTATAATTTTTCAGTTTTTGTTGAAACTGTCAGAAAGGGGATAATTCTACTTTATGTTTGAGGTCATAAGTCATACTGGAATGCATTCTATCAAGAGGCGTTTCTGATATTTTGGCCACCCTATTTACATAAATGAGGGGGCCAAAACATAAGAAACACTGAATGTATGTTGACATCAACCTTCCTCTTGGCTTTGTACTACTTTATCACTCTGTGTGGAGCATCTGCTGTGGGCTGTGGACACCAAATGATGTGTATCAAATGATAAGATACTTTCTGTGTGTGTCACATTTAATAATTGAATTGTATGCAGTCTGGAGAACATACACTAAAATACAGACCACAGTGAGAGAACGTATCATTTAGGTTTACTGGAAAGAAAAGAAGAGTCGAGTCAGCATTTAATTGAGGTCAAGACAAGTCTGAACCAAAATAGATTTGAAAGCGAGAAAGTACTAAGACACCAGAAAAGTTGCATCTAAGACCAGAATCATGCTCTAACTCAGAGTGCACAGAGAAACTCCAAGTAAATGTATTTTATTCACTTGCCTAGGTATCTTGTGTATGCATCACTGAGGTTATTAGCCCAAAGTCTGGGGTTGTTGCCTTTGAATCATTAAGCAAAGGGTGAGTGTTTGAAGCTCCTTGATATAATGATCCTTGGCAACTCAAAGAGTTCAAAGTAAATTGGCATGGGTAAAAAAGGCTTTTCTGCCACTGAACAAAATAGAGAAATCAGCCAGCTATGTTTAATAGAATTTTCATCAGTGCTCAACCAGTCTCTCAAATGTGTTATCTAAGATAATGGCTGCATGGGTTCATTACCTCCTTGTCAAATTAAATTTCTTTTTCTCCTCCAGGCAGATTGGATAGTGATTACAGATCTAACCAAAAGAAGGCTCTAACTTTCACTCTGTAAAACTGTGAATGGGCCGGAAAGACAGCAAAATTAGTCTATTTCATCTAAAGACCTTTGCTGTAAGCTGCTCTGTTCACATCACAAAAAGAAGTAGTGTTTAATGTGGTAGCATCTTTGGGTGAATCTTATCTCTTATGTAGAGTCTCTTTTGTGAAAATGGCATGCTACATAAAGCAACAAGCTGCATTTACTGAAATGAAATAAAGTCAGCAGATGAGACATTGTCGTTGAGCCTAATGGATTCTTTATTGTTTTGTAAAGGAAATGAAAATGCTAAATCTTGTCTTTAAAAACACAGAGACACCTAATTTAACTGAACACATTCTGAAAACAAGTGGAAAGAAATGTGAAAGTTATAATCCTTAAAATGTAAAGATTTTGACTGACTATGTCATCTGAAATGCAACAGAAGAATAGCAGCCATATTTATATCAGCAAAAATCAGAAATTTGTCTCAAACTTACACCATGGGTTGTAAGAGTTCATCACATTGTGCACATACTGGATTTATACATTCACATCATGTCCAGTAAGTGTATCATTCCCCCCTAAAGCAGTTGTAGCTCAGTAGATAGAGTACATTAATAGCAGGGTTCGTATTTCAATCCTGTAAGTTCCTCTTGTCTGGAAAGTCAAACTCTTCTTGAGCAAATTTTTTTTGATGGTTAGGACAGTGCCTTGCAAAAGAGATCCACAGCAGGAATAACACGAGTACATGCAGCTAACTTGTTATGTGTGTGTGTGTGTGTGTGTGTGCGTGTGTTTGTGTGTGATAGGCGGATTTAACCAACAACTATGACAATGAACACTATATTGACAGACAATTACATCAAATAACCAAATAAATTAAATAACATATTTTTCCAACCCTGTCTCTTAAAGATTACGTTTGTATATGACGAAACTGCAATCCTGATTATGTTTTTGTGGAGAACGTAATTGTTACGTTGTACTGAAACGTATTTTTGTGAATGAATGACGCTCTACATTTATTAACATAAAGCGATTTGCGAGGAGGTGGTTGGGGTTCACTGTGCATGACTGACATGCTGGAGACCCAAGTTCAAGATCAAAGTCCCCTGTGTGGTTGGGTTTAGGCAAGAAAAGTACTGAGGTTAGGGTTAGAAAAAAGATCGTGTTTTGTTTTCATTTTTAATGCAGACGTGTGTGTGAAGCAACTGTGTGAAATGACATTTTTATCCATTAACCAGCCCCCAGTCTTTCTCTGACACTAACCCACTGCTGTGATGCCTGATCTTAACCATAAAACACTTTAATATTGCTACACTCACATCTCTGGATGTTGAAATGTAACGTCAGATATTTTAGCTGACAGAAAGAGATAGATGTAGGATAATTTGTCCGTCAACAATTTGTTGCCTGTGGACATTTTATTGATACGTTCAGTATCAACATATTTGCGACTTGTCATTTACGTTAACTGTGGACATAATGATCATTACATTAACAGAAAACATAATCGGGTTGCAAATACATCCTGTATCAAAACTCGTCTTATATGAATGTAATTTTTAGGAGACAGGGTCGATTTTTCCTTATATGAGCATCTTCTCAAATTCCTGGTAATGTGTACAAATATTTCGCATACTAATTATTTTCTGTGTACTTATTTCTGAAAATGTTCCCACTATGAAAACATGATACACTCATCAATTGAGTAAGTCTGTATAGAATCGGTAGAACCTGCTTTGTGAGCTTGTTCTTAGGCACAGTGAGTGGTGCTTTGAGCTGGAACTTAATGAAAGCATGCTAGCGTGATAAATGGGTCTGATATACTAAAGATTTAAAGGGTGGCTCTATACCTTGAGTTTACAAATTAAATGCACAGAATAAAACACGTATGAAAATTACTTTTGAGGATGTGGTTCATTTGACACAATCCTGATTTCATATGAATTGATGTTGTTCGCATTGTATGGTAACCTTGTTCTTTCACATCCTTTTAATTATTTTATTGGCAACACATCTAAAAAGCAATAAAAATGAAGTCTGATGCACCTCTCTTGGAAAAAATGAAAAGAAAAGCTTTTCATTGTCCCCCAGTTTCAAGTGAGCAAAAATACAAGCAAACATGTTTTGGCTACAGACTGTCCTTCAACACTGGGGGAGTACAAAGCAAAGTGAACAAGTGGCTAAAAAGCTTGAACCACCTCCAAAAAGCATTTTCTTTTACCCCTCTGCGAGGAAGAATTACATCAGACTGTACCTCTCAGGATGTGCAGGATCTACAAATACAGTAGAAGCTTCAAAGAGATGGAGGTGCCTCCTGTGTCATGAATGAATGTTAATCATCAAAGTGGAATGGGTGAAGCATGTTGTGTCCAAAAGGCAATTTGCATTTTAATATTTTTATTTAACACTGTGTTGATATTTTGAGCAACAAAATTTCATCACGCCACATATTGGTTCACTGAGGGGTTCATTACCTAGTAATTGTCTACAAAATATTCAAAAACACTGAGGGTTCCCTTCAAGTGGGGTCATGTTATTTGCATAACTGAGTAGTCACAGCATGCAGTATACTGTATGTATGAATGCCATGAAAATGAAAAAATAAAATATTGTCAAACTTTTCTTTCTTTGAAGGAAATATCCATCTTGATTGTCAATCACCTGGCAAAAGTGACCTCATTAAAATCTACTGTCTCACTTTGCACGTCATCTCTTCCTTAAACAATCATTAAAAAGGAAAATGGGGGAAATTAAATTTGTCTCAGCTTTGGTTCAAACATTTGTAGTTGTTGCACCTGGGTGCAAAACTAGGTACAAACACTGTTGCACTGTTAATAGCAACCACATCTGCAACAGATTTATCACATCATAATTCTTTCTGGGGAATTTGAGGTATTTTGTTAGCTTTAAATAGGATTGTATACATTAATGCAATATGTTTGTATATATTAGTAGTAGTTCTGTAGTTCTGCAATGATTCAGTTAATCTTGAAGATTCAGTGTTAAGGATGAGTCACTTCTTCTGAATCTGGTGAAATCATAAGTAGACAGTGAGCAAGAACAAGAAAAGAGGTGTATATCATGACTTTTGTTAGCTTTGTGTGGTATAGTGATTCCTCTAGTTGCTTAATGTAGCTTTAAAACAAATGTAATTTGACAACAGTAAATGGATGTCCTATTTATGCTTTTGTCACATAAATCCATTCATGGTAGAGGAAAAGTGTGTTTGCAGTATTGATACTACATAATCTGCATTGCAGAGTTAATGCTCATTTCATTAAATTTTATGAAACTGTATTATTTATGAGCAGATACAGCCCAAGCCACAAAATGACTACACACTAGCAGCTGTTGCTTGCAACATTCAAATCCAAAGTGGAAGTGAAGTGGTTCTCCCAGCTGGTCGGGTGGTCTGCAGATCCTTTTGTCAGTGAGGGCCAGTTCAGGGCAATTAATTTGTGTTTACACTGAAGACATTTAGATTTAAGATCAAAAGATGAATGTGAATATGAGCTTTTATTTGATGGTATTTACTCTTGATATATTAAACACCAGAGAATATAGCATGTTTTGTATTAGATGGCCCAAATTTTAAGCAAGTAAAAGTCTGGTAAGATTTGTTGTTCAAACACAAAATAGGTCTAAATGAGTTCTCTTGGTTTTTGCCTTGGGCCTCAACTGACCTTAACCAAGACTCAATTTGTTGTTAAACAGGATGAATGAACACAAAAGCCAGAGAACTTTCTATGGGAGAGAAGTAAGCCATTTTGAGAAAAGAGGGGAAAATAATCAAAGGCACTACACAAACACCGGGTACAGACAATACAACAATTTGGAATCTATTGAAAAAGAAAAAAAACACTGGTGTACTGATCAATATACACAGAATGTAAAATAACAGCAGCAAATGACAGAAGCATTGTGTGAGGTATGAAGAAAAAAACCCAAAACAATCAATCACACTGACATCACCAACAACTTCTACAGCGCAGGGGTGAATGTATCACAATCCACTGTTCAAAAAAGACTTCATGAGCAGAAACATAGATGCAAACCCTTCATCAGCAGTAAGAATCAGAAAGCCAGGTTGGAACTTGTGGAAAAGTACAGAGATGAGCCACAGAAATTCGGCTAGTTAGGTCATGGTGGTTTAGTTTCACACTAGTACAAACTCTGTGAAAACATGGTAATGGTTGGTGTTGAATTTAGTCCCTATCCCCGTACACTTAACATTTATTCAGGTCTTAACTTTATAAGCTTAACTTTCTATATTGACCCTGGTACATTTTGGCTCCAACAGAAGCCAGTTCATCAACTTAGCGGCAGAACTATGGCCTTTTGTACGAGTTTGAAGAGTTAACTCTTCAAATTAATTGAAAAAATTTTAGTTAGTGGTTAAGTTAAAAGAGCTATCATTAATGTTGAATAAACATAAAACAAGACTGATGTTCACACAACATATCGTTCTAATGAAGCTGACATCAAGTCCAAAAAAATGACCTAATGTGTTAAATAATAAACTAATATAAACTAATAAATCTAAATCAACCAAACTAAAACACAAGTTTATTCAACATGTAGTATTTAACCAAGACAGCATTTAGTTAGAAAAAAACAAATTGAATTTGTTGACTTGATGTAAAATTTTAAGGCAGCCCTTTTTACTTTTAAGGTGAAACAGCACGTTATGTTTTACAGTGTATGATGTTTAATGTATCAGTATATAAATACCATCAAATAAAAGCTAAAATTCTGAACTTCTGTCTCAGATTTATCATTTGATTTTAAACTCAGCAAACACCAATGAATTGACCATTCCATTTCAAACTTTTGGAGGAGACTGTTTGTTGTCCTAGATCTCACAATCAGCAGTGTTGCTGAGAAAATGTGGTTCTAATGTGTCAATATGAAATATGTCAGTTAGTTTGTGCTCTGCAGAGCCCAGGTGTGTGAGTGCAACACTATTGATATGAAGCTGGGAGTAGCTGAAACAGTCAGTTAATTAACCTTTTTTTTTTAACTTAAGGGATTATTCTGGTTTATATTATATTCATACTCAGTCTTATGTTCATAAACTGGCCATTCTTTCTATCAGTCATAAACACTGTAGATATTAACTTGATGTACGCAGTGTTTTTATTATCAATTGTATTGAGGACAAAACAAGATATGATTTTTAACTGGAGAAGTGTGAATCAGAAAGGTCTTGTTCATCACATCAACATAGTGAAAAGATAATCAGATTTTGGTTAAGATTTTGAACAGTCACTTTTTCTGTGGTTGTGACAAGTCTCTCCAGTTTTTGATTACATTTCCCAAAGTGACACATCTACTGTTGTTGCCTACTGAGGAGATGATGAGCAGCAGGTTATCTAGGGCTCAGCATGACAGTTGCCTCTCCGCAGATATCCTGATTGGTCCAAGTCTGTCTGTACAAAGAGAGAGATGTCTTCACAGCCTGTAAGCTATACTCAAAACACCAACTGGATCTGTCTCTACTTCTCAAGTAGAGACAGATCCAGTCAAGCTTATACTAACAAATGTTCTGTTAAATATACAGGGTTTCTTTTCTGACTCATGCAGGATATATTTAACAGCTGTCACATTCATTGTGTGAATACAACAGCGTTCATACGTACAGTACAGGTGTCCAAAATACATTTTTATATTTATTAATGTGGCTTGCACTGGGTTTGTAAGCACAATGGAACAATTGCTATTTTGCAGCACACTGCAGTTCATTTGTACAGAGAAAATGTCATATTAATGTCTTTATTTTTTATTTATGCTCATTTAAACCTGACACAAAAGCATGCCAAATGTTGCATATTGCATGAACAAAGTGAGTAATTTTTTATAATAGACTGTTTATAGCTCTGTTTCAATAAACACAAAGTTGACCCATCTGTTGTCCAACCCAGCACCACGAGCAGAGCACTGAAGTATGTAATGCCAAAAGGGCAGCAACTATGCTGTATATCATGTTAATAAAAGGAATTCCACAATATGCTAACATACCTCAAAGTATATGTGCAGGTAGCTGACTTTGGCATTAGTGCCTGCATGTGACTACCCTGGCCACTGGTCATGAAGAGCAAGACTGTCCTACTGTAAAATACAGCTGAATAGGTTGTTTGTAACAGAGAATTATCACAAGAGTCGTATTAACATCGGGCAACATGTAGCAACTGGAGGAAACATGACACATTTATGTAGTGTTTAGAAGCACAAATGGAAGAGGAGGCCAGGGTTGGTGGTTGGGTCAACAAAGGAGAGTGAAGTTCCACTCCAAAATGAAAACTGTCTGGAGGTCAGGGAGCTTGTTAGTCTATAGTACACCAGTGTCTAAGCTTGGAAGGGGTTTAAGAAGGGTGGCAGATACAATAAGTAGCTTGAGCCAAGGAGTGAGGTCTGACTAACCACTATATCAAGAGAAAAAAAAAATATATATATATATAACATAAAATATTACAACCTAGCTAGCATTTCTGTGTTAGTAACCAGGTGCATATATGAGCAAAGTGTTTAATAGGCACAACAGTTACACAACTACAAAATATACAAAGAAAATTCACATTCAATCAGTGATCTCTTGTGTTCATTTCTGTTTCTGTTTATTTCTTTAAGAATGTAACAAAGTTAAAATCCTTGTTGTTCCCGTGTTCTTTTTTCCTCTGGTTCAACTCACTCTATAGGTTTGTGCAGCTCTGTCTCAGCTATTTATCACTGTTAGTAAGTAAGATGGTTTATAGTCTTAAGTTTGGATGTGCTTTCGGTTTGAGCCAGTCAGGCTCACGCTTTTTCAAAAGTCAAAATTAAAGTGGGGCTTTAACAGTCCTGCCAACCTGGTGTACTAACACAACAGAGATGAGGGAACATTTGGCTTCCTCCTCAGTGGAAGAGTACTCAGGTCCTATGGCTCGCCATCTCCTTTGACAAGGTGAGAATCAAACTGCATGTGTTTCAGAAATGTCAAAACCCAGCCAAGCCAGTCATTACACAGGTCCATGGCTCGCCTGAGTTACTTTTGTGGTCTGCAACCAAATACGTTCTATCTGTTCACGTGTTCACATGCTTCTTACTATGCTCTCTTTTGTTTTGTTTTTCTTTCCTTTTATTTCCATCACCATGCCTTTAGACTCACTACCTGCTGAGTGGAGGGACTCACACGATTCTGACAAAATATTTTTTGGACATTTTTAACTAAATGTGAGGTATCAGTAATGAGTTAACTGTAATTGCACTGTTAAAATGTGTAAATACACAGTCTATTTCTCAGCTTGGGAGCCTGACATCAGCAGTTAAGGCCAAAACACTTTAAACAACAACGAGACAAACGCGTGCCAAATATGCCATTAGAAACAGGCCTATCAGTGGCACAATTAGCTTGAATGGAAATTGAGCAGTAGTCCACAGTCCACAGTCCACTCTGGCTCACTTGCATGGTGGTAGCAAAACAGCAACCACTACCCTAAACATGTTTTTTGCCTACTGGTGTTATCCGGACACTTAAACCACATCGGGTTGCATTTTGTCAAAGACTGCTGTAATGTAAACAAGACTAGATGTTTGCTTTTAGCAGTGGCTGTGGACATACTAATCTTCCTTGCACACAAAGAAACAGTATAGAGGGTGAGTGTAAAGCTTAGTGAGCTTGCTATGTGATTATGATTTAATTTGTTACATTAGATTTTTGTTATGTATACCCATGTGAGCTCTCTAAAGTCCACTCTGGCTGGTAGACTGTGTCTATATGACATCAGTGTAATGTTTGGAGCGCTAACCTTTTTTCCAATCTCTCTCACATCACTGAGAGACACAGTCAGCCACAGTAGTGTATTCCAGTTACATACTGTAAAGTGAGACTATGTAAATGCAGCTCAGCAGCTGCAACAGCAACAGCAGCCTCTGCAGCCACAAATGGGAACTACATAACTTTTTGTGCATTTAAAAGTTACATACTCACACTTTTAACCAAAAGTTTCCACATGGCTTGACCATATAGGTCAAAACACTGCAGCATGTAAAGTTTTTGTATTTCGGTGTGCTGACAGTCCATTTCCTATTTCTGTCTCTTTAATTTTACTTTTTGTTCTGCGCCTGTTTGGGTTGGATGTGCATACTTTTCCCCATTTTTCATTTTCATATGTGGTTATCATACCTGGAATACTTATGTTTTCGGATTTTGAAAAAAGACAGAAAACAATAAAGTAATTTCAAGAGATATAGAGCAAAAAGTATGGATCTTATATTAAAATTATAGAATCTGTATTTTTCAGTAGTTTTTTTTTTTTTTTTTTTTTACATCTGATTGACCTCTAGGTTCAATAAAAAGGCTTAAAAAAACTGCCCAAATTGTCTACATGTTCTTCTCGAAAATAAATTATATGATGAGAATGACTGTTAGGATAACTGACAACTTTGAAAGTGAATAGATAAATAAATAATAAAAATAACATCAAAACCTTTTATTTTCTAGGATTAAAGTTCATTGGAGAACCTCTGAGGCAATTTAAAGGCTATATTTTGCAGTCCCTGGTGGTAATATAATCATCTTAATGAATATTGATTTGAAGTTGAATTGGCACTGGCTTTTGTTTAAACGTAAATAATCAAAAGAGAAAAAAACAACTGGATAAATTGTGTAAAACGAGCTGATCAATAACAAAATCACTCATAACAGTGAATTTATGATATATATTACATAGTTCTCTCAGCTCCTGTTTTATTCCTACAAAACCCTTCATTACCTGCAAGTATGTCAAAAGCATAGGGTTTGCCATCTCATACCTTAGAGCACTGGCGACACCTTGTGGCTAGATTGATATCAGCAACTCTACCATTAGAGTAAAACCAAATTTAATTTTTATGATATTTTGGCAGCAGAGCTAGAAATAAAATGCTGAGCCAAGACTACTGGCGGTGAAATATTTTCAGAATAACATGTTCATAACATAATATAATAAGGACCTATGAAGGTGGCTGTTAGCCTATACCTGTTATTTAAAAATATATATATAAATATGGATATAAATTGGACATATCTGAGATTAAAATGCCGACCCTAAGAGCGGCTCCCAAACTTTACATCACCTACGAGGTTTATTTCTGCAAGGTGTATAAGCTTTGTTAAAAATCAGATATATTCAAATTCGTACGTTTGCAAAGGAAGTTTGGTATTTTCTTTATACTGCCGCATTTGGGCTCGTCTGTAGCTGGTTCCAGTGGAAATGTGCATATTAAAAACTTTACATTATTGTGCAGCATCCAGATGGATTTATAAAACAATTTAACAGGACCCCAGCCTATGCTCCAGCTGTTGCAGGAGGACCTTTAAGCGCGGTAGCGTTATTTCTGTAACACCATGATCAGATCCTCCAATTGGCCAATAAGAAATCATAATAAACCTTCCGTGATGAAAAGCTGCGCGCTGATTGGATGGCCTCTCTATGAGGTAACAGGTAACTGATTACTGATAGGCTGCTTCTCCGCTTTAGTTTAGTACACATCTCTCCATTGCTGGTACGGATACGAGCAACCTGCACAAGGTACAGTAAGTTATTGTTGCAAAGTATAACTTTGTTTTACCGAATTGAACAGCGAAACTCTATTATTCACTAATATTACCATGTGCTGTTAATGACACCAAATTATTTTCCTTTTTAAGACGTTGTAACACGTAGTGCTCAGTATGTCACACTTATTACTGCGACATCTTAATTGTTTGTCATGTTTATACGTGTAATGAACGTACGTGTATAGTTTTCAGAATATGTATTTGTTGTGGTTATTTGGCAGGACTCAAATAATAATGTGATAAACCTTTAAACTGTAAGTGCTGAAGTAAAGATCACAGGTCCAAATCCAGAGGCACAGTCATGATCCGTCAGCAACACCAACACATTAACCTTACAGGTTATTTCTCGTTTTAGACAAAATTTCCCTACTGTTAAAAGAAGGTGTTATAGCTCCTGTTGTGGAAAAATATTTCTTTGTGCAGTGTTTTGAAGAAGTTGTGAACGTTTTTGTAATGGAAGCAATCAAAGCTAATTATACTAATATTACATTTAAAAGCGTTTCATGGGCCAGTTTTGCAAACAGTTTGTTTTATATTCATGTGCTTGTTTACATTAAATAGGGGGTTAATGTGTTATCAAAACATGCCACAAAAGATTCATACAAGAAGTGACAGAAAGCATCAGGGCTTCTGGGAGATGTAGTGTTTGAACATCATTTCAGTCTCTCTCTGTGTTCCAGGTTCAGCCATGGATCTTGTGTTGAATGTTGCCGACTATTATGTCTTCACCCCGTATGTGTACCCTGCATCGTGGCCTGAGGACGGGGCTCTGCGGCAGATCATCAGCCTGCTTGTGGTGACAAATCTTGGGGCTGCAGTCCTGTACCTGGGCCTGGGAGCCATCAGCTACTACTTCATCTTCGACCATAATCTAATGAAACACCCGCACTTCTTAGAGGTATAAGGCCTGTATCTTATTTTATGATCGATATTGTAATAAACTGAGTGCAGGCACTGGTGAACTCCACTAACTATAGTGTAGTTTTTTTACTACCATGCTCTTATGCAACTATCACGCAATTATCAGATTTACCTCTGATTGTCACAAGACTTAATGGTGTAGATTTTCTTACCAGAAATCCCTCTTTATAACTGCTGTATCTGCTTTATTTGTATTTATTCTCTTGTTGCTTATCTATTTAATAATTTATTTTAAATATATATTTAATTTTTCAATCTTAGAATCAGGTTCAGAGGGAGATCAAATATGCGCTAACCTCTCTTCCCTGGATCAGCATTCCCACAGTGGCTTTGTTTTTTGTTGAAGTTAGAGGTTACAGCAAACTGTACGACAGTGTCAGTGAATCACCGCTGGGTAAGTTAAAAAAGGCTCTCGCCAGTTTTCTGTTGTTGTGTAATCTTAATATATTTGCACTAAGTTCTTGTTGGTGACATGGTCTGTTTTGTTTCAGGTTGGCCTGGTCTCTTCCTCAGTATGATCTCGTTCCTGTTTTTCACTGACATGTGTATCTACTGGATTCATCGCTTCCTACATCACAAACTTATCTATAAGGTGAGCACAACTGTGTTTTCATTACATTACATTCATTACAGCAATTCATTACATAACTCTGTAGCTGACTAAATAGTCAGGTCAGGTAAATTCTGATGACATCCAAAGGTGGTAATGGTAAAACTGCAAAGTAACATTGCTGCTCATCCAGATGGAGCCCATCACTCATTCTCAGGTACTTGTTGTATGTGTTTTACCTGTTTCTATGTGTTTTTCTGAATATGGAGAATGTTTCTCTTAATGGGCCTTTACCATCAGCATTGTTTAACCCTTTTGAAAAAGCAAGAAACATTTAAATCCTGGTAATATAATTTCTGTCCTCTCTTGCCCCCAACAGATGTTTCACAAACCACATCACTTATGGAAGATCCCTACACCCTTTGCCAGTCATGCCTTTCATCCAGTAGATGGTTTCTTGCAGGGACTCCCATACCACATCTACCCCTTCTTTTTCCCCCTTCACAAGGTACTCTACTTGGTGCTGTATGTTTTTGTCAACATCTGGACCATTTCTATCCATGATGGCGACTACCGTGTTCCCAGTGGTCTGACGACTGTCATCAACGGCTCGGCTCACCACACTGACCACCACCTGTTCTTCGACTACAATTACGGACAATATTTCACACTGTGGGACCGTCTGGGAGGCTCCTACAGGCACCCCTCAGCTCTGATGGGGAATGGTCCCCTTGATCTGATCCGGAAACTTCAAGCAGAGGGAAAGTTGGGATATGACAGACTGAAAGGTAAAGGGCAAGTGAACGGACATGTTCAGAGAGATGTCACATGTAAGGAGGAATAACGGTGAAATTGTGAGTAATTGCTGAAAGTGATCACTATTTTTGTAAACTATTTTTGTAAAGACAGTGAGCTATCCATACTCTAGAGGGAGAACATGTTGGAGAATAATCTGAATTCATGTGCCAAATGAGCCATTGTGAGATTTTGAGATCTGGTGAAGTAGGTGTATTTAAGATGGCTGCTTCTGAATTGATGTCATTAGAGGTAAAGTTTGGGATCGCTTCATTCTCAGATGTACCAGTCATGCCATTAGGCACGGAGGAATCTTTTTTGTAAATCAAGAAACAGAGCGAAAAGCTTCAAAAGGGTGGAGCTACTGGAACTGCTACACTAACAGTGACAGAAACTAATGAAGCTGAATGGGAGTGTGACTTCATGATTAAGACTGGGGCTGGTTTAACAAAGATTCACTTTGGAGTTTGTTGTTCACCATTGTAACTCAGGACAAATGCGATCTCTTTAAAAGAAACTGTTATTTTTTTCAACATTTCTCAAAGCTGTAGCCATTCTGACTTAGGGTTTACACTAACTTCATTTTCACATAAATCATTTCAAATGCTTGTCTTCTGGATTAGCTATTAGCTATTATAGACTTTCCAAGCAACCAACTGACCAATAACCATGTTGAGTTCATTAACATTAATACTAATTGAAAGATGACTATTATAGATGATTTAGGAAATATGTATTTTACAGTTCTTTGCTAATTTGTTATGGAGTTGTTGACACGTGAACTGAATAGCCATTTTGATCAAAATGAGTTTTAAGACTTTGCATCTTTTTTTCAAGTTTATTATCAACCATGAGAATTGTAATTTAATAAAACAGTCCCACTTCACTAACTGGCTTTTTAATGAGTTCACACATCCTCCATCTGAGCTATATACTTTACAAACTACAAGTTTCTGAAACTAGCAAAATGTAAATTCAGGCAGCAAAAGAACATTCGGATATAAAACTGAGAAGCAAAAAATAACATAATTACATAGCATCCAGTTCAACAAATGTTTATATGCAAAACCGCACACACAAAAACTGGACAAACACACACTGTAAGCAGCTGTTTGTTACAGTAGATATGAATTGAAAAGAGATCATAAAGATGAATAAACAGCATTTCTACATATGCAGATGTCACATTGCCAGTCTGAGGAGACAGACAGGCCTCATGCAGAATTGTTATGTCAGTAATAGAGATCATCTCAGCAGAAAAAGAAGGGCATCCAGAGGAAGGATCTCATGGCTGCGCCTGCCGCCATGCCTGCCAGTAATCCCACTGCTAGATGATCTGCTACTCCATCAAACGGGTCCCTCTGAACAACAACCTGGTGCGTGCCTTAGACAAGAGACAGAAGGTAGACTCATTTCATTTTCCTGATCAGCTCAAACATTTCTCTCGAGGTCTGTTTCAACTGACTAGACCCGAATAAACATTAGTTTTTTGTGTATAGCCAAATCTGAACCACAATTTAAAATAAAAAAACTAAAGATAGTATCATGTTGCACAAGTAATGGTCAAATATATACCAACAGGTGTATTTTCTAGAGAGTGAGATATTACATTTCACAGTAGACAACATTTGGACTATGATCATGCCTAAGAAAACATCCAGTGGTAAACACTATCACACAAAAACAAACACACATAATCAAAGAGGGCTTTTTCCTACCTGTTTAACTGTTGATGCTACACGTGAACCAGTATAAAACAAACCCTATCATTACTTTTATACATAGTACTATTATTATTGTTAGTATTGTGTCTTGGTATGAATGAAACAAATTACTTGTGGAGATCTCTGACTGCCACAAATCAAACTATGTCAAAACTGGATCATCGATGTTCAGTTCTTTTGATTATATTTAGTTATTGGATTTATGCCTGCGAAGGCCATGTAGCCTAGCCTGTGATTGGTGGTTATTGCATATTTCTTGAATGAAGAGCTTTTCAGATTAACTGATAATACACTTTGTGGTATTCAAGTTGTCTGTTGTTTTACAGAAATTTCCCAAAAAGTGCATTTTTAATTAGATTCCCAGACTCAACGCTTAATGAAGTGAAGCTATTGCTTCCTCAAACCATTTTTATATGTTTAAGTGAACATTAAAAAGTAGTAGTAATCTAATTAAATCCTGGTTGGAAGATAACCTAAGATGTTCTTCATGTATTACATCTACAGTGTGTTATTGGAGATGTAACTCCTCAGATGACTAACCCCCAAAATCACTTCTTGTGCCAAGGGCATAACCTTAGTGTCCTCATCGGTAGCTACGGCTTTGTTTTCTAGTGCTAATGCTCTACTGCTTTTCCCTGTTTCCATTTATAACAATACTAATGCCAAAAACAAAACAACACATAATCACTTCACCACATATTGGTCAAAACAGTCTGTGTTTCCTGCGTCGCTATGGTAACATACCTGGTCCAGTTCCAGGTGTGATGTACACAGTTTGGTAGCTGTTGAGGGGCACAGCCTGGTAAGAGTTGTCATATGGGTCATACATGAAGACCTACAGCAGAACAAATCACAGCTTTTAGAACTACACTGAGAATAATAAAAACTTCAGATTCAGTTCTTTCACTAAACATATATCCAGGGTCAGATCTACATGGGGGGCAAGGGGCCTGGGCAAGAGCTCCCCATTATAGGGTTTGCCCTCCCTAGCAACAAGTCCCACCCCAATTGTTGAGTTTCCTAAAGCTGTAATTCAACAATACAAATAACATGTCCACAAGCTGTTCAATTCACTGATAGAAACAAAACAGAGAAACTAAAAAAATAAAACACAAGCTTGTCAAGCTGGCCACTTGCCAAACTCATGCCATCCTTTGGCCGCTGTATCCATCACTCACCGGGTTTCTCCTGGTCTCTAGCAGAGTCAATTTCCAAGCTCTGAAAAAGAAATTTAATAAAATGATAAATGTATGAACAGTTGTAAAGGGAGACAGAGCAGACAAGAGTGAGGTGAGAGTACCTACATAGAGTCATCTTCACTGTTGGCACACAGGTTGACTGTTGAACCATCTTTAAGCAGAAGCACAAGGAGATTCTCCCTGGGATTACTCTCAGGTGGTGTCACACCTACAATACAGCCAAGTTAAGGAGTCATTCACTCAGTCACTCATCTCAGTTTGCATATTTCAGTCTTTTTAACATACTTCATATTAGGCTTTGGTATTTTTGACCACAACAACTAACAACACTAACTAATACAGTCAATAACATAAACATGCACCTTATAAAATTTATACCAGTACTTTAACAGAAGATATTACTGAGTTTTATTACTGGTATAGTATAATCATTTTTGAGCATATTTTTATGATAGGTGAGATATTTAAAAAACACCCTGCTCACTAACTTAGCTTAAGATAAGATACTTTGTGAATATGGCCCATAGAGCTAATAGTGGACATATAATAACATGGTAGGCCATGGATGGCATTTACTTTATTCTCATTTGCATGAAACCGCATGATTTTGTTTTTACTGTACAGACTGTCATCCTGTCATGTAGACATATTAAATAGACTCATATTATTCCAGTGTTGTACCTCCACATTCCAGGCCAGACCGCACATCCACACATGCTATCTTGAGGCTGATGCGGTGCTCCAAATCTCGCCTGGTGTCAGTCTTGTAGAAACACAGGCTCCCATCGATCCAAAGGTCACACCAGTTTAATTTCCAGCGTTTCAGGACAGAAGCTGGAGAAGAGAAACATGGCACAGAGCAAAGTTAGTGTTTCACAAAACATAGTCTTTTAAGTGTGAAATTGATAAAGGATTGGTTCTATGATTAACAATGCTAGTAGGTATATAAGTAGTTTTACTGATTGATTCACTCTGTTTATTCAAGTTAAATGTTAAATAACACGTCTCTGCCATATTTCAAGAAGCTTAATTTAAAACAAGCTCATCATCAGAAAAAATTGTCTGTGTTTCTTTTGTAATAGTGTTTTTGTATGCAGTATTTTTTTCCAGCATGTGCATCCCCACTAGCCTCGGTAAGCCACTTAAAGACATGCCAAACGACAATTAAAGGGATTAAGATACTAAGGCAAGAGTTTTGTAACAGCTACCTTTTTCATTTTGTAGAATTTTTTCCTATATACATGTTCATGCCTAGAATTTCTGATGAATTTCAGGTGAAGATTTTGTAAGATAAAATTTGCTGTAATAACGTGAAAATAACGTTATTACACGTTATTAAACGTTATTACCTAACCTAATATAAATATTTTAGAAATAAACTCAAATTGACTGTTATTAGCTCATCACAAATACAGTATATCAGTAATGGCACTACTGAAATTCTTCAAATATGTTTCAGGTGATTTGAAAACAGTGTCTCTGTTACATAGCTTGTTCACCAGAGGGCACTGACAAGTTTGTTTTTAGTTCAATACATAACATGGTCACTATTAAAGAAATCTCAAGGTTCTTTAGAAAAATTGTTGCAAGCTCAGTGGTTGTAGAAGTCGTTCTCTTACTGGAGCCGAGGTTTCTGTCTGCTGTTGTTATTAAATTTTAAAATTTAAAAGGAGTTCCTGTTGGTCCAAACAGAAAACATGATAATGAAGTGTTTTATTCTCAGTTTTAATCCAGATTGTTTAACTTAATTTTAAAAATTAAGTTAAAGTTAGACAGTCTTGTTGTCTAAGTTGTGAATATTTTCATGGTCTAAAAATACCTGTCACCCTGTCAGGTTTTTTGTATTAGTTAAAGTTGGAACTGATAATGATTCACATGCTCAAATAATCTAGATTGTTTATTTGTTGCATGTTGTTGTTTGTCATTCCCCATCTCGCTCTCCCTGCATTTCGTGTTATCTTTCATCCTTGTTATAAAGCATAATGTGTCCAATTCAATAAATGCCCAATAACAAAGTTTACAATGAAACTTCCAGAGTTATTAAGGAATTACTGATAATTTTATACAGCAGTAGTTTAGATAGATGGGTTTGTTCTTCATATCATTACATTGTAACTTAAAATTGTAGCTGGAAAAAAAAAACATTTCTACTCACTTTCTCTCCATAGCCAGCCAGACCTCAGGAGTGCCATGTTTCTCTGCTGTTTTTCCAATTATGATGGTAATTATAATCCAAACACAGGAAAAGCAGAAATTTAAATATCTGTGTTTACACGATTGACAGACTCAACATCTGGTTTTGGACTCTTGTGTCTCTGTTTATATTCCCTTCGTCCCACAGACAATGAGGCACTGGTAGATTAATCTGGCTTTGGCCAGGACTGAGGTTGACTCACAGGATCATTCTGGATTAGTGAAGTGTTTGGCCACACCCTCTCGTCCAGTCTCATCTTCCTCGCTCTTTCTGGACTGATTTTGCTTCCTGACTTGCACGCTGTGTAACATACCTTGTTTATAAAATGTATTACTTGTGTGAGATGCTCACTAACTAAACTCAAGTGAGTCCTGTCCTGTTCATTTCGGTCCATATCGCTAGCATGCTTATTTAAAATTAATCCTAGCACTAAAATAACAACACAAGGATTAGCCTAATTGTAACAGTCCCCAGGTCAGTTATGTGACTGTCCATGATATAATTATGACATCATTTCCTTTTATAGCTTGTAAGGAAACTACTGGCATCTTCTGTATTACCTGAGATCATTGTCTTCAGAGAAGTGGTCAAACCTGTCTGAGCTGGTCGCACACCAGCTATAACGTTTATGCTGCATCCCTGTTCTTCAAACAGATGGCTGCTGAAAGCATGTAATTTAACATAATATAGAAATTCTACAAAGGGAAGCTTCAATTTGTTGCATTTGTATCTAGTCTTATGCGTTTACTTTGTATCAAACAGACCCTACAGATTCACATTTAGCTGTCCTGTAACCACAGACAGAACCAGACCTTACAGTCAGCTGTGATGGCTCAGCTCTCACCATCTATTAAGCAGCTTTTTTATCTTTGAAAGTGATGCTGCTGCTATCAGAGAATACATATTTTTACCATTTCCATTTCTTAGCAGCTCTGTCAGATATCTGTAGTTGCAGGTCAGACATATTTTAGCATTACTGTGAGTTTAGATATAACCAGCTGGACAGTTTTTGACACTTTGCTAAATTTAAATGGACTTGATTTTTTTTTTCAGGAAAAGAAAAACCCATCAGAAAAATGTTAATTAATATTTAGAAGTACTGACGTATGTTAAATTAACATAAATGATTATGATGGCTACATCTGTCTTCATCTCTATGCTGCTTTTTTACAGCTGTAAAATATAATAAAAGTTATTTTAAAAGTGAACTATGCCATTTCAATGAGTAAATATTGCTAATTTATTGTACTCAAAACTCACACAATTGAATAAACATCCCTGTATAAAGGCTGCTGCAGAAGCAGGAGCTCCTCATGTCAGCAAGACACGATGACAAATTGGTACAAATAGCTGTACCTACTGTAAATAACAGTTTGTCATTATCTTTATTCAAATACATGATTTTGGTTAGTGTGGGAGTCCCAGAGTGGAGGTCACTCCTGTGACACTCTAGGAAAATGGTTACATTCCAACTTAAAGCCATGTTTTTAGGAAATAATGAATAATAATTGGACATTATCAGTAAATCAGTATTTTATTTAGAGTAAGAAATACCAAACATACAACTTAATGTATTTTTATATGAAATAATGTCAGTGAATAATGACCATTTGTAATTCAACCCAGATGTTTGCTCTTTTTTCATTTAGAGCGTGCACATATCAAATTGACTGACAGATGTAAAGATGAAACTAATCAATGTCATTCTCATCTGTCAGTGAAGTGGTCCTATGCACAAATTATCATTTTGATAAAATTTTATTATGTTTTATGGAGTAAATCTATATCAATAATTTGATTTCTTTTGCAGAAAGAAAATATGTATTGCAGATGAGGTTTTTTTTCACATTATCAACAACATATGAACAGAAAATATCACACTGTGAGGCCCTGAAGATGCAACTGGTGTCCTGCAAGAGAGAAGGTGGAGACATTTCTGACCTCTGACCTTCTGCTTTGCATTGGCTCCTCTCTGCCATGGTTGCTATTACCTCCATGTTTAGTTGAAAGAAAGCAGACCATGAGCATGATGAGGAGTTACTTAGTTGCTATTAACATTTAAAATACCCTTTCAGCTCAATCAAAGCAGAGGTTGATAATAGATATCCCATATTAGACAAACAGGCCTTTGCATTGAAGATTTTCTGGCATGTCACAGTAGCAATGTCATGGATTTAAATTACTTTAATAATTAAATGAACGGTGGTCTTTGCTTACTAGAATGATCCACAGTACCTTTTATAAAGTGTGCAGTCAATACAAAATTAACGTTTATGTAAACAGAATATAAACATGACTGCCATCTGGTGGTAGCTTGAGGTAGACATATCGTACTCCACTAAAACCACTTTTAATTTCTTTGTTGTTATTATTTGCAGAAGTCTAGCTTTAAAGCAGCTGCAGCTCTAGCAATAGCACATTATAATGTATAAAATTAAAGTTACTCCAAGAAAGTATAGAGACATGGTGGCACCTGTTCTGTTGTGCTGTTGTGTGTGTGTGTTTTTTAGATTATACCACAACACAAATTCACAATCAATGCTCACAACATTGTACAAACAACATCAGATCTCTGACAGCTGTTAAACCACTAATCGCGGAAGGTGTATACCTGCTGTAGCGAAAGTTTCTGTTAACAGTATTTTGATAACTGTATAAATAAGTACCAAATAAGATGAACCATATAGTGGAATATGAACGTATTACATGGAATAAAAAAAATAGGCTAAATTTGAATATATTTCGAGAGTTAACGTCCTAATTAATATCGGATTATTAACGAACAGTAAAAATAAAAATACATTTAAAGTACGTCATTTCCGGAGTGGGCGTGCCTTAAACTGTCAACTAACCGAAGAACAACAAAAAACAAACACAACACCGATGGGGTTCCGGAGACGGTGAGTGCAGCCGTGATAGAATATGCAGAACCAGTTACAAAATACAATATTTAACTTTAACTAGCTCGGAAGATCATGACTCAGTCGTTATTGCCACCGAAATATTTTTATCTTTACCGACCCATGAAGGTAACCGTAGCTACTGCAGCACTTCAGACATGTTGCACACTTTATGGAGGTTGACAGCGCTACCGTTAATTTGATAATTTCATAAATGATATCTTCCTCTACTGCGATATTGTCTATAGTATATTTGTTACTTCGTCCACTCGTTTTTGTACATTAGCAACGCAACGAGGCCTGGATCAAAAGCCCCCCCCCCCCCCCCACGCGTCGTGCTCTGTGGCTTGAAAGTGTTTTCCTTACCTATGTTGAAAAATGTGTTGTTTATAATGTCTTTCCTTATCACCACATGTGTGTGACCGATACTGTAACACTTGTGACTTTATATGAGTCGATGTGTGTCGCTATGCAGTTCGGCATTAATATATTAATTAAAGTTATTTGTTTTTGCTGAAAACGGCCGCAAACTTGTGAAATCAGTTTGTTATCGTTGCGAGTGGACCGTGGAGGGCAGTAGTGAGCAGTTTAAAGTTTAACTTGTCATTAAAACAACACTGCCTGCTATGTGCCGAATTGAACAAAGGCTCAAGATAAAGCATTCCCATCAGTCAGTCTATGATAAAAACGTTTTCAAAGGACTATAAACTATAACCCAAGTGGTAACAGGGGTCAAGGTAACATTATATGAGCAGGTCTTTAAACTGACAGTGTCGCTAGTCTGACATATGTTTATCAGATCCTTTTGAAACACTTAAGGATGTTGTTGGGCTGTACTACACCCAAACTACCAAACTCTTGTGTTTGTCAGGAACCCAGCTGTCACTCCACCTTCCCTTTGACAATCTCATAACGCATCTTGCACTGTTTTTGATGTGGAGTAAAGTCTGTCTTCCTGTGTAGCTGCTGCTTCCATTTATATACTGCACTGTAAAGCTGTTAAAGACATTTTAAATTTACGTTCTGCGTTTTGCTCTTCTTTAGGTGCCAGGTTCATCTTGTTTAGTCAGTTTTCTCATCATCATTTTCTCTCATCAGGGGAGGAGCCATGTGATCTGATGTGTTGTTGAGAACAGGCTTCCCTTTGGTCTCTGCCACATCAGAGGTAAGAATCAGAGGATCTGTGTAATGAGAAACTGTCTATGACAGAAACATCAGACAGAGTCCGGACGCAACACACGATCATTTTGGCAAACACGCCACGTCAGGTGGGCTGAGTTTAAGATGATCGGACCCCACTTGTCTGAAACTGATAGGACTGATCAAAGATGAAGAGAGACGATGTGGGCACCTGGATTCTGTGTGTGGACAGAATTCAGGATATATTTCTGATGTCAATACAAAATCATACAAAAATGAATCATCTACTAATTGATTAATGCAACATATAAAGCAGGACAATATTATTTGGTGTAGGCTAATGAAACTGTTTCACACCTCCACAGTATTACTCATATCAACTGCTCCTGCTACTATTGCGTATCATTAATCATTGGCTTTCTGCCTTGTGTTGGTAGTGAGAATCATTATTTTTTTATGCCCCATTGTTCCTTGATGGAAAATTACAGTACATAAAAAAATAGATAAAATACCTTTGACATCACATAAATTATAGTCTGGTTTTCAGTCTTTCTGCTTGTGTCTGCAGCTGCATATTTGATGTTGATTAATCTGTCAGCTAATGTCTGACAACACTGAATAATACACTTAACTACCGTCTAGAGCCCAAGGTAACGTCTTTAAATAGTTTCCTTTGTCCAGCCAAAGCCAAAGATATTCATGTTATAAAATATCAAAGAATAGAATAGCTGCTCATCCAGAGACCATCCTTATTTTGCTTAAAAGGTTAATTGATTGCTAAAACTGTTCACAATTCATTTTCTAATAAGTCTGTTAATTAAAATGAGTTCAGTGGTAACAAGAGGCTCAGCTTCACTACTAACTGCAGTTGTGTCAGCTGTGCACCTGCTCGTGTCAGTGCTGCTTTGCCTCTCACGTTTCTACTTGTGTGTCATGAAAGTTATTCTGCGATAGTGATGGGTTGTTTTTAGAACCTTTTATCAAATGCATACACAGTACAACAAGTACAACACTGAGCTCAGGCAAAAATAAAAGACAGGCAGACAGAGAGACTAAAGGTATCCTCAAGGAAAAAACAGAAAACATGCTAACAAATGAATAACTGGTCCTGTGTTTGAACAGAATAAACAATAATAAGACAAATTACATTACGGATTACATTAGTGAATCCTAACACTGAAACAATGGACAGATTTAGTTTACTGACATATGTAGTTTATTTTGGCTGAATCCCACATGTCTGTCCTTGTGTTATCCCTATATAATCTCTGTTGCAACAAATTATCTGCTAAAAATTCTATTAATTCAATCAGTTTCCTGTTAGAGGAGATGCTTCCAAAAATCTACTATGCCTGACTACTTTAGTTAATTGTTTAACCTTTTTTAAAGTGATATTGTGTATTTATTCCTCTTAAGTGGGAACAAATGGGCTTAGGGATGAGAGCCACACAAATGGCAGCAATATCTGAAAGTGGGTTTTGATCATTTCAACAGAATTGAATTGTAAATAATGTTGCAAACCTTCTATAAAAACACTGACTGTGCTGTTTGTTTGTTTCTTTGTCAGCTCAGGGCTGCAACTATGGAGTCATCTTCTGATGAAGAGGATGTGCGTACCTTCGTCCAAGTCATCAGTGAGAAGTACAACCCAGAGAATTTCCCCTATGGCCAAGGCATAGGAGTAGTGGTTCTCCCCAGTCCTCCAGGATCCCCCGTCAAAGGTGAGTGATGATGCAGGGTGACCACAAGTACACTGATTGTGCTGAGTAGTCACATCACCCTGGATCATGAAATTTTATGTCAAAATCACAGAGGATCAAAGTGTAAAGTTCCTGAATGTCTGAACTGAGATCAGTTATCCTGTTTGCAGATCGCCTTTTCTTGCCCAGCATACTGGTTGTGAATGACTGTGGAATCACTAAAGCCGGTGACAAGTCAGACATTGCAACTTTCTGTGCTCACGTGGTAGAGCTGGACCTGTCCCATAATCAACTTAAAGACTGGGGAGAGGTGGGTGTTCTTCACACACTAGGTGTTTGATAATCCAGAAGATCTTGCAGACTGGAGTTTGACTTTCAAAAGTATTTCTCAAAAGCAGAGTCACTGTTGAGACAACTAATCGTATTTATTTATTTGTTTGTGCTGAGTGAAACAACCTTTATTTGGAGAGTCAGATATTATTTGATCACTAGATTTTATTTGAGAATTTACTAGTTACCACAGTAGAATTAAAAAATAGGTCAAGTTGGCAAATCGATTTCTTTAGCAGTAGTAGTATTTGAAATTGCAGTACATATGACATATGTGAAAAGTTCCTGTCATTTGTAATTCTCAAAGAGTGGGACAGGAATAAACCTGTGACAAGTCCTGCTAGTCTCACCTTACGAAATGGTAACTATTTCAGTATGTCTCAGTAGTCTCTCTAGCACCTGTGGCTCCTTTTGCTGATTTATTTTTCAAAGATTTCACAAGCAGGACTGTTACTGGTGCAATATTTGTCTTTCAAAGTTTTGGAGTAAATAATAATAATATAAATAATGACATAATTTATTGATCCTCTTGGGGAAATTGTTGTTTGTTTAGCTGCCAGACAGTACATGTCGGCGCTTCTACGGGGTTTCGGTGTCTTGTCCAAGGACACCTTGACATGTAGCCAGAAGGGACCGGGAATCGAACCACTGACCCTGGGGTTTGTAGAGGACTGCTCTACCAACTGAGCTACTGCCACCCCACACACAGTACTCAGTTGAAAAGTTAAAAATTAATAACACTAATGATGCTCTGATCTATCTTCTCAGACCTGAGAGGATGTGTTTGAATCTTCAAAATAATTTGTTTTTGAGTTAAGCTACAAGCTTGAAAACAAAGGTACAAGATATTAATTATAGCACAATTGCTCCTTTTTTCTTTTTGACCTTCTGTTGACAAGAAAATGTTTTCAAAAATCCAAAATGCTGTTAAAAAGATGAGACAGATCATCTTTATAAGTTCAGTACTACATAATCCACACGAATCTGCACTCACTACACCTGTACAGTCTGATTCAATCCAATACAGCAGCTCTGCCACAAATTCCACTTTTTACAAGGTTATAATCATGGGTGAAAGTAGGCTGGTATGGTTTGGTGCGATACACAGTACAAGAAAGAGGGAAGAGCAGCTGCCTTCCAAAACCCACATTCAAAACCAGTCACGGCATCACTTTCAGCAAGAAAACACATCTGCTACCGTTATGTCAACAACATTTTGTCTCCTTATTAATTGATTCAAAGTTGTTTGGGGTTGCCGTTGGTGTTGTGTTTTGATCTTTCATTATTTTTAATTAACGTGCGCACAGGTTTCTGCCAACACGTTCAAGTGAATTGTGCAGTCAACTCAGCCGCTGCTTGAGTTTTATTGCACAATGTTTCAGGTAATTACCGTACAGGCATTTGGAGTAATCAAAATGAATAATTATTTATTTATTTAATAAAAAATGTATACGTAAATGCTCCAACGGATTACTTGTTGAACAAAGTGAAAAGTGATAATGTGATATATAACTAATTAAAAATTAAAATTTAAAAAATTTAAAACTAAAGGTTTTCTTGAAAATTTTATTCTTGTTCAGGTTCAAGTCATTATCTTGTACAGTAAAGAAAAAAGTATATATTTGAAAAACTTTAGTGTATTTTTTTTTTTATTCCTATAAAGAATTAATTTTACTAAACAGTTTTTAAGAAAATTAAAGAAAATTTTGTCAAAACATGTATAGTAATTAACAATGTCTTCACGACTGATACAAACTTTTTCTTTAGAGGTTACCTGAAACCTTTGTTGGTGGATTCTTTTTTAGAGTGATGGATACTATAACCATACAAAATTTGTAGTATTTTTAATTTACAGATTTTAACAAACTTAGAGTAAGACCACCCCAAAATAATATGGCAGCTCATAATGTCATATTTAATTCGTATTTAAACTGTGATTAAAAACTTTTTATATAGAGCTTACCTGAACTTCAGTGATCTTCAGTGATGCACAGTATAATAACAAATCAAAAGTATTTTTACTGTATTAATTTTGAGAAAATTACAGGTTAGGTCAATCCAAAATAACAACATAGCTATAACTTGTGTATAACATGTCCTCATCTTTTATCTACAGCGCCTGTGAAAGGGAGCATTTGATTTATTGTTCTGGGATGTTCATTTTTCCACAACTTGACCATAGACTTTATTAACATTATTTGCCCTGGAACAAGAAAAATAATAAATGATTCCAACAAAATTCCATATATTGTGGTTGGCTAACACGCTGTCAGCATGTTTTAAATAGATCTATATTAAAAGGTATTAAGATATTCAAAGCTTTTATTCAAGGATGCATAAAGGTTGTGGGAGTACCACCGGCAAGAATTTACAACTACTTTCACCCCTAGTTATAATTTCAATACAAAAAATAAGAAATTATAACCTTGTGAAAGTAGGATTCATGGCAGAGCTGCTTTATTGCAATAAAGCGATCAGTGAGTGTAGATTCGTTTTTATACATGATAAACATCTAAAGTTCTGTGTGTTGTATGGTAAAAGCCTATTTATCTTAATGTTTTTTTTTCTGTTATTACTTGCGGGCCAACAGATCTGCACAATTGTTTCAAACATTCCCCACCTGGACTTCCTCAATCTGAGCATGAACCCTCTGAGCGGCGTGGAGCTGGAGCCCAGCATGGCTGACGTTTTCTCCAGAGTCAGACGACTCGTCCTCATCAACACCCACGTTAGCTGGGACACTGTACACACGCTCACACAGCATACACCTGAGTAAGTAATGAAATAATGTTAAAACTGTCTGTGATTGTGGTTTTGTTGATGGAATCACTGCATGACAAAGCACTGCTAGTAAGGACAGTATGTCTTTTAGCATTAATTTAAAAAGTTCTATAAATTTTTCCATAGCGACCACGTCAAAGATATTAATACTGTAATAACTAGTAGATAGAGGGAACAGGTATTGCTCTAACAAATACATTAATTGATTGGTTGGTGTGACAAAAGACCAAAACCAATGTTGTTTGTATCTCCCAAGCCTGACAAATCATAATCTTCTGTGCCACAGATGCACTCATCTAGATCACCACTGTATACTAACTTACTGCTGAAAACAGTTTATTCCTGTTTAAGTAGTGTTTGCTTAAAACTACAGTTTCCAGCTGTTGTTCCAGACAAGGTAGAGAGGTCACAAAGTATGAAGAGACAAATCTACACATTGTTTATGTAGGTCTTTTCCTAAACCATGTGTACAGTTAATAAAATTAGAAAGACACCAGGTTTAAGGGTTAAGAACCATGAAATGAAACATAAGGTCACAACTAATTTATCCGATGCTGATTTGCTCTGAAAAAGCTGAACCTGATTTATGTTTCCGAACCTTATCTCACAGACTGGAGGAACTTTTTTTGTGCCTGAATGGCTACAACACTGTGTCAGAATCCCAGACATCTTGTCCGTCACTACGCCTGCTGCAGATTACAGACAACCAGCTGCAGGAATGGGTAGAAGTGAGGAAATTTGGGCTGATGTACCCCCGTCTGAGCACACTGGTGCTGGCCAATAACAGTGTGAACTCTGTGGGAGACACTCAGGAAACACTGCAGCGCCTCTTCCCCAACCTGCGCAGCATCAACCTCAACAACTCAGGTCTGGAAGGCATAATGAACACTGTGCACATTTCTACCAGTCAATATCCATCATTCAGGGCATGGTGTAATCAAATATTCATTGTAACCCTGAAACTATAATGTTTTGTTATTCAGGTATTAATAAATGGGAGGACATTGCAAGGCTGAATTTCTTCCCTAAACTGGAGGAAGTCAAAGCAAAGGGCATTGCTCTATTGCAGTCTTACTCCAACAAGGAGAGACGTAAGCTGCTCTTAGCACAGTGAGTCTGAACCTATGCATGCATAAAACAAAAATTCCTCCAAAATACAGGATGTAAAATAGCATTTTTACATAATCTGTTTCAAACCTTCATACTTTCAAATAAACCTGAAGAACCTTTGGATTGTTCCTCCTGCCTGCAGGTTGCCATCGGTGGTGGTGTTGAATGGAAGTGCAGTATCTAATGGAGAGAGGGAGGATTCTGAGAGGTTCTTCATAAGGTACTACCAGGACAGCCCACACCAGGAGCTTGCTGAGAGGTACTATACAAACACATTTGTCTCTTAATAACTCTTGGTGATGTTTCATCTCTTTGTAAATAGTTTCTTCATAAAAACGGACTACAAATTGAATAATGTACAAAATGCTCTGATGAGGCTTTTTAAGACCGATACTGATCACCTAATGTTGGATATTGAGAAGCATTTTCAAGTTGGACACTAGAATTTAAGAACTTGGATTTAGAATACATACGTTTCCATCATCTATTATTCAGCGCATGTTGGCTGGTTATAATTTGGAATTGTAGCATCTTTACTGTCTTATAGTGGAAACAGACAATTACATATTTAAATAGCAGCAAATCCTCACAATTAAACAAGTGAAACAATCAGTTATAGAAATAGCTGCTGATTAATTCTCTGTGGATTAACATATCAATTAATAGAATAATAATTTCAGCTTTAGAACCTATTGTTGTTTGCAGCTTTTTCATTATTACCTCTATCAAATCCATAATTATTGCTGTCAGTCTGTATTAATAACCCACATCAGTGAAAATGTAGAGCATACAGAGCATTTATTCCCACTTGGAGGAATCATACCTCTGTCAACACCTGTATAAATGTGTAGGAACAACTCACTCTTTGTCCTCAATACATTAACAGTATGTGAGATACAGTCACAAAAAAAGTAATGGCACCATTTGTAATTTCCTGCTTTTCTGCAAAAAATGGCCAATAGATGTGACCTGATCTTCACCAAAGTCACCAATATCAATATATAAACATATAATATTTATAAGCTAACACACAGTCATGATTTTTCATGGTTATTATTGAACTCAGCTAATAAACTTACAGAGTGATGGTGGAAAAAGTAACAGCGACAGTGTTTTAATAACTGGTTGAAGCACTTTGAACCCATAACCTCCAGCAAGCGCTTCCTGCAGTTGTGGATTAGACCTGCACAACGTCCAGGAGGAATTTTGGATCACATTTTCCCTTCCACTGTGGCAAGCTGTCCATGTCCAGAGGCAGCATGGGAGCCCCAAATCATGATGCTCCCTGCCATTACTTTTTCCACAATCAATTTGTATGTTTAATGGGTGTGTTTAGTAAATACATGAAAGATCGTTGCTGTATGTATGTTGCTATTTGCGACTTTGATGAAGATCAGATCACATTTCATAACCAATTTATGCAGAAATCCAAGAAAATTGCAAACAGTGCCATTGCTTTTTTTGGTGACTGTACTTTTGGGAAGCCCTCCTCAGGGCTGACAACGAACAAATAATTGCCCACGTTCTTCACCGACTGCATTCCACTTAACCTCAGCAGAATGTTCGGGAGGGATTTGTGAAGGAAGGTGTAGTCCCTGACTGGGGGAAACTAACCTTTGGGAGACAATGCCACCAGTCACTCGCTGCTCAATGAGTCCTTTGTGCTGGGAATTCTCTGATTGGAAAACTGATACAGAAGGTAGCAGGTTGAATTTTTTTTATGTATACACCTTTGCCGTCCACCCCAAATCTTAACTTAAGAGATTGATTTGTTTTCTGATGTCACTGAAGCAGGCATACTGTAGGACTTATAGCTATGAAATGTTTTGCTTATTATGGTAAAGACAAAGTGCTCTTTTGCATGTGAACATTCATGTCATAGGTTCATTTCTGTACATCATACTTCACTGCAACCATCCAAAGACCTTCAGACATGTTCATATTACCAGTCTCCATGGGCAGCTCTGTGGTCCGAAGCCAGTTTCTCAGTGCAGGTCCAAGGTTGGGGATCACCGTGACTGCATGTGTGTGTTATAGGGATGTCAGACATGCTCAGTAGGCAGCGAACACACAACTATCCCATTTCGAATAGGGCTGGTTACCCTGAGAGACCAGAGCTCTGCAGGATGGGAGTCAGACTCACAGGTAGATACATCTGACATAGGCTGGATTTGAAAAACTATAAGCACAGCTCAAACCATAAATCTGACTAAAAGATGCTGATATACCTCCATTATCTCAAAAAAGATGTACAGAGAAGTGTGGATAATGTGTTGGCTGGACAGGAAGGATTAGTTGCAGGAAAAGAATGAAAGAGAGATTTGGGATGAAGCAGAAATCGGAGAATCAGCGTATGCAGTAGAATAAGTAGAGAGGGACTGAAAAGGGACTGGGCATGGAACTGTGGAGATTGAGAGAGAAGAGTGGAAACCAACATTTTAAGCTTTTTAAACAGGTCGTCTTTCAACTAGGGAACTGCAAAATAAGAGAATGAGGTAGGAGGGCACACCAACAGAGAAGCTGGCTAAGATCTGGGCTGGATAGTTTCTGTATTAGCTCCAAAACCTGTTTTTTCTGCTGCTACTTTTCTATCCATTATCAAAGATTGCTGGACAATTGGAATCCTGACCTGTTATCACCTGCAGCATTATTTGTCTCATTATACCATGCTTACCATGTTAAATGAAGCCTTTTATCTAAATAGCTTCTCTCAGAATGGCACTTTGTGCACTGTGGCGTTAGAGGAGAATTCCCAGGGTGGACCGCAAGTTTTGGCCAGAAACCTCAGGCCAGGGGACTGGCTTTGTGGAGGAGTTTTGGGGAGGGAAGGGAAATTGCTTTGATTGGCCCAGCTGTTACAGTAGCTTTGAAAGCATAGGTCTTTTCTCCTGGATTTTATTTAATCGTTCCTGGTCCTTATCTCAAGCATGCATTCCCCTGAGGCGACAAAGAGCTTTCTCACGGAAAGTAATAGGGAAAGAACTCTGTGTTTTTCTGCTGATTAAACACACTCAAGGTATGTTTTCATTCACCCGTTATAAGGCTTATTTTTAATTTGCTTATTAGAAAAAAGACAAGTGGAAACTGAGATGTAGCTAATAGGAAGCATGTAATAAAAACTGATGTAAACACATTTTTCAAATAAACATTGATATTGCTTTTTCTGTGGTAGACAACTTCCTTTCTTTCCTTATAGTCTCCAGTCCACCAGAAGAAACAAAAAATAAAGAATAACTGCAACATCCCTTGATTGAATCAATACAGGACATTTGTTTCATGTCAGCTGCTGAACTTATCAAATATGTTCAAATGATGTATAATGCCATGATGTACCAGTGGTTATAATCAAAGAGTATTCTTCATAGATTAATTCATTTTTTTGTCCTTATAGTCCTTATATTCATTTTCATGTAAGCGTAACTAGTAACTAATGGAAACACACATGCAATGAACTCATACTGTCCTCTTCGTATGAACATTTTAACACCTTTATATTGTTCTTCTCTGTTCTTTAACAAGACAGATAGAAAAGTATATCAGTGACCTGACATGAGCCCTGCTTTCTCCCAGGTATCACATCCTTGTATCCAAGTATGGTCAGCTGGCCCCGCTGGCAGAGGTGGACCTGAGCCCCCGCTGCACTGTGGTGGATGTTCGCTGGGGTGAGAGGGTGGAGGCCGTCAGCCTCAGTTTGGAGCAGACAGTGGTCGACCTGAAGAAACACCTCAAGGCTCTGCTGCAGCTGCCCACCAACGGGATCAGACTCTTCTACATTAACCGGGAGATGTGTTCAGTTTTTGGACCTGAGGAGTTGAAGTGCGGCGGCCGGGCCCTCCATTCCTACAGCATTCGAGATGGAGACGAGATTCTTGTCGTGCCCAAAGTGAAAAGCGGCTGCAGTCAGGGGCCTCTCTGCTTTTAGAGGAATGAGGGTTTTAAATAATGAACACTTACTGGATACTAAGATTTGACTTGAGCCTTTTTTAGATTAAGAAAAGGGTAACATTTCAGCTTTGAATGTAAAGATAATTGCTCCACCATATTGATAACATGATAACAAATTTATACCACAGTACATGTGCACGTATGAATATATATATATCATATATCTAAGACAGCAGTTTACACCTTATTTATACAAATGTCATTTAATTCAAAATTCTCTAATACAAAACAGTTGCCATTGTTATCGCAAAATTGCACACACTTTTAAAACCAAAACTACTTATAATTCTATACATTTATAATTTATATATAACCATATTATATATTATAATATAATTCTTTGTCTGAGATCAGATGTTAGGGTTAGAAACCTCCCCCACGTTGTCTGATTTGTTGCTGACATTTCTTCACCGTGCATGGGACCTAGTATTTATTTGAACAGTGAAAGTTAAAAGTTAAAATATCAATAATCCACATATGCAGATGAAAATGTAATTTTTAAGATTATCAGCTGCTGTATTCTGTAGTTACACTGTTCATTATGTTTTCTTAACGACTTCGCTGGCTTTTCTGCAGCATAATCAGCAGCTCCTCAATGTTTTCTTTTCTTTTTTATGTTCATTTTCTCTTAGTAGAAGATTAGACAGTACTCTCTGGAAGCAGAACGCTGAGTATACAGTTTGTATACAGTACAAAGTTTGAACCATACCAGAAATCGATCTAATACTTAAACACAAATATGTTGGCAAACAGTGAACCTTAATGCATGCAGTCAATCTTAATTCACCAAACATAAAGTCTTCACATGACCTTTTAATGCCTGGTTGTTCCATTACATACAACCGACATATTACATACAAGCAATAATTATGCGGGGGAAAAAATCAGTGATTAGCATTTTATTAACTTTTTCCTGAACGTTACATACTCAAAGAGGCTCTATTTTGTCACCTGTATATAAACACAGTAAATTAGTGGATTTAGGTGTTTTTAAGAAACACAATGGTGTGCATAAATAACATGAAACGTTCCTAACTTCTTCCTTTTCTTCCCAGACCAGTTAATTTCACATGACTGGTTAAATATCCTGGGATAACCCCCCAGCTGATGCACAAATGCAGTGTGTTGGGGATACCATTAAGCACATGCTGCTCGGTCAAGGCGCCCTGGCAGAAAGACGAGACAAGTCTGAGGTGAGCTTGGGTCTGGGACAGAGAAAAGAAGGAGTGTTGATGCTCAGGTTACAGCAGGTCTTCTGGCTGTCCAGTCCATGAATGGAGCAGCTCTCCCTCCCTGCAGAGGCAGCTGAGAAGCGTTGAGGCCCAGTCTGTACGGTAACCACACACCAGCCGCTGTGTCATGGACACTTCCGCAGCATTTAGGTTAGAATGTGTTCACCCAATAGGTTTTCATCCCCCCTTCACCTATTCACCTCAATCTCTTCTTTACATCCGTCTCACAAACCTGACACTTGGTTTTTGCTGTTTCACACGACGTGGGGCTGTAATCTTTTCCACTGGGTCGCACTGGGGATGTTTGCTTTTCAAATTTTACTTTAGATAGAAAGAAAAAAAGAAAAGCTGCGCAAGTGACAAAGCAGCGCTGACTTTGTTTCATTTTTTTGTTGTTTTGTTTTGGGGTTGTTGTGGGGTTTTTTTTCAGATTTTCGTAAATGTAGGGTACAAGTTTATACACCAAGAGAAGGCAAAAAAAAAATTGTGCACTTTTTGTGTGTGTTCTAGTCATGTTTCTACCTTAGTCTAATTTCTAATCACTGACTTCCAGTTCCCTCTGAATGGCCTCCAGTACTGGTTATCCTGGTCTATTCATTGTGATAAATTGGTGGTTACTTCTGCTGTGTCGCTGTTGTGATGATGTATGTTCTTGAGCAGCCACACTGCAGGCAACACCTGAAAGTTCCTGGAACTTGCGTTATCATTACCTCTAGAGACTTATCTTCAGGAGCTTGTGGTCACTGCGGGCAGAAAAAAAGCCTGTGACCATGGCTACATGTTCAGTTTTGTTCAAGTTCTGCAGTTTCCAATTAACTGAACCAATGCAACAGAAGCTGCAAATTCCCCTTTCAAATGACACCACCAGCCAGTGGATTAGGCCCCAGGATCTCCTCTCTGAGTGCTGCATTTATAGAAACCTGACACACAAACATATCTGTAATAACTTCTCATATAAAACCTGCTGGGTTGCCAAAGGAGCTGAAGAATATTGTTCAATTTTGGGTTAGCTGGCACGTTCGAGGACAAGAAATTGCGAATATTAACACTTCTAAGAAAGTTGTTTAATGTCATATGAGGAAGCTCTCTTGTTTCCACAGGCAGACAGGCATATCAGAGACTAAATAAAATATTGTAGTTGTTTCCTTCACTTTTGCTAAATGCATACAGAAGTGTGTTCTAGAAATGTTCTAACACTGTAGAGCTCAATGTGTTGCTTTTTGTGCATTACAGCGCTGCACAGTGTATGGGATAATGGTCAGAACATTACCTGCATTTGTTCATGAAAATGTTGTGATACTTTAAATCGTTACAGATGATGTTGGGACAAATTGTTATCTGCCATGGTAAAGTTTTTTCTTCAACACTTTTATACCAATTATACCTAAATGAAGTTTAGCCAGAATGTTACCAGAATCATGTGAGTTGATGTGCGATCGTGTGTGGCAGTCTTTTTGCCAGTTTTTGCGCTGTTTGGATTGTTCTTCTGACACATTTCTTTGTGTAGTAGATAACTGGAGATCATGTGTGGTTTTTCTGTCTTGATTGACTTACATATACTATATTATATTTGAATCAATACATGGGAAGTAATGGGTTGAGCATGAGGCCTGTTTAAAGGATATTGCTGTATTGGTTTGCATGCTCTGATAATTCTTGATACGTTTGATATATTGATAACATGTGTAATAGACGTATAATTTCAGGGAAAAGTTGTTTATGGACATTTGTAAATTTCAACATTTTAAAATATCTGTGATCAGGTCACCCTCAACTCTGTCAGTAATACCAAATACAAAATGTACTTAAAAGTTACCTAAAAATGTACAATGTTTGGTGCGGATTAGCATATAATGCTTAATTTGTGTCACATTTGCTTTCTGTACTTCTATGTATGTTGGCATTTTCAATGCTAAATTCTGGTTTGCTTGAGCTCATGATGCCATTTTTACACCTGTACTGTGTAATGGTGCTTTCACGTCTCTTAAAGAAATAAATCATAATTATCTCAGCTTGTTATAGTGTTAGCCTTTAATAGCTCAGACAGTTCTGCAGCTGTACTCACATGACTGACATATCACTGTCCCAGATCTTTGCCATTTTTCAGTTGGCGCTTGTGCTGAAGATGTTGATATACTCGGTTAAACAGGTTTTGTAGAGGTGTGTGGTGGTGAGCAGATCGGTACATCTCTCTCAGGTTCTCATCAGTCACACATTACCTTTTCTGAGTTTTTTTTTATATATACAAATGCGTGCAACACCAGTAATTCAATTCAATTCAATTCATCTTTATTTGTATAGCGCCAAATCATAACAAAAATCATCTCAAGGCACT
>JAUMHL010000006.1:13234608-13295579 GCA_032362345.1 Sandelia bainsii | reverse complement strand
CTGATCGATTTTTTCTCTAATAGTTATGATTTTATTTGTGAAGAAATGCATAAAGTCATTACTGCTGTGATGCAGAGGAATACTATTATACTATATTATAGTATACTATTATATTATAGTAATGCTTTTGAGGGAATGTTCTTTGTAGCATTATCCATTTTAAGGAACATCTCACCCCCTCTATGATAATAGACCTTTTTGAACAGCCATAAATATTTCAGATTTGGAAGAACTACATATCATATGAACTAGTAAATTTCAAGCATCTGTTGTCCTTTAGCAGTATAAAAAGGTTATGAGGCTGCTGTCTGTTATGTTGCTGTTTGCTGATTGTTTATGGAATTTGTTAATTGGTAGTTTGCTGCTATCTACTGTACTTTGCAATGTGTAATATTATATGCAGGGGTAGCAGTTTCTCAGTTGGTAAAGCAGTTGTGAATAAACCCTGGGGCCAGTGGTTTTATTCCTGGTTCCACCTGGCTACATGTCAAGGTGTCCTTGGACAAGACACTAATACCCTGTAATAGTGCCAACATGTATTGTCTGGCAGCTGTCCAACAACTTTTTTTAAGGGGCAAATGTGGCTCAGTTGGTAGGGCAGTCGCCTACGAGTGGTTCTAGTCCTGGTTCCCCCGATTCTTGGCCACATGTCGAAGTCTCCCTGGACAAGACACTGAATCCCAAACCTTTGGCATCTAAGGAGGCTGCCTGTCCACGACAATTTCCCCAAGGGGATAATGTAAGTATCACTTATTGTTATTATTATTATTATTATTATTTTGCATGTATGCCAATTCTGTAGTAGTGAAATATGAAAATGTTTGTATTTTACATATTTTTGTGAATGTAAAATGAATGTTGACCTTCACTTAGCTGCACTCATGCTTATTTCCATGCACTCTGGGATGTACACTTGGATACATAGGGAGCTCTAACACCCTGGTGCCATAATTAGCCATTCTTAATCTCTTATCCGTTACCGCAAACTGCTACAAAGCATTTACTAAGAAGAGATTTTCTTCTCCAAACCACAATGTATTATCACACCCACATTGCATCTCAGTGACAGCTGGATTAATATGTGGCATTAACAAGCTGAAGTGTCTTATCAGTTTATGGTATCACCTCAGTTTTTAGACATTTAGAGAGAGTATTTTTCATTTTCATCAAGAAAAATAAAGCACAATAAAGCTTGTAAATGAATTGGATTACGTACACATTATCTACTGTAGACCATTTCAAAGTCCTGACTGAAAGACAAGGTATAGAGTGTGGAAACTGTGGCTAAATTGCTCATGTTGCAAACAGAATGTACGCATGACCAGCATGCACAGCTCTGTTTCACAGGCTGAATGCTTGGCTGTGGAGAAGATAGGACTCTACAGATCTTCTCTCTTTCTGGCAGGCACGTTTAAGTCGAGCTGCAAAGAGTCCATTCCATACATGTCAGGCGGAGTTGTGTTTCTGGGGCATTTCCCTCTATTTTCCCCTTTCTCCTCTCCCAAAAGCATGGCTCTAATCCTGTGTGGGATATCTATGACACCCACCTTAAACTCACCAGCAGGACCCCCTTCTTTGGTTTTGGGAGCTGAGGACCCATCAGGCCATTCACACTGGTATCATAATAAATAATAATATGTACAAGTTAAGTTAGATAAATAGACAGATACCTTTAAGCTGTGCAATCTGGCATATTAGTCTAGTTTTTTGTGTTATTTTGTGCTAGTTTGCTGGGAGCAGTGATGGAGATTGTGACTGTCTTGAAAGAATCCTCCATTTCCTTCTTCTCTCCTTACTTCCTTTGGCTGTCCCTTTGTTCTCCTAGGATTTTGCACCACCATCGTGCTTTTAGGTGTCAGTGAAATGTCTTCAAAACTATTAAGTGAGCTGGCATAAACTTTGATATGTATATCCGCAATTGCACTTCCAGCAGGTTATCACTGTTGGTTCAGAATAGATTAAATAGGTTGATGAGTACAGTATTAAATAAACAAGTATCATCATGCACACATTACACATTCAGTAGATGTGATGCCATTGAAAAAGCAGAAAAGGTCATTAGACATGGAGAAGACACACAATTATTTAGAAAGACCCCAGTTGTCTTGACAGTCTCTATGATGATGGTATCCAGTCCAACCACAGCAACAGACATCTCTAAGTGATTAAAGAAGGTGTATCTAAAAACATTTTGAAGCATTTTAACTTGACTAAGATCCAAGTGGATTGCAATGAGGGCTGACTGATGTTAAATGTATTGACATCATCAATTAAAAAATTATATTTGTCTAATACTTTTTATTATGACCATATACAATACCTCCAAAGCTAATGATATTGGCCTCAATTGTACTTGTGTTTAGTGCCAAGCGTTAGCATGCTAACATGCTAAACTAAGGTGGTGAACATCTGCGTATTATTCTTGATATTGTATGATGATGTCAGTATGTTGACATTAGTCTTTAGCTTAAGGCAGAGCTGTGCTTAAGTACATCCTCACAGAGTTGCTAGCTCTGCTCTAGGCTAAGGCAGAGGGGTTTCACATGGAAGATAACCCCAATGGGCATTGAATTTCCCAATGGAGTTAAATATGGTCATTGTAAGTAAATACACTGCATTAGTCTTAACATGTCAATTGCTTGACCACTGGGGCATAAAAGAGCCAGTGTCCACCTAACCATTTTTACAAACAATGCATCATTCCAAGAACATGGCTGTAACGCAACTCTTGTCACTGAGTCAGGAGATGTTCACTAATGGAGGTCAGACTGCGGTTTGAAGATGGATGCTGTTGCACTTTATCAATCACACCTAGCACCTTGTTGCACAGTTGGTACTCTGATTTGACCCATTGCATTATGAAGTGGTATTGAGGGCAGGGGGGTTGAACAGGGCCTATTATGTGCTGAGGTGAAGGAGTCACTGGGGTAAGAAGGTTTAGGTTACTGGAAGGAAGATCACCATTGTGAATGGAACGGAAGAAGAGGAGGGCAGGGCAGAGCCAACTGCTGGGCATAAGGGTTGAATAAGAGTGGCCCACTCCACGGATTAGGTGACTGCTGAACAGGTATCCAGTCCAGGACCTTCTTTGTGAAGGTCAGGCTTGATGGATTCTCCAGAACTTGTGATGCTGGATAGTTTGACCCTTTTCCCACACAGTACCCTCCTGCTACATAGAAACCTTTGATGCAATTTCTCAGTTTCTTGCAAACAGTTGCACCACTCGTTTACAGTAAAAAGCACATTGATCTCTCCCACTTCTAACAATATAGAATGGTGGTATAAAAACAGTATTGCACTCTTTTATTTATAATGTCATGTTTTGTATATTTTGATTGATTGCTCCTGCTATTACCAGTTCTCCATGGAGCAATGCCCTTTGCCCAACTCTATTTGGACTTGACTTGAACTAAGATTAATTTGGAATCAGTTTTTTGTAGCTAAATGACAGAAAGTCCAGTGTTTCCGTATCATGTTATATGTATTTCTGGATTGTATTGAGTGTTAGTAAATGGGAATGCAATATTTCAAGTATGAGAAATCAGGTGTATCAGCCCGTCTGGGTGTCCATCCTCAAAATTTCCCAAAACACAACCACTAACTTTGGAGGCTTCTCCAGCCCAGTAGGTCACCTGCAACTGTTGATTTTCTTTCTCTCTCATTGTGTGATGCTCTCTTTCACAGGTTGGTTAAGGGTATGCAACCATTTACACAACAAGATGTGGGAGGTATAAAAGAAGCCTCCACAGAGAGCCTTGGTGCTGCTTAATGGGAGCCCAGGGCCTGCCCTCAGTCCTGGAGCCTTTCACACATCTTGCTCTCTACCTCTCCAATTACTTCCACTGTCCTCCTGCAACAAAGACCCAACTGACTGCCCTCTCCTTCCCAGACCCTGTCAGTGTGGATCCATCTGAGATTTTGCCTCGCTATCTCTCCAGCATCTATGGAAATAAAGTGTCTTGTGTAACCTTGTAAATGAGGCCGTTCCTAATTAAAAAAGGAGGTACACAGAGTATCCAAAGTGACTCATGTTAATTCTGTAACTCTACCTACTACAGAGCTTGAAAAGCGAGGTTTCAGACTGTGTGCGTGTCTCTGTTTTTTGTCCATAAATACCCCAGAGTGAGACTGTACTACTTTGATGAACTTGTGTGTTAAGGTACCCTGAGCTTGAACTGTACTGAGTGAACTCTGAAGAAGTGCCGTGACCATTTTCACAGGAATCACCAAATAATTTTAAATGCTGCACTCAGATGCTGAATGAGACATTAATAAGACCACCATATTCCAACGCTATTGTTCCAAAAGGATACAAGCCAGTGTTTCCAACATATTTTATCATCACTTGGCACTTTGCAGGTGTTACTGACAGATCCTGCCCAAAGGCCTGACGTTCATCCTGCATGAGAGCTTCTCTTTGTGCAAAACACACTTTTGATTCACATGCATTTAAAGTGTGTCTGGAGGCAGTAATTCTCTTTGTTTTTTAACTTCTCTCCATCATTTCCAGATATCTGACCTCCCCTCTCCCCTTTTTACATATTGCTCTGTTTTCACTCCCTCTCTTCCTCAGATTCCTATGCTGTCCCTCCCCTCAAACTCCCTCTCCTCCCCACCTACCCCCTTCCCCACTGATCTCAGATTAAGTTGAACACTATCCCAAGTAAAGTTTGCACCTGCTCCTTTAGGCAAAGCTCTTTCCACAGTTTCATCAGGAGATTTTCAGTCTCCCCAATTTTCTCCTCTAAGGACACCACCATTATAAATACACAAACCTCAGGATTGTTGTTGCTCTTACTGGTAATCCTGTGGAACTGGAATTAAACAAGAAGAGCTATTCTGTCTGGACATCCAACTCCTCCACATACTCTCCTTTCATCAACTCAGCAGTTATCACCTCCACTGCCTCGTTTTACTCCCTCCATCACTACCAGCACCACACTGTGGATGGTCCTCTGCTGGATGGGAGACTGCTGTGTGAAGGTTGCCAGGTTAGTGAGGTGCTAGATGTCCGTCTTCTGAGGGCAGGTGAGTGCATCATTTATTCCTCTACATCATTTTATAAATTGTTTATTAGATACAACTGTTGCAACAAGAAACCTAAACTAATCTCACTGGGAACGTTTTGTGTCACTTTTTAAGTGCTGAAACTATTCTTTTTAGGGATCTCAAATCCCTTTAAATTATTTTAATTTTAATTATTTCTGCTTTAATCATCAAGCATCTTGGCACACTTTGTGGGATCCCAAAACCCAGATTGGGTTAGATATGTTCAGTGTGTACATATTTGCAGCTTGTGACTTACATTAATTGTCAACATAATGTTAATAGAAAACATCATCTGGTTCCAATTACATTCCCTGCAAAAACACAAAAACTAAATTTGTGATTGCATTTTAGTTGTTCAGAAATGTATTTTTTAGTAGACATGGTTGGCCACTGATATTAGAATTAAAGCATTTGCACATTTACTGTGTGTTTGAATTCAAGTATACAGCTGAGTTTTAACCCTCAAATGCAAATCAGTTGTAAATAAAATAAATATACTTGGTGGTGGATGAACTTCTGATAAAACATGTAGCTTAACTGAAAAGTGATATTTATCTGTCTTTGAGAGTGACCACACAAGATAAACATGTTGAAGTGTCTTGTTCATCTTGTAAGTCCCAGGGGCTTTATCTAAATTGCCCTGCTAAAAGGCACCAGATTGATGTCAGACAGATAGGATGGTGAACTACAAGAGTCAGAAGAGCAATTGTGATAATCTTTCTGTTGACAATGTATGATGAGAGTCTGATGACATTACAGGAGACCTCTTTCAGCAGTGGCCACTAACCTTGGCACACCTGAACACAATTTACCATCAAGCTGAATAGAACTCACACATTAGACAGATGAGAAGTTTGAGAGAAGAATCCAGTTGTCCTAACGTACCTAATTTAAAGTATCAATATCAGATTAGGCTGTGAGTATTCATATATAGATAGCAAAATCATACTACTGTTGTGTAAATAAATGAAAATTCTGGTCAGTATTTCAAACAAAGATTGGTGGACCACTGTGTATAGTTACTTATTTGAGCTTCATATTACCTTTCTCAAAGCCAGTTAGGGTGTCCAGGTTCAGTCAGACTTTAGTGATTACACTTTAACATTAACACCTGTTAAAATAATTTCAACTCAAATGTCCGCTTACTAGCTTTTTCTGAAATTTCACTGGCACTAAACTTCAGGTCAAGACGATATGCCTGTTATTCCCAGTATGTATTTACAGTAAACTTATTTAATTTTTTTATTGCCCAGTAAAAACTAAATTTTACCTTTGGCTGCAACAAATATTACTTTGACCCAGAAATTATGTTAAAAACACTGCAGAGTCATCTGCTACTCGTAAATTGTGACAGAGCTGCTGTCTGGTGTGATCATGGACGTTGTGTGGCAGTTAGCAGGCCAGTAGCTGCTCCTCAGGACAATCTCAAAACATCAAAACTAACTAACTTTTAATGCAGGCATTATACATTTTCACAAGTGCAAAATAGTAGAAGAGTAATATCTATATCATATGTAGAAGGTACCTACAATATTTTTAATTGTGTGTACAGGCAATACCTTTTGAACTTTCTTTCTGTTTCATTAAACAATTATGTTTTAATGCTGTATGGTGATTGTAACATCTGCCAACTTGGCTGTACACTCTACATTGTCAATGGGAAGCTTGCCAAGCCAGGCTGAACAGCCCCAAAGGGCCACTGCAAGGACCTTGGCAATTCAAACCTACTCACTTAAAGCCATTAGTGCCCGAATGTTTACGCTCCTCTCCCTTAGCCAACAAGGCATGGATGGTTCCCAAACAGAAGTGGTAATGAGGTCCTAAGTAGCCTGGCGGCTTCCACATAGAAACACTGGAACAGAGCTGGCCAGTTCGGTCAGCTGCAGGGAATCGAGGCATAGAGAGGCCCGCAGTCCACTGTTGCCTGCTCACATGGGACTTAAGGCAAATGTGATCCTCATACATTGTTCTGGCATGCATAATAGAGCCTTTTCAGGGCTCCTCAGGGGAGACCTGGGAGCCTGATCTTAAAGAAGTAATGTGACGTTGGTTTGATGCCTCCTTTCTACCTTTGTCTAGAAACCTTGTTTATGGGATGTTGTCCTATGACTCATGTCTGCCTGCATTTGCATTAGCTTTAAGGAAAGTTCAGGACAGATAAAATAACAGTAGTTTGATATGATCTCCCTTCCCATTCTCTGTGTGTCTTTTTAGAATGGTCAGGCCAGGCTGTCCAATCATTCTGATCCACTTCTTCAGCATTTTTGCACAGTCGGGAGGTATGACATGAAAATATCCTGAAATGTGCTGAAGTCTCCACAACAGTATATTAATTTTGGGGGTTAAGAACAGTTTATTTAATAAGCTCAAATACATGTTTTTCCTTTTAGCTACTACTCAGGATATCCTGTATCCATATGGACCCGGCCATAGGGATCTAGAAACCCCCAAGATGGATGATGGTAGTTCTCCTGAAATTACCTTGCTCGTCCCCTTCATTTTCTTCAATGTCCCCTACCGTTCCATCTATGTAAGACTTAATCAAAACTCTTATTATTGAACAGAGCTGTCATCCATCAGACTTATGCTGTATATTACAGTTTATGATGCTAAAAATACAACCATGTCCTTTATTTTCACAGGTCAACAACAACGGTGTGATCTCTTTCAGCGTACAGGTTAGTCAGTTCACACCAGAGGCTTTTCCCCTGAGTGATAGCAGATCATTCATTGCCCCCCTATGGGCGGATGTCCACAATGGCATACGCGGAGATGTGTACTACAGAGAGTCCACCGAAGCAGAAATACTGGAAAGGGCAACACAAGATGTCCGGAAGTACTTCAAGAACATGCCCACCTTCACAGCTACCTGGGTCTTTATTGCAACATGGCACCAAGTCACCTTTTATGGAGGAAGCCAGACAACCCCGGTAAACTCCAAAAACCTTTCAACATTTTACAATTACAATATGTGGAGAAAAAATGGTACACACAAAATCAGTGTTAAAACTTAGAAACTTCACAAATAACAATGTTCTTTTTTCTTTTATTCTGTATGGAGCACACAGCCTGAGCTAGTCCCAGTTTGTGCCTCCATAACTCACAGATGACCCAAAAAATCAGTATATGATGCCCTTTTCTAAATTCAGAAAGTCAACAAGTCTACCAAATTGTGAAGATGGAAAAAGGAAAAGGGATATTGAAGTATTATGAATGTAACTCATTCCGCCATGGTTTGCCTATATCTAGAATGTGTAAATTATGGACCATTTAGTCGTTAACACTAGAATTCATTTGGAAAACTAAAAAAATAGACATCTAAGTTGCATATAACAATTGTTTTCATGTCATTTCAGTGATTGTATTGCAGGTATGTATATCTTATTTAGACAAAAAAAAGACCGATAACCACATATACCTTAGTTTTGACTAATGTAGACAGCTAGACATAATTTGACATACAAATTACTAAAGCTGTGTTGAGTGAGAAAATAAAAAAGAAATAAAAACTGACTGTTGTAAGGAAGTAATGCCTGCACACTACCTCAGCGCCAGAATTAGATCGAGAGTTGTCATAATTGACTAAAACTTTGGCCAATGGCTGCAAGTAATGTGTAGGTGTTAATTCCTTGCATCTGTGTGATGTGTGTATAACTACTCATACCTCAGTCCATAAAAAACATAAGAAAATCTTGATTAATATTGAAAGGGCTGTTCTCTTTGTGGTTTTCATTCTTGTGTATGTTTTATATACGAGTGTTTTACTCTTTGTAAAACTAGTTTAATCCTCCTGTTTAATTGAAAGGTGAACACATTCCAAACTGTACTAGTGTCAGATGGCGTGGCATATTTCTCTATGTTCAACTATGGAGAAATTGCATGGAGCACAGGAACAGCCAGTGGTGGAGATCCTTTAACAGGACTAGGTGGGACCACAGCTCAGGTACTCTAACAATGCAAAGGTTATTTCATATGAATGATAATAATTTTATCAATATATGATTAAGATGTCACCTCACATTTCTCACAACTTTACCCTTTTCAGTCAGGTTTTAACGGTGGAGACATTGGTCACTTCTTCAACCTGCCGGGATCACGGTCAAATGATGTAGTGAACATTGAACAAACAACCAATGTAAATATTCCTGGGCGATGGTTCTTCCGCGTAGACACTGAACTGATAGATCCTGCCAATGGATGCAGCTATAATGGCAAGTTCAAACACGCTGATAACACTGATAAATATGTATGTACACACAGGATGATCTTTTGCAAAATAGCCACAGCATCTTCAGTTTAGCAAAATAAAAGAACAGTCAGTGAAATTTTGGAATGAATTGCCTTTCCTACGTTGTTTCCAGGGCGTTATTACAGACGAGGGGAAATCTTTTGGTTGTCTGACCAGTGCTTACAACGGTGCCGCTGCCTTGACATCAACAATGACGTGCAGTGCCAGGCAGCTCCATGTGGGCAGCTGGAGACCTGTGAGCAGCAAGAGGGGGCCTTTTACTGCCAGCCGACCAGGACCAGTACTTGCGTGGTATTTGGTGACCCTCATTACCACACATTTGATGGCTTCCTCTATCACTTCCAAGGAACTTGCTCCTACCTGCTGGCTCGGCCGTGCTGGGAGGTGGCAGGGCTGCCTTTCTTCAGTGTGGAGGCCAAAAATGAAAACCGTGGGGTTGCCTCTGTTTCCTGGCTCAAAGATGTCACAGTGGAGGTGTATGGTCACAGAGTCATGTTACCCAAAGGCAGTTTTGGAACAGTCCAGGTAAGGATCTGTGGACCCCTTTATATCAGGAATTACCACAATATTTGCCTTATGTGTGCTATTTTGGGTTGATTTGGGTTACTTGGCTTTAAGTCCTTTCCCAGTCTCATCAGGATGATTTGGGAGGTAAACAGATGATGATTTAGATGCTGGTGAAATTACAGGCTGATTATTGAATACACACACTTTAAGAGTTTTGTTATAATGAAAGGATAGGACAAAAGTGTAATATTCTTACCTTTCTTCTCTTCCTTACTACAGGTGGATGGCTTGATGAAAACATTGCCGGTCCAACTCCAGCTTGGTGCCGTCAGGGTGTATCAGTCTGGGGTTGCTGTTGCTTTAGAAACAGACTTTGGACTCTTGGTAACCTATGATGGCCAACATTATGCATCAATCTCCCTACCCAGCTCCTACTTCAACAACACTTGTGGCCTTTGTGGTAACTACAACGATGACCCTGCTGATGATCCTGTGCTTCCTGACGGCTCTTTAGCAGAAAGCGTGGTGGAGTTGGGGGGCAGCTGGCGAGCAGAGGACACAGACTGGAGGTGTACAGATGGCTGTGCTCAGAACTGCAGCTTATGTGACCCTCTTACAGAAGCCTTCTACTTTCGCTCAGATTACTGTGGCCTCATCAACAAAACCGATGGACCTTTTAGAGACTGCAGGGCAGTAGTGGACCCAACAGCCTTTGTGTATAGCTGTGTATATGACATGTGTAGCAATAGGGATAACATCACAACACTCTGCCAGGCCATCCAGGCCTATGCTCTGGCCTGTCAGGCCCTGGGTGTTACAATACGACCCTGGAGATCCCGTACTTTCTGTGGTGAGATTCTGTTTAATTCAGTTTACACCAACTTACAATACATAAATGAATTTGTCATCTGACGTAATTCCTTTTCTTTTATTGGTTCTCAGCTTTGTCATGTCCAGAGTTCAGCCAGTATCAAGTATGCACAAGTGCCTGTCCAGCTTCCTGCTCAGACCTTACTGCTCCTTTGTATTGTGCCCACCCTTGTACTGAGGGTTGCCAATGTGATCCAGGTTATGTTCTTAGTGGCAGCCGCTGTGTACAGCGTGATAACTGTGGCTGTGAGCATAATGGACTTTATTACCCCCTTAATTACACTTTCTGGGCAGGCCTGGGTGGTGAAGAAGGTGAATGTTCCCTCCGCTGCACTTGTGGGCCTGCTGGGGAAGTATCCTGCTTCAATGAGTCCTGTAAGGAGGGTGAGGTGTGTGTTGCAGAGGTGGGCCTGTTGGGTTGCTACCCTCGTAGGGAGGGAGTGTGTTCAATCACTCAAAACTCTGTGACATCCTCCTTTGATGGTACCTTCCTACTGTTCCCTGATGACAGCTCCTACTACCTGCTGAAGCTGTGTGGTGCAGTGCCAACTAATGGCTCAATGGTTGAGGTAAAGATAGGCAGGCGCCTGGTGAACAAGGGCCCTGCTTGGAAAAGACCTGTGGTAGTTACAGTGGCTAACCTGGAAGCTCAGATAGGAGGGACGGATTTTGACACAGTAAAGGTTAGTATTTTTTCTACTGTATCTTTTCATTTTAGAATTTTTAAATACATTATATATTATACATACATACAGAATATATGCGTTATATATACAGGACTATATACATAGTATATATACTGTGTTATTATATATATTATTCAAATATAATCTAATTTACTTGCCTATAGCTATTACAATTTTTTTTGTTCCAGGTAAATGGTGAACAAGTGGTGCTTCCATATGTCCATCCAATGGAGACAATGATGATATACAGAGCACCAGGCAACGCTACAGTTGTGGAGTCCCGTGGTCTGCTTCGTGTCCACTACACACGCCAGGGGTTCCTCAACATTTCTCTCTCCACTGTCTTCTACAATGTTACTTGTGGTCTATGTGGTGTCTTCAATAGCAATGCCACCGATGACCTTCGCCTACCTAATGGACGCCTGGCAGAGTCTACAGAACAGTTCACTGAGGGGTGGCGGTCCATTGCTGATGACCTTACCTGTAATGGTGACTGTGATGACCTGTATCGCATGTGCACAGACTTGCGTCTCTACCAGAGTCCTTGGATGTGTGGCAACATCAATGACCCTGGAAATAGTTCATTTCTGGCATGTCATGCAGTGGTCAACCCCTCGCCATTCTTCAGGAACTGCTTGTATAACATGTGTGTAAAGGAAGGGAACCGTTCAGCCCTATGTTCTTCACTGCAGGCTTATGTCACCGCCTGTCAGGATGCTCAAGTCGGCCTCACTTCCTGGAGGAGTGCCACCAACTGCCGTGAGTAGATATTGCTGAGTATATAACAATTGTTTTAAATTTGGTGACTAACACAGTTTTTCAACAAAACATGGGTACTTGGCACACTTTGTGTTAAATGTACAAATCTGTTTTTTGTGGTTCTCAAACCTTTTCTGTTATCTTTGTAGCATGCTTTAATAGCACACAAGGACAACAGCACTGTTGTTTCTTTATTAGTACCACATGAATGAAACTTATAGACCTTTTTCACAGCAGACATAATAAGAAAATACATATTAAGACATAGAAACACATAGAAAAAAAGCACAGGTGGAATTAATAATAATAACAATATGGCTCTGTTATTGCAGCAATATTGCTTTGCAAGGTTGCAATTAATTTCATTGTGAGTTACAGCTGTGAAAATGTTGGTCGTATAATGTGTCCTAGATATTTTTACCAGATTTCAGCAGCAACCTAGTTTCAAAATGTCATTTGATACTTCTCATTCTACTCATTTGTCATTTGAAATCACTACTGCAGCATGATCTACTCCTTGGCTGACTGTTCAATATGTGTATATGTGGTTCGATTCACATGCAGTTAGTTACTGACATTTGTCCTCAGCAACCGTGATAAAAAATATATAGTATACAAACAGAAGCTTTGTATTTAGCAGTTTTTTGAGAAAATATTAGATCATATTGAACATACGTGGTTTGAGAACATGGACAGTTTTGCTATAACCTAGCTCACATGTACTGTAAATGGTGGTGAGTCCACCTCTACTGCAGCTGCTGTATACAGAAAAATGTTTCAGAGTCATTGCTCAGACCTACAGAATTGTGAATATTTGATATACAAAAGAAAATCTTTACCTTGGATTATTCTTCTAATATGGACTTGGTCTTTGTAATTCCTTGTCTGTTGCTTTCTCTTGTCTTGCTCTTCTCTCTCAGCTCTTCCCTGTCCAGAGAACAGTCATTTTGATGAGTGCACCAGCGCCTGCCCTCTGACCTGTGCAAACTTGTATGAACCTGAAGAGCCATGTCCTCTGCCATGCCAGGAGGGGTGTCAGTGTGAGGAAGGCTTTGTGCTGCGGGATGGCCTGTGTGTGTTACGCAGCGATTGTGGCTGCATGAGCCATGGGCGCCAGCTGGCCACTAATCAGACTTTCTGGACGGACTGGGAATGCCAGGAGCGCTGCTACTGCAATGGCTCTGACAACAGTGTATACTGTCAGCTCGCACCCTGTCACGCTGAGGAGTACTGCCAGGAGAATGATGGCTTGTATTTCTGCCAGCCACGCACCGAGGCTCTCTGTGTGGCAGCTGGTTATGGACATTTTCTACCATTTGGTGGGGTACCATTTGAGCTGCAGAGCTCTTGTACTCTTAGGATGGCCACCACCAATTGTGGAAGAGAGAGCAGAGACCATGCAACCATCAGTGGAAGTTTTCCTCAGTTTAAATTGGCAGCTCGTAATGAGGACAGGGACACAGGCCAGGCAATTTGGGTGAGGGGCTTTGTGCTGGAGGTCTATGAGTATGAGATTGAAGTCTCTCGAACCTACAAAAACACTGTCACGGTGAGTGCTTAAGCAGGAATAACAGTAAATGGACCAAGAGCCACTATTATATATTGTGTTCATATTTGAGAGCTCCTGAAAGAAAGAATGAGTCAAATGAACATAAGCTGCTAACTAGTCCTTATTATTAGTATTTATACCAGTAATACCCATTTATTGCATGACCTGTGAAGGTCGTAGTTCAGTTTTATTTGTGAGGACATGTTATTTCTAATCAAGCCGATAGAATAACCAGGCAGTGGGTGAATTCCTCTTTGATTGGCTTAAGGTGGATCTAATTTCAATGGGCATCTTTTATCAGGCTGGATTTGGCTCCGACAAAACCCTGACCCTGAGCGACATTTGGACTGGGTTCACAAACCGACTAAAAGATCTGAGGAGGAACAGAAATGACACACATAATCCAACACCCAACGCACAAACATTTTTTTCTCATTCTCTCCATTTCTGTCTCTTTCTCTCACTTACAATTAGATGATATGAGAAACACATTAGTCTTAATGTTATCCAGTGGTCCCTCGTGTTTCCCCACATATGCAGGTCAATTAGATCAACTATGGATTTGTGCTAAAAATGCTTCTGTATTAGTACTATTTGTGTGTCAGCTCATGCGGATTCAGGAGTTAAACCTGTTTAAACTACTTACCTGTTAACTGGTTATAACTAACCAGTTTTATTGAATCTCTTTTCACTCAGGTTAATAAGGAGCGTTTATACCTTCCTTTAAAGCTGGGGCCAGGGAAGGTCAACATCTCCACCTTGGGCATGCAGCTCATCCTGGAAACAGACTTTGGTCTGAAGGTCGCCTTTGACTGGAACACACTTCTCCTGTTGACTTTACCCCGTGACCTCTACAACGCACCCTGTGGCCTCTGCCAGGGTATGCCACTATCCCCACCTATTCTCACCACCACTGACTGGGGCATGGCTTGGGCAGAGAGAGACACCTTCTGCCAGGTGGGCTGTGGAGACTCCTGTCCGCGTTGCGGCCTGGGGGAGAAAAGCATGCAAAATGATGCCCCTCTCATGGTAGCTGATGCCACCATGAACATCAACAATGACAATGGAGCAAACGAAGTCAACACGGGCATACGTTTCCACATTGGAGATGGACTGTTTGTGTTTGTAGAGCCTGAAGCGGTGAGGCTGTGTGGGCTAATTGTGGATCGAGGAGGTGTGTTTGCACGTTGTCACAGCAAGGTGGCTCCAGCCTTCTTTTATCAAAGCTGCTTGCAGGACACATGTTTGGACCAAGGAGCTCAGGATACAATCTGTAATTGGCTGCAGATCTATGCCAGCACTTGTCAGACCCAAGGAGTGCCACTTACTGGCTGGAGAAGTGATACGCCATGTGGTGAGTTCACCTTAATTTTACTATGTACTTTAATTGTGTGTGCAGTGGTCTCCCCTAGTATTACAAGAAAACCTTCTCATTTATTTCTATTGATATCTACACATGCAGATAATTTTAGTTTCAGAGCTTTATTACTGCGAATAGTTCACAGAATACACTATAAACTATACAATATATATACTGTATATTATATAGGAACTACTTACTACTATATTCTACTAAATATTCATTTAAAGTTGACACTTTTAAATGTATGTAATTTTTCAGGGAAATGAATCAATCAAATCAAAAACTAAACTAGATTCAAATTGATTGTGTTTGGCAAAAATCTCAAAGAACCATCTAAATTTACTGTGTGACAGAATACCATAAGAAGTGAGAAACAACACTTGCTGCATGAACGGCAATAAAAGCAAATATGAGGCAAATACTTCACACAGTCACTAAATTGTTCTAGCATGTAACTCTCCCTGTTTATCATTTACTGTTTGTGTCCTGGTTAAACAGATGAGATACACATGCTAATTTGTGTGCTTTGGAGGCGTTGGCAGGGATATGTTTGAACTTTATAGAGCCAGGCTGTTCCCCTTGCTTGCCTTTATGCTAAGCTATGCTAACAAGGTTCAAACCTATATTAGCTCAAAATGTCAACAAATGATGCTTGATCTATCCTTGTTGACAAACATTCACCCCTGGAAAATCAACACTTATTTACACTGTAGACACACTATACACTGCATACACTGCAGTAAAATCAATACATACTGTAATATATTTGCCAACTATCTGCTCCTAGTCCAAAGCTGTCCACCTAACAGCCATTACTCCAGTTGCATGCCGGTTTGCCAGCCCCAGTGCGCCCCAGCCCGTGGTCAGAGGGACTGCAGCCAAGACTGTGTGGAGGGCTGCCAGTGTGACCAGGGCTATGTGCTCAACGGCAAGAGCTGCATCCTACCTCAGAACTGTGGTTGCTACACTGACAGCAAGTACTATGAGGTCAGTCTGGCACTACCTGACCTCACCGTGAGCAAATATCAGGCCAGAGTTTGATCAATCTTTAGTCAATTTCTTTAAGTTTAATGTTAACTGTACAGATTTTACATGAATACTGAATGTCAAGACAAGAAATATTAAAAATATATTTTTTCATTTTTAAATCAACGTTCCTTTCTGATACATTTAGTGAAGTATAGAAATTTTATGGAAGAACATAAACTAAAGTTTTCTGATTTAGTTAATAAAATGCCAACATTTAATTTTGCAAATTAGTATCAGAATCTTAGTAATAGCCTCCTAATGTATCATGTAAATGAATTACGTAAATAGATGCTGTGTTAGACTTTTCTGTCAATAAACTAATCAACTCCTCTTTATTTCAGCCCAAACAGCTGTTTTGGAACAGTGACTGTACAAAACGCTGTCAGTGCATTGGACGAAACCTGATCCAGTGCGACCCACGGCGCTGTAAGGCAGAGGAAGAGTGCACCCTGCGGCACGGAGTGAGAGGCTGCTTTGCACGCCGCTCACAGCACTGTGTGGCTTCCGGCGGTGGGGTCTTCAGGACCTTTGATGGAGCATCATTGCGCCTCCCTGCCTCTTGTTCCTTTGTCTTGTCCACAAACTGCCACAAACTGCCTGATCTCTCCTTCCAGATCATTGCTAACTTTGATAAATGGAGCACACCCAACCTCACCACGATTTCTCATGTATATCTTTACATCAATGAGGAGAATATACTCATCTCTGGCAGCACTATCAAGGTGAGAGAAGTGTTTGACTATATTCAGTTAGTCACTATATCAGCCAAATTTAGGAAATTACTGTGGTAATTTCAACCATAGATAGATAGATAGATAGATAGATAGATAGATAGATATACATTTATTGTCATTGTACAAGTACAATGAAACATTGTTTGGAACAAGCCAGCAGATGCCCAGAAATTACTTAAAGCATAAAAAAGATATCACAAAACTAGAACTAGATTGAAATATTACAAAAGAATAGAGTAAAACTAAAACTGTGAGCCATATATGTACATACATAATATGTACATGATGATTAGCGTGCAGGTGGGTTGGTAGATTATATACATTCACATCGGTCGGGATATATATAGAATGTAATGTGCATGAGCATTGCGCAGAGGTATGAATATTGCACAGAATGTAAATATAAATATACATAATAAACATAAACATGTAATAGTATTGCAGACAGTGTGATAGAAATTGAGTGTCCAGTGTCCAGAATAATTAAATAAAAACGGGTGTGAACTACAATGCAGCAGTGAGAGTGTAGGTGAACAGTTCAGTCCAGTGGATTTGTTGGTGGGGGGAGTGAGTGCTGTGAATTGTGATGGCTGTGGGGTAAAAACTGTTCTTTAGTCGTGTTGTGTGGGCATACACGCTTCTGTAGCGCCTGCCGGATGGCGGTAGGGTAAAGAGTTTTAGTCCAGGATGGTTTAGGTCCTTGATTATTTTGCTAACACCGAGTGTGGTGGATTTCTTCCAGTGATGGAAGCTGAGCGCCTGTAATGCGCTGGGCTGTATTGATGATGCTCTGCAGGGCCTTCCTGTTCTCTGAGCCAGAGCACCACACAGTGATGCAGTTTGTGATCACCGACTATGATGCACCTGTAGAAGTTTGCCAGCAGCTGTTGTGGAAGCTGAGCTTTCTTCATGCTCTGCAGAAAGTGGAGCCTCTGAAGTCCTTTTTTTTTGCCATCACTGATGTGTTGATGGTCCATGACAGGTCCTGACTAATGTGATGTGATGAACCCCTCCAGGATCAGTTTGTCTTTTTTAAGTTCTGGGCGTAGTTTTTTCCTTGCTCCAGTGCACCAGATTCTCAACCTCTTCCCTGTAGGCTGATTCGTTGTTGTTTTAGATCAGACCTATCATGGTTGTTTCATCTGCAAACATAATGATGGTGTTCGAATTGTGGGTAGGTTTGCAGTCGTGTGTGAAGAGGGAGTACAGGAGGGGGAAATAAACTAAAAAGTACGGTCTGTGTGGGGAGCTCCGGGCCGCTGCGTCCATGCGCGCCGCCACCTTAGTCCATGCATTTCTTAGTCCAGATTTCTATTATGCAGTTAAATTGCATTGATTCTGAAATGGATGAAGTGTATCTAACCTTACTTCACAAACAATTAATACTATAAAACCACCTGGTAATCTCCCGGTCTGTCATCTTTAACTATTTCCTCACATCTATAATAATATTTTAGTCCCTCATACATTTTCAATCATTCTCATTAAAATCACTGTATGATATTGTTTGTTCCATCAAAGTTATAACTTGTATATTGGACTTTAGTCCTGCCAAACAATAAAGCTGCGCCAAACAGTATTTTTAAATGAACAGTGGATCAATTAACTAAGTGCCATGAGAAAAAATATTGAGTAACCCACAAAGTATTCCCACCAATCACTTCTACAGAGCCTTGTAGTTTCTTTCAGCTCACTGTTTTGGCTTTATTACACAGCAGGCAGGCTCTGATAAACTGATTGTATCCTACCTGCCCAGCACCAAATAGTGGACAGACAAATAAACCAACTACAGTATTTAGCAGCTAAAGACCTAGATCATTTTGTCATGAGTTGTTGGAAACCATAACAGAACCTGAAAAGGAGGGAATATTGGACTTTGATTTGTTAGGTGTCCAAAGACGGGCCCCAACTGAATGTTGATCTTGCTCTGTGTCTGCAGGATGTGTAAACTGGCAATAGTTTGAAAGCTTTTCAGCCATTAACAAATTTAAAGTTGTGTATAACCCTAAATGACCAAAACTATGCAACATTTGCATAGAGTCATACATTTTTCAGACTCAGTAATGTCAGTTACTCACAAACATCTACTGTAGTTTGTTTAACAACACCCACCATAAGCTACTGGTCTTATCAGTATCACATGAGTGCAAAGCTCATCACTGTGCAATTTAGAATTGAGTAATATTGTGTTTTATTGCAAATGAATTCAACTTTCATTTGTTAAAGGAAAATTTTTTCTTCATATATTTTTCTTTAACAATTTTCTATGTTAGGAGATTTTTTGTTAAGATTATCAGTTTACTTTCTTCTGGCTGTATGCCACCTGCTGTCAAATACCTTTGTCAATCCTGTTCACAAGAAACTAAACAAAAGGAGCCCATTGCAGTCTGTCTATTCTTTCCTGAATACTTTAATGAGCTCTTGCAGTCCAATTTACAAATTACTCACTGTAAGAGCCTGTAAGAGCTCTTCAAGTTCTAGCTTCGGGCCATATCATTCTAGTGTTAATGATCTGCTGATTGTCTCTAACTTTGGTTGCTGGTTACCAGCTTGAAATGCGTGAGCCACTGGAGATTTTTCTGTGCATGGTTTATCCTGTTCCTATGATTATGTCTTACTCATACGATGGATGTCCATATGGTCTATCTAAAGAGCTTTGTGTCTTCGCAGGTCAATGGCACACCAGTATCAGTACCATTTCTGACTGGGCTGATGACTCGTCTGTCCACATCCGAAGGTTTCATTGTCATCGACACACCTCAGGACATCCAGGTTCGATACAATCGCTTTAACACCCTCAGCATCACGATGGGCCAGCGACTTCAGAACAAGGTGTGTGGCCTTTGTGGGAATTTTAACGGAGACCCCAGCGATGACTACATTACCTCTAGGGGCAAGCCAGCTGTCAGCGCCCTGGAACTGGCCCAGAGCTGGAAGACCAATGGAATGCAGAACAGGTAGACCAGACATTGTGGAATATATCATGTGACTTTTTACTGCACATGCATACAAATGTGCAATTCCTGTGAGGTCATTACCAGAACATTAAAGCCAACCCAACTTCTTTTATCCTCAACTTATTGTTTTGGTTTTATCTCCACTTTCTTAAAGCCATTTTCCTGTAGTAGACGTTAACTGCTTCCTGTGAAAAATGCTTTGATAAACTGTACATTTCATGCACCACCAAATGAGAAAGTTGGTCTTCAGTTGGTTCATCTAAAAAAACAGATGTTTCCCTCAGGAGTTCAAAACAATCAAAACAGAACTAGACTCTTTGACCTTGGTTTGGGCTAACGGGGTGGCACATTTGCTAGCAAGTGTTTGCTGGTGTATGACTATCTGTGCACACAATTGTATGGGGGGTTTGGTATAGAAGGTGAGCTAGGCTTAGTGTGCTGTTGTATGGGACTGAGGTGAGGATTCATCAGTTGTGCAGTTTGACCTGTCAGGAAGAATAACTGGTTATGTCTCACTTCCTCAGTGGTGTGGTCTCAAAATACAAATAAAATAATAGCAAATAGTCCAGTAAGATAATAACTATGCTGGATGTCAATCTTTCTCCTATAGTTGTGATGAGACCCAGTATGTGGCTCTGGCTCAGTCCTGTGACAACACAGCAGTGATGGCTCTCCAGGGTGAAGATGCCTGTCAGAAGCTCACCCAGATAAAGGGCTTCTTCCAGCCCTGCCATGGCTTGCTGGATCCCCGACCTTTCTACCAGTCCTGTTACCTGGATGGCTGCTATAATCACCGCAAGGCTCAGGTCTGTGGTTCACTTGCAGCCTATGCCGAAGCCTGTCGCTCCCTGGGCACCCTCACCACCAAGTGGATCACCCAGGAAAACTGCTGTAAGGGAACCACAAGGCGCCAGCCTCTTTGAGCCGTACTGATTCCAACACAATCAGATGATAAGACAATACACATTATTTTACAGTGTAAATCATGGAATTAATAAGGCCCAAGTAATCAGTCTCTACAATGCAAAAGGAAAGAAATGGAAACTGGAATTTTGAATATTGAGAGTGAGCTTAGTTCATTTCACCATCTTGAGACAGCTGCACTGAAGCTTTGTTTGTCCCATCCCATGTACAAGTTGCTCCAGACAAACCTTTTTATTGTGTTATTTTAACTCGGAGCATAAGAGAACATTACGTGTGACAGCTAACATTGTGTGTGGACGTATCTTTAGCAGAATGGATCTATGACCCCTGTGCAGGAGAGATCTGCACAAACTTCACATGTGAGCTGGAAAATGGAGGGGACCTGTGTGGCTGTCCAGAACTACCCACCAGCACTGGAGGTGAGTGCTTTGCATAGTACCAACATGATATCTACATCTACATCTAGCTTCCTGTCTGTTCAAATATGTTGAAAGTTGCCTCTAGCTGTGAATTTTAAAGGTCTATGAAACCTTTTAAGGGTTTCACAGTGTTTCTTCAGCTATGTATAAAACATTTAATCATTACTCCTTCCAGAGAAGAACATTTAAACCGCAGTCACTTTCCACTAACATGCAGTAATAGTGTTATTCTGAACCTACAGCAAACATGGAGTAATTGTAATGTATGTCTGCGGCAGGTGATGATGATATTATCCAGGCCGAGGTCACATGTAAGCATGCTCAAATGGAAGTTTCCATCTCCAAGTGTAAGCTCTTCCAGCTGGGCTTTGAACGAGAGGATGTCAGAATCAACGATGAGCACTGTTCCGGCATCGAGGGAGAGGACTTAATCTCCTTCCACATCAACAACACGAAGGGACACTGTGGCTCCATTGTACTGGTCTGTGAACGTATAATTTAATCTTATTTGAATGTTCAACGTTTTGTTTCTTTGCACATCTTTCTTAATCTCTACCAACCACCACTGATGACAGCCTCTCAAGATTCAAATTTCCCTTTAACTCTCTGACAGTCGAATGGCACACACATTATGTACAAAAACACAGTGTGGATCGAGAGTGTGAACAACACTGGGAATGTCATCACCAGAGACAAGACCATCAATGTGGAGTTTTCCTGTGCCTATGAACTGGACCTGAAAATCTCGCTGGAGACTGTCCTCAAACCTATGCTCAGGTCAGACAGAGAACACATATAACCAAGGATTAACTGCAGAATAAGATGTTCACCTCTAACAAAAGAAAACACTATGGTTACACATAACAACATTGTTCGACTTTCTTCCATCCTCCAGCGTGATTAACCTCACTTTACCGACCCAGGAGGGAAACTTCATCACCAAGATGGCTTTATATAAGAACTCCTCATACCGGAATCCGTACCGGGAAGGGGAGGTGGTGCTCAGCACACGGGACATCCTCTATGTGGGCGTCTTTGTGGAAGGGGCAGATGAAAATCAGCTCATCCTCATAGTGAACATGTGCTGGGCCACACCATCCCGCTACAGCAGTGATCGACTCCGCTATATCATAATAGAGAGAGGGTAGGATGGAGGACTTTAAATTCTTGTACCCACACACACAAGTACACACTTTTTAATGCTCCAACTAATAACTAATAACTTTTTTCTCATATCAAAATTTTGTCCAGGGTGCCTACATTCTGTAAAAATATAGGCAGTATTTTGCTCCAGTTTGCCATTATGTTAAAAAATAAAAAGGTTTAGCAGCTTTGGAGCTTTGTTGTAAGTTTTAATGATATACAGCCAAGTGTGAAAGAAGCAGCGACTATCCTTTTGCAATATGAAGTGAAGGTGATGGCTGAATAGGAACTGTGTGCTGCTAAAAACCACCATACAGTAACTAAAGCACATTTTGTATTTCTCTAATACCTGGCTTTCACTAGGTGTCCAAACATTAAAGACAACACCATTGGCATGGCAGAGAACGGTGTATCACTGACCTGCCGCTTCCATGTCACCGTCTTCAAGTTCATCGGGGATTACGATGAGGTCCACCTGCACTGTGACGTCTCCCTGTGTGACTCAGAAACAAACGCCTGCAAAGTGGTGAGAAAAACAAGAAACAACTCAATCTTAAATCACAGTTGTGATGAAACAATGTCCACTGTAATAATGTGTCTGTACTTTGCATCCAGAACTGTCCACACAAGAGAAGAATGTACTCAGAGGACAGCGAACATAAAGAGCACATATTGAGTGTGGGGCCCATAAGACGGAGAGGTGAATATGGACGAGCCCTGCTTTAAATTTGCAATTCTCCCAGTTTACTTCTACATGCGGGGAATAGTCAAGTGGATTTCTACTGGAAACAAGTCACTTTAATTATACACATTAGAAATAATTCTGATCAAATGTATATAAACACTATCTAACCTGATTTATTCATCCTAGATAATCCTTAATAAAGCAAAATTTAAAGTACAGGACAAAAGCTATTCAAAATTCTTATACTCCAAATCTTTTCTACCACTTTCCAAAGTTATTCAGTCCAGTACCTCAGCTTTTGCAGGATTTTCATGACTCACTTCTGATGTCTCCTCAGAATCTGACTGGTGTGAGCAGGACAACGGCGGCTGCGAGCAGATCTGCAGCAGTAAGCTAACTGGGCCCATCTGCAGCTGCGTGACTGGGACACTGCAACGAGATGGGAAAAGCTGCCGGAGTAAGGACAATAAACACACACAATAATATACACACAACACACACAAAGATGCACAGAGAAGGGATTATATGGTTTAATTTAATAATAGCATGACTAGTAAATATCAGCAGTAAATCAGTCTTGTTTTGAGAAAATCTGCCTCTAGTTCAAATAGTTCTGATCAACATTAACACAGAAACAATTCCTACCACATTACAGTGGCACCAGTCAGGCTAGTTTTAAGGTTTGTCTTCTAGTCTAGTCACACTAAACATATACTGCATGTTTATTACATTTGTAACACAAGAAAAACCCATTCTCTGCAATGTTTCTTCTTTTCTCAGCTGTGAACTCGAGCTGTAACGTTACACCTGAGGGTCCTCTGCTGATTGTCAGTGCTGTGATCTCCATGTTCATGGCTTTTGTTCATACTGCTTTCTTCTCCTAACATCCTGTGAGCTAAGCAAGGCGACAGACGAAACAGGTCAAACATATAAAAGACTTGAAGATGCACCATGCAGCAGCATTGAGTAGCTAGTAGATCAGCTGTGTGCCACACAGAATGCATTATACATTCGCAAATCTTTGAATCAAAATATCATTGATAACACTGAGGGTAAGTCACCTTTCTAGATATGTGGACAGTCAGTTATGATGAAACTGTTAAGTTTGCCCTTTTCCACTTCACAGTGTGTTATTCTTCCCCTCCTCTTCCTCCATCATTGTCATATATCAGGACACCTCATCATGTATTGTCAGCCAGTATGTGTAGTCATTTAATGTGATTGTAACATCTTTCTACATGATAGATCACTGATGTATGCCATAGTCTCTTTTTATATACAACCACCAGATGGCACCAAACTGGATGCCAAATTTTCTGATTCACATATAGGGTTAAAGGTAATGTAAGGCAAGTGAAACCATATGATAAAGATAAGTTGAAGTACATGTATGAAACTTTAAAATTTCAACCCAGGACACTGGTGTTAAAAGCAAGCACATACATACATTATGCAACCCTGGTGCGTAATGAAAATAGCTGCAGGGAGGCACAGTGGCATCATCTGGATAACGACATCTAATCACAGGCATTTGAATCTACACCTGGTATTAATAAAAGTATTATTATGTTACATCGGTTCTGCCCGTATTGTGACTGAATAAGCATAGTTTGAAGGTAGAGCTGGTGTATTTCAGGTCAGTGGGAACCAAGCATGATCATCTTGAGGGTTTTAGGGTCACATGGTTGATGGTGACAGCTAAAGGTAATGAACTACTTGGCTTCTCACATTATACAGTATATAAGGATAACCTTGCTAGCACTTGTGCTCAGACATTGTGTGCTGTGGTTACATGTATTAACCACCTGACCATGAGGAGACACAGCTTGTAGCGTTTTGTTTGGCAGCTTGAGAGAGCATGGAGGGACGCTGGTTGGATCTTTCAACATGTTTGGCAGATATCTATTCTTAAGAATGTGCTCAGAATTACAGATGTCATTTACACCTGGTTGAAGTCCAATAACAGTGTGATCAAGGCCACTTCCTGATGTCATCCAGCTGGTATGATAGGCTTTCAGTTGCAGTACATCCAGTTTGCACCTAGACTAAGATGTGTTTTTCCCTTATCTAGATACATTAATACCAGGTCTAGATGCCCTCTAAATGCCCTGTTCTGATAGTGTTTGGAGCTAAAGTGTGTGTGAGTATAAATCCTCCTGTCTGACCTCCAGACCAACCACTGTAATTATGGTATTTATCTTTCTAAGCTAATAAAGTCTACAGCACATTGTGGCAACAAACAGGCTGTGGATCATGTAAAACTATGTCACAGGATATTTCATAATGGAAACAGTGGGAGAGTACATGTAAATGGTGGTGGTTGTGGTGGTTTATCTTCGATGTCAAAGTGGAGTTTCTGAATGAAGTGAGTATTTATGTGTGAGGAGAGCACCTTGTGAAGCAAATAGTCTTACTGTATATTTTAACTCAAATTTTGGTGTCATTAGATTGGTACCCAGGCTGTGGTGTGGCTGTTAAAATGCAAGCAGTTGTGCCATTAAAATATCTCATTTCTGTCATTTCTGTCTTAATCAGTTTTAGTTGTCTCATGTCATTACATTTTTTTCTCAAAGTTCTGCCATAAATACTGAGTGTTGGCTCTGACTCATTTTGAACATGAGTAGGAAGGACATGTGCTGACCTATTACTGTAAAACTGTCAAAAAAGTATTGGAGTTGAATGAAGTACGGACTCTGGTCAGTTGAGTTCAGTTTGACGCCTTCTGCATGTTAAGTGTCGGTGTCACTGCAAATTTTATGTAAACCTTCAGTGTTTCTACTGGCTCCAATGAAAATTCAGTTTTGAATTACAGACATGTTTGACTACCTTCTGTGTATAAATGTACAGTCCTTGTCAGTTTGGTGGTATGTGTCGCAACTTTTGTAATAATCAGTATCTTTTTGTGTGTGTTTAAAAACGTGACCAAAAGATGTTTTATCCTTTGAGAGCAGAACCACCCAAACATAAATAAATGAAGAAGTTCTCAAAGTCAAGTGTGAGTCAAGCTTATTTGATGCACAGCATGCAGCCATTCAGTCTATACACCACACCCTGTGTTCTATACAATTTTCTTTACATATCATTAATACGTATAAAGACTACTGTTCGTTTGTATTACACCTGTTTCTGACAGGAAGTAAACTTGGATGAATCCAGCTGTATCCTAGCAACATAGTTCCAGTGAAATGATTGCTCTCATTAAGTCCACAGCTTGTGTTTGTATTTGTTCATGAAAATTGCTAAATCAGATTCTTTCCATGACGTAACATGCAGTGTGCCTGGATCACTGCATGTTTCTGTTGTCATCCATTAATTAGATATTAATGCAAGGAAACTGGATTCACAAAAGTAGCTGTCAAATCAGTTTCATTCTTATTCATGTCAGCAAAAATCAAAATATCACCAAGTTAATACACAGTTAATCTAGGAAACATACACATGCGTATGTTCTCAAAATCACTCAGAATCACTATCTTCCTTTGTGCCACTCGTTATGCTTAGACGAAAAATATTGTACATTTTTATCTGCTCATAAATCAAACTGAAACTAAACGTGAAGGGGGCGAAATGTCTCCATCTCCAGTGGAAATTACATTGACACAACACAGCAGTATGAGGTAAGTAAAACAAAAAGTGAATTAATTTTCACACGATCTTAGTTAGTCATGCGTTTACCTTTTCCTCACAGGCAATAGTCAGTTTAAATTAGAAATGAGCAGTTCAGCTTTTCCTTGCTGTCTAAGCAGGCGATATAAAGTGCCTGAAAAGGGCAGGTTGATGTAGTAAACACTGAAAGTGAAACTTCTATAGGTTCTATAACATAAGACTTAATAGTGGAATGAATGTAGTGAAAAGTGAGTGACACATTTTAAATGAATCTTTTTCAGCTTCAACTTGCATTAATGTTTAATTTTTTACCTTTAGAGAAGCAGAGGATAAACACAAGCTGGGACATGTTTGACTACGCGGTTAAGACTCTTTCAGCGCACTCAGTCTCATTGTGTCACACGTAGAGCAGTCAGATGACTTATCATTTAAAAGCCATTCAAATGTGTTCTGTCAACATGCTGCTACTGAAAGGCTGGTTCTTGACCTCAATTTCCTCTCTTTGTGGTGAATGTTTGGCCTGTTGTATATCTATGATTACATAAGTTTATGGGTGTGTGCAAGTATGTATGTGTATCTGACTCTTTCATAACCATTAGTGATTGTCACTTACTACACGTCATAAATATTAGTTGCACTTAAACAACTGTCGCGATTCTTCTGTTATATTTCTTCTACTAATACTATTTCAATGTTTCCACAGTAAAGTTGAGACAATGCGTTATTTAAAAAGACCATTATTGGTCTTTTTACTGTGCATTTATCACCCATTATTTTTTTCAGAATAATCAGGAATACTTAAAATGAAAAAGTGTTCGATGTGAATAGTTGTATTCAATATTTATTATATGTACATAAAATTTAGTGGAGTAAACAGTAAGCATGGGATGTACTGGTGTAAGAACACCAGTTCATTTGTACTCACAACAGTGAGCAATACCTTACATTTATATTATTATTATTTACCTCTGCTCATATTTGTAACATTTGGCTCTTTTGTAAGTGGACTTTACTTTGTAAGTGACTTTATTAATGAAAAAAAGGGAAACCCTGTAGTGTATCCCTGTCCAAAATATATCCCCTAGATAATAATATTAATGATAACTGATACTTTATTAATCCCCTTAGGGAAATTCTTGTGGACATGCAGCTGCAGTTTAGAGGTCAAGGGTTAGGGGGTTCAGTATCTTGTCCAGGGATACTTCGAAATGTGGCTTGGAATCAGGGGAACCGGGAGTCGAACCGCCAACCCTGGGGTTCATAAAGAACTACCCTAGCAACTGAACCACTGTCGCCCCTAATAAAACACATTTAGAAATTTTAGCTGTAAATTATTTGCATTGTATTGAGTGACTTTTATAGTCACCTGCAGCTCATTTATCTCTTTTTAAAAGGGCATTTACCTCGTTCTGTTATTTGTTTTGCTGCTTTCTTCCTACTTACTTCCTTCAGTCTCCTGTTCAGCAGGTGAAATATACTGTATGTTCAGTTGGGTTAAGGTCTGGTGATCTGGCTTGTCTAAAAACATCTACATTTTCCTTCTGATTAAGTACTTTGTTGAATAGGCCAAGAGTTTTGGATAAATGTCTTTGTGGATGATGACACTTCGCCCAATTAGTTTTGATGCATTTCTGTGTAAATTAGCAGACCAAATGTTTTTGTAAATGGTACGGTGGTGTAGTGGTTGTGTATGTATCTAAGTGTAAATGCCATCAAACAGCAAAACCTCTGAACTTTCATCAAGTATAGATCATTTGAACGTAAACCCAAGTGTCATCAGTGTACAACAAACACAAATGAATTGGCCTTATGTCAGTACTCTTAGAGGGGATACTAAAGGGGATATCAAAGCAAGCTTTTTCAGAATAAAGCTACAGCAGTGAGGCTTTACCAGAGTCTATAGTAATTATAATCAGAGCAGAGTTGTTCTACTCACACCATACTCAAGATTAGTTTCAGTGCATCTGGTCTTATTTCATCATGTTACAAGTATTTGATTGTGCATGATTCATTAATAAAAGTATCTAAGTTAAGTGACTCACTGTACAGCTCAGGTAAACGTGAAGTTTATAGAAAAGGATTCCCTGGGTTTGGTTAAACACGAGTACTGTTCAAGGTGTTCCCTCAATGACATGCAAGCATAAAGCATGTAGACCTCGCCCAGGGGTGGGGAAGCCAAGAGAAGGTTTATGTTTGCATGTGTTTGAATGAAGGGATTGGTTTTGTTGTAACCCAAGGTCTGTCTTAGTTGTAATTATTGTAATTATTTTGGAGAGGGTTTTCACCCCGATTTTATCTCACACTGATAGCAACCTCAAACCAGCCTGTGAGCTGTTTCATTTTTATTGCATGCATGTACTCTGCCTTGTTACGTAACACAGCATTCTGATTTATTATCAACAATAACTCTTATGGGGTGCACAGTACATGGCTGATATTTTTATCACATCTCTGCCGTCCAATTTAATCCCTGCTAATCCATAAAGTATAAATTGTGTTCATCCTTCTGGGTTCACTGATATATGCAACATACAATTTACTGAAATCCACACTAGTGGTATGTGAAACTGATCAGTCAGTCAGTCAGCGGGCTGCTTCAGAGTGATTCATATTGAAATATCTAAACAGTTATTAGGTGGTTTGCAATGAACTTTCATACTGCGTACAATTGATAATGAAACCTACTGACTTTTCAAATTACTAGCATGCTTTACTTTTTATTTATCCAGTACCTTTATAGTTTTACATTTATGACAAAATACTTTCAGCACTGATGTTCCCATCAGCCTCAGCTCTACATTGGGTTTAGTTATAGTTAGCAAATATTAGTACACTAAAACTCTAAACTAAGTTGTGACTGTTGTGAACATTACACCTGCTTAACATCAGTGTGTTAGCATTGTCATTGTGGTGACATTAGCATTTACTGGTTGAACACAGCTTTATATTTCTTCTTTAGACATCTATTTCCTGCCCTATTTCTCATCATATTATCTTTGCACATTTAAAATCCTCCTTATGCTTACTGTGTTGGGCATGTCCATACATATCCAGAGCAGTGATGCTTACATGGTCCAGTGTGAAACAAAATGTACAAAGCTTTAGATTTGTTTTTACACTCCATTCTATTAGTTATATTTTGTCTTGTTCGGCAACCTTTTACTACATTTCATCCGTTTTGAGGCTACCCAGCAGCATTCATCTTTTTTGTGAAACACCCAAACCAATCACTGTTCCCAGGACTGAAGAAAATTCTGTGAACAAAATGTTAATTACAGGTTATCTCAGAAGGCAAAGAAGTGACAAGAAAGTGGCTGGAATTTGACGTCTGTTCTGATGAACCCACAGTCACCATCAGCAATGACTGGAATGTGTCAAAGTCAGCAGTCACATTCTTCTTCTTAATTATGAGGTTTGTAGAAATAAATTACTTCAGTGAGTGTTTCTGGTTTTATTCGAAGCACTGTTTGAGTCAAGCCTGTTTGTTCCCTGTAGGACAAATTGTGTGTACATTAATTGTTTCCATGATGTGGTATCCAGGTGTGAATGAAATCAAGACAAAATATCTAATTATACACAAGCAGTTTAAAATGTAATAATTAAATGGGCTTGGGGGTTTTTTTCCCCCAAGGGAGCAAAACCATTTTTATTTGCATTTTAAACTTCATTACAGGTGAGATTTATCAGTATGGTGTTCACTCCATCTAACAGCATGTAAACCTTTAATTGTATTCAGTTGAACTAACTGCGTGTGATAATATAATTTCATGTCAAGTGCCTCTGAAGCATTAGACTTTGCTCAGCAAATTTAAGATTGCAACCAAAAGATTAAAGTGAATATGGAGGGTTGAAGGACCCGTAATGGTTTATGAGGCAGTAATCAAGCTTTTTATCAGGCTCAGTTTCTGTGTCAAGTCAGAACCACAGTCTAAAGATCAAAGTATGGTCAGCAAGTCTCTCTGCTAGAAGCCAAACTTTTGGAAGGTGGAAGAGACAAGAGCTGTTAATGCATAGTTTTCTAATCACCAAAAGAACAAGTCTTACTTCAGAGAAGCAAGAATTGTATTGTAAATCTCTGTTTAAACATTTCTTTTGCTATAGTACCACAAACTGCAAACAGCAAACTGAACTTATCACCATCTTGTTAAAGAATTGTAAATTAAATGCTGAGTGTAATTATAGTAAAAAAACAGTAAGAAAACGTTTTTTTTGTATCTTTGCCCTACTAAATGGTCTTTCTAGATTAACTAATACTTCATTACGTCCACAAAGTTCCTCAGCTACATATGGTGTTTTTGCATTATCAGCAAAAAAGAGCTGTGTAAACTCAAGCTCTACGCTTTTGCCCTTGACACTAAACGACAGAGGTTTTCCTTGAAGTCTTCCTTAACTTTCTGGGTTATTAAATACTGTAAATATATTCATGACAGAATCTTTCTAGTCTGTAAAGTGAAAATGTAAAGATCCTATGCAAAAAGACCACTGTAAAGCTTTTACTAGAAACATACACATACTGTACCTGCCGAGTAAAATTACCTAAAAAACAAACATCCAGATAATATATGTTATTGAATTCTAATCAGTGAATTGCATCCATTTCCTATTGCCACTGGCAAAGGTGATTGATAATATTGCTTTATATATTGCTCTGTAACTTCTGATCTACATTATAAGTATTTATTGATTTATTACATGTTGCATTAATAATATGCATCTGCAAAGTAACTACTGACTTATATTAAGTCATAACCAAGTACCTGCAGCACAGATGTAAGTTTCCTGCTTCATTAATGACCACATGACCCCCAAGACTGTGAACCTTTGCAGGGGCACCACTGAGGAACCACTGGACGGAAATTTTTATCAGTCGTTGCAAAAGCTCCACATCAGGCAGCTGAAACAGTAAAATGCTGCTTACACATAATAATGTCACATAAAACAACTCTTTAATTCTGTGTATGTATTGTAACACTCAAGAGATAATTTACTGCATAAGAATCAATTTTAGTGCTGCTTGAAGTGTTTCGCTGTTAATTATTTTGTATTTTTTACTTTAATACTACTGGGCTTATATAAGCACCAAGAGCGTTTTTCCAACAGCACTTGAAGGTAGCACCAGTGTTCTCCGGGTGGGAGGAGACGTTTACAACCTACAGTAAAACCTCACGCCACCTGTGTTCTCCGCTACAGTGAGGTTGTGTACAGGTGCGAGACAGTAGAGACCGAAAACCTGCAAATACAGCAGGACAGCAAACGAATATACTCATCATCAGTTTATTTCCACTTGATTTCACTTTTGCTCAGCTAAAGTGTGTGTCAGAGGGATTTTACTGTGTCCAGCTGCACTGGTTGACATCCTGGTGTCGGACAACATTCAGCAGCGCTACCATGCCGTCTCTGCGACACTCCTACACGGTGACAGTGCCGGACGAACCGGCCGCTTTCCCCATGGACAAACCCGAGCTGCAGCGCAAGACGTCTTCTCTGTCCCGGTCCATGTTGATGTCCACATTCGTGGGTCTGATCATCAACCAGGCCAAGGTGAGTCCACGACCACTGCACCTCTGCTACTGCCTCACGTTTGTTAAATCCTCCTCCTCTTGGTAACTTGTTAAAATAAACTGGTTCTAGCTTCCTGGTTCCTTCAGACTTTTTTCTATGTTCCTGTGTAGATGTATGTACTTTTAAATTGTTAAGAGAGACGTCAACACAGATATATTTTAAGTATAATAAGTGCAAGTGTTTTATGATCACACATAAAGTGGCAATAAGATATGTATAGAAGAAAGTAGACACTCTAAAATACAGTGCTGCTGTCACCTATGGAAACTAGTTAAATTCATGATGACAGGTCATTGTGGACAATATTTAAGAAACTGTAAAATCTCAACCTCTTTGTAAACACATGGAAAAAGCTTTATGGGGGCCTAAATCTGACCTTCTGACATTAACTAGAAAGAGACTGTCTCTAAAAATCTGTGCTACATTGCGCAGCTCTGGACGCGACTGAAGTAATTGATAAAGATAAGGTTGAGTCAAAGGTCAAGTGAACTGTCCTAACACACGACTGGTTGGGACCAGACCAGACCACCTTCTCCAGCTGTCTTCGTCCAACTCCGTGAACATCGTAGTGGTGCTGGGAGAGTCATCCTGAGTGCAGAGGGACCAGGCTGTGAGCACAGTGCATGGGGAGTTCAGAACAGCAGCTGCCTGCATCAAAGTCAGAATTCAAGTGTGACATTTGTTGTGCAATAGGAAGGAGTGCTGCTGATAAGGAATGCCACCTTATCATCTCCACAGTACATTTTGTCAACACACAGCTGCCTACAGCCTGCACATATTTGAGTCCATGTGGGCTGGAGGAGTTTACAGCAATGTGAATGAGTTGGCCCGAGGTCATTTCTTTAATACTGTAGGTATATTTGGCTTTCAGATATGATCTGTGTTCTCGTGTGCATGCTTGTGTTTAAGTGGCATAGCTGGCATCATGTTTGCTGCTTCTTTGGTCACATGTTATACGGTCTTGACTAGGCGTGCAAAGCTGGTTTAGGACATTCTGTTCTTTAGCTCTCTCTTTCTCTCTGAGGTTTTGCCAACCAGTGGAGAGTGTTCTTGTTCAGAGCACAAAGATTACCTGAATGTTTTTCTTTTTTTTTTAATCACAAGCAGCCGCCTGCTGAGTGTGCCGAGCCCTGCTGGTCAGTATTCAGTGGAGCAGTGCAGCAGGCTGGGACTCACACCATATGTTCATTTTTGAATACTGCAGAGAAGAACGGAAACAAACAGGGGGAAAGAATTTAAGCCAAGCAAGCAGACTGTTAATAGCTCATATTCTCACTATTTTGTTATTAGAGTTGAAAAGCTTTTGGAAAAACTTGAGAAATTTCATTAGGCTCTGAATGTCTCTACTGAAAGTGTTGATAAGGACAGCAGCACATTAGGATGTACTAACATCTGTTCATATTTATTTAAAATGCCATATATGACATGTAAGCAAATTGTTATTAAAATGTAACTTTATTACTTTACATTACAAATGAAAAGAGAATACACGTTTTATACAACAGCAACTGAGCAAAGAGACAGGAAGTAGAATAAAAACTGAACTACAGGATATTTATATGACTGACAGGCAGCTGACGTTGCTGCTAACTTGCTTACGCATTTGCTATTTTGCCCTTATTTATGCTTCCGTGTGCAGTGTGCTGCATCCTCGACGCTGTTATTTCCACATGCAGAGGCGTTGATGCGTGTCAGTGCTGACTTGCTCCAAGTCCTCATGTTACACAGTTACAATGTTCCCTCATTCATGGTGAGCTCACAGTTCACAGGGCAATATGTCACCTGTTCATACTTACTTACTTATGGTGGTAAAGAAAATGTCAGAAGTACTCGTGTTCTTCACAATTACTTAGCTTTGTGCTGAATACTCACCCCGAACAGTCGAGGCAGATGGCCGCCCACCTTGAGCGTGGTTCTGCTGTTAAAGGGAGTTTTTCCTCTCCACTGTCGCTTTGTGCTTGCTCAAGTGGGATTGTTGGGTTAGGCTTTTCACAATAAAAAACTGGTCTGCTGGATCTCTATTTTAGCTGTTTTGTGTGTCATCCTGACAAAGAAATGTTATAGCAGTACAGTTATAACCTACGGATATTGCCGACTTAATTAAAACCTAATTTACTGACTTGATCTATCCAGTCCTTTATGCTTCAGCAGCCCAAGCAACAACAATTTTATGGTTTGCAGGTCATGTCTGGAAGTCTAAACTAGTCCAAAATAAATTGAAAAGTGAAAACACTGTAGACTTCTCACATTGTTACAACCTCATACATACATCAGTAGTCTAACTCTAAAATTAATAATCAGTAGATGAACACTGCACTAACTATAGATGATTAACTGTTCACTACCAGTGGCACCACATATGTCAGAAACTAAAGTAGTTGATCCTTGACTTGGGCAGTGATGTGAAACTTTTCACTCAAACAACACCGTGTTCTGTTATGCTGACTCTCAGTAGAGCTTTTCTCTTTACTCTGCATCACATGCTCTGGTGTTGTCACTCTGGAGAGGTTAGGACTCATTCACATTCACACATTTCATCAAGACATGTCAGAGCTGATATCCACAGCACAGTGCTGCACTGAATAAATGCCTGAGTCCTTCAAGGAGGCTTATTCACACTTGTGGAATGTAATACAGCTGCTGTCATACTGTAGTTTCATTATAATGTGACACCTTATCGGTTGGGGCGTAGGCAGCAGGTTATACTGACGAGAGAATAATAAAAACATGTATTAAGTCATGTAGCCATTTAATTGATGCACTTTTAGCACATTGCTCCATGTATCTTTAGCGTCAATACAACTTATGATATTCTTTTGAAAATCATAAGGACTACCCTTCTAGCTGCTCTCAGGCTGATTATCAGACCATACATTTAAAGTGGAGCCTTCATGGTGCCCACTTTGACCCAGTCACAAGCCCAAGTAGGTGGACATCAAAGCCAGAGTTGTGGCACATATGGAGCATGTGCTTTTTAATATTTTGATGATTAGAATAGTTTTTGGTAAAGGTTTTGACACAATGGTCAGAAGTGGTTTAAAATGTGTGTTTATCAGCTAATGGAAAAGATAAATCTGCTCAATGAGTTTGAGGTTTAGAGTTTGCTCACATGATTTCTTAAAACCTTCAGAACTTTGATTATTGAACAAGCTAATTATGCTACTGTATGTTATTCTCCGTCTCTTTCTCACGCTGCATAAAACCTTTATGTGGCACCTGTTAAACTTATCTGTCTCCAGTATATGTGTGAATAAACCAGAATTTCTTCTTGTTTTCTTTGAACAGAACAAGAGTCCTCAGGGTCTAGTGGGACTGAGGAACTTGGGAAACACAGTAAGTGCCATTAAATTACTTTGTGTCTAATGTGCAGCACATTACTCTTTATTTACACTTTAACCTGCTGAGTCTGGATCTTCATTTAGTTATTTACTTGTTTGTGTTGTGTTGTTTGTTTATTTACGTGTTGTTGTTGTTTTTTACTCTGTCATTTCCAGTGTTTCATGAACTCTATCCTACAATGTCTGAGTAACACTCCAGAGCTGAGAGATTACTGCCTGAGAAACATCCATCGCACCGAACTCAACAACAACTGCAGGACTAACGCTGCTCTCATGGAAGGTAGGACGTCAGGAGCCCCTGAGCTGCTGAACAACACATTAGCAGCACTATGAGGAGCATTATAAACATGTGTCATGCTGGGTGATGGTTGAGTCACTTTATGATCTGGCAGTAGGTCACATCATTTTCATTTTATATGTACTTTAAACTCTCCATGCTCTGTACATGCATTGCTGTAGTGCTCTCACACTCAGGCCAGATTCTTAATTAAACCCACCAAACTGCAACGAGGTTACACAATAATCCATTACATAATTTGACTCAAAACAAAATATGTGCTGGCATGAAACTAAACAGACTATTTCCCACCTGCAGGGCGTTTTTAGTGTTTTTGTAAGTCCACTGTAGCATTTTTTATTAAAAACACTTTTGCTCCCAATGTCTGCAACCAAAGGCCCCAATTTCTTGTACTGGGACTTTATAAAATTTCACTATAATTGATACAAAATGTTGGCTCAGCTTGTTCTTTTTTTCAGTTTGGTCTGTGCTTTTTTCTGAGTACTTTATGTGTCTGAATAAACCAAACCTAACTTCCGTTTTAGAATAGAATATTTATTTTCATACTTATAAGTGCAAATCTTATTAGTCTGGTTTGCACTAGAGACTGATTGACAGAAATGTCTTAATCAAGGTCAGAAATCTGCAACCTTCAAACCTGAAAAGTGTAATGTTAGTGAATTACTAATTTTTACTAATTCACTCACTGTAGTTCACAGAGTCATTATTTTATCAATAAAGGTTTAAATCTTAGGAGTTCCATTTAAAATATTTTGAATTCTGTGTTATCAATCAATTTTGTGTTGTTCACAAATTGACATAAACATGATTATGTTCTCAGTTTCTTTCTGGTTTCTCCTTCTTTCGTCTCAGAGTTTGCTAGACTGACTCAAAGCCTGTGGACGTCTGTGAATGAGGCCATCAGTCCGTCTGATTTCAAGAGCCAGATCCAGAGATACGCTCCCAAATTTGTAGGCTGCAGGTAAGTCCACTGTCTTCATTTAAATTCACCTCATTTCGTTTGAAAGAGTTGAAATAATGACAATAAAGTAACTATTTCTCCCTGTGTCTCTCTGCAGTCAGCAGGACGCCCAGGAATTCCTGCGTTTCTTACTGGATGGTCTGCATAATGAGGTGAACAGAGTGACAGTCTGCCCTAAGGTGTCCGTCGAGGACTTTGACCACCTTTCGTAAGTCGACTCACCAGCCACCTCTCACCACCTCTGTCCCCAATAAGTTGCTCATATCCTGCTATGTCAGTGACACTTTTTCACTGCCAGCAACACAGTGATTTTGTAGCTACATGGTCATCTATGAGCTTAAAATGACAAATGTGTGATACCCAAAATTTGTGAACTGTATGAAATGTTTGTGTTCACAGGGATGATGAAAAAGGCAAACGGATGTGGAATATGTACTTAGAGAGGGAGGACAGCAAAGTAGTAGGTAGGTGAAATTGTGTTATAGCTGCATACTGTATACCTTAAACCTCTCTTGAATGTATAAGTACATTAAATGTAATTCTCCATCTCTTGCTTCTGCCTTTAGATCTATTCGTTGGACAGCTGAAAAGCTCTCTGACTTGCACATGCTGTGGCTTTCGCTCCACTGTGTTTGATCCATTCTGGGATCTATCAGTACCTATTGCACAGGTCATTACACACATGCACAAGGTTTTTCTCATATGGTGTAACCATCAACATTTTGTAAAATAGTGTTGCTTAGGCTATACAATCTTGCAGTCTTGTGTAATTAGTTTTTCATTGACTGGACAAACTCTGTGTCCCCACAGAAGAACTCAGGCGAAGTGACTCTCAAAGACTGTCTAAGACTCTTTACAAAAGAAGATGTGTTGGATGGAGAAGAGAGACCAGTAAGAAGCCTCATATAAATAACAGCATATTTCACACGTGAATGTTACTGCAGCGGTATCTCACTGCCTCTCTGTGACTCTCTCTTAGACGTGCAACAAATGCAAAGCCAGAAGGAAATGCACCAAAAGATTCAGCATCCAGAAGTTTCCTCAGATCCTTGTACTTCGTATCCTTTTCTCCTTACAAATCTACAGAGCTGTTCAGCTTCTATTAGCTTGTTGTTTTGTTTTGTGTTTTTTCTGGCCATTATATCTGTTCTCATCACCCTTAATTCCAGCAGCTGCATGCATTACCAATAAAAACATCCACCCAAAAAACACATATTGTTGTTTCTTGACTCAGTGTTTCTCCCAGACCTGAAACGTTTCTCAGACTCAAAGAACCGATCCAGCAAACTCACCACATATGTAAACTTCCCTCTCAAAGAGCTGGACCTGCGGGAGTTTGCATCAGAAAACAGCGGTGAGTGTCTGCAGGAGATGAGAATAATTCATGTGTTTTTCAAGGCCAACTGGATTTGACAAGTACTGACTGTGTTGTCTCTGCGTGCAGAGCGTGTTGTGTACAACCTGTATGCAGTATCCAACCACTCTGGAAATGCACTGGGAGGCCATTACACAGCTTACTGCAAAAACCCAGCGCTGGGGGAGTGGTACAGCTACAATGACTCCAGGTATCAACTCTCACATCATCATATTACCTCTCATATCATTGTATCAGATGTATAGTCTAATTATACTTTATTGTATCTACCTGCTGTCATTGAAAATGACCCCATTCTAGCTGTAGCGAGGTGTGCCAACTTACTCACAAATTAAAGGTGGCGTTCATGCCTGAGTTTGCTTCTGGCTGGGAGTGACGGCTGTGTGGTTTTAATATTGCTAAGAGACATGTAAATAGTTACAATTCTAACAAACAATGCTCTGTGATGATCAGTGTTGTAACCACAGTGTGTGTTATGTGATCTGTGCAGGGTGAGTCCGATGTCTTCCAGCCAGGTTCGCAGCAGCAATGCCTACGTCCTCTTCTATGAGCTGGTCACCTCCCCCAACAGCAAATATCAGACATGCCGGCTTTAGGCGCTGCGGACGAGTGATAAGCTGTGTGAACTGGGCCTAAAAAAGGAGCCAGAGCCAGACGCTGCGTGCTAGGAGAGCGCTCCTCTTGTGGAAAGAGTCCTGCCATTACAGGATGTAAATATGCTACACAGAGACATGTTGTTAAGAAACAAGGAAACCTTTGATCTTCATCTTAATGCATTTTTGAGAGAAAAAAGGTGGATGTGTAGTCATTTATACACTTCAGTATTTCAAGCTGAACTCATAAGTTGAGTGAAACTGAACTGACTGAAAATATTACTTTGAGCTTCAGCCATAGTTGTCAGTCAACCCTAGTGTAAGATGCTTGTTTGGAGACATCCTTCATGGTGTTCATGCAGCTGTGGGCTGCAAGACATAATTTATTATATTTAATGTAATGCCAGTAATTAAAAGTGTACATGTACTGTATATTTCATTTAACAAATGGTTTTCTCTTAGAACAGGGGAAGTTTTATGTCAAAGCACATTTTATATTTTATTTTTACATTTAGTATTTATAGGCAGGACAGGTGAATGTAACTGTCCTGTGGAAATCCAAGATGTACCAAAGCAACCTTGTAAAAATGCACCAACAATACTTCTTCCAGGAATAACGCTGACTTTACATCTAACTCTCTTCAGAGTCTACAAATGATTAAAGTTCAATAATAACTTACGCTGCATCATGTGTTTATTTCTTAAACCATCACTCAGCCAGCCAACCTTGTTTCAACTCAAGGAAGAAGCCCTATGTAAATTTCCATTGTTCACCATTCAGCTATCCAAGTGACCATTTGTTTCAACACTATCCAAGAGAAATCAACAGAAGTATTAATCATTTATATTCTAGACCACCTGGGGGCAGTATAACAAGCTAAACAGAACATCTCACATACTGTATCATCACCTTTTTAAATCTGTTATAACAAAAATGTTACACAAACCTTATGTCATGACTAGTTCTTTATGCAGCATCAGCAATGCATCAACAAATAAAAAATATGTTAATTCCATTGATAGATGTGTATTAAATAACAAGCAGAGGTCAGATCATCAGGTTAATGAGCAGATCATGGGGAGATTTAATTTATGTCCAGCACCTCTGACCCACATTGAACAAGGCCATCTGACAAAGGTGCTTGTTTCACACGTCACCCACTAGAGGGAGCCATGTACGCAAGTCAGGAGGTGTGTGTGTATTTAGACACATGAAGGTTTAAAGACTGATGCTAATATTTCCCAGTGTGCAGTGTTTCTTGAAAAATATTATCGCTGCCAGTCTCTCAAATCACTTCATGGGTCACTAACTCTTTACTGAAACTAATATGTTATTTATGTGAATAGTTTATAAAATATGTTCACTGTTCACTGCATGTGTGTTCTCTCTCCTTTGTGTCTGAAGCTTGAGATAATTGATTGCACAAAGAATAATATTCACCAGCAGGTCACACAGGAACCTCAAGCATATTTGATAGCAAACAGCAACCAGTTAACATCTGCTCATTGGATTTTAATGAGCTTAATGTCTTATCCCCATATATTACAAACCAGTACATGAGCCTAACCAAAAACATACTGTGGTCACTACTATCCTTCATCTGTCTTCCCATGAACCACTGAGCTTGTTATTGCCTGAAGGAAAATAAATGTATGCGTGTGTGTGCATGCATGTGTAAGTGTGTTCTGGGGCCTAGACCAACGATCTGGTGATGTGATGAGGCTGGTTTGTGGGGGGAAAAGATAAAGTTATCTGAGTTATCAGAGCAACTGTTGTTGCAGCCTCTCCCACCACACTGCGGTAGTTAGAAACACACGGTCAGTGGGATCTTGGCCACGTTGACCCTGCATGCAAAGGTTGTAGGGAGTATATAGGGGGTTATGGAGTTTGGAGATTGATTAATTGATTGATTATGGTACAGTTTCCTGCTTCACCAGATTCAAATTTTCTGTGGGGCTGTGACCTTAAACTTGAATGTCCATGCTTCTGCTTGTGGTAAAGTTTAGGCAACAAAACTTTGGCTAAGATAAAAAAAAAAACACGTCGTGTTTGTAGTCACTGGCAAAACTAGATCACACTTCCTATACTACACAATAATGGACCAGCAAGCCTTCATGCATTGTGTGTTCTGACACCTGTTGATCATGGTCAGCATTACATTTTTCACATGCTAACCTATGAACAACACAATACTGAAACCACCAGGTGGTGTTAAAGTTGTGGCTCAACTCATCATACTATTACTGTATACATTACTGTATTTTATCATTTTATAACATAGACAAAATAAATATAAGTCAACCTGATACTCCATAGTACTATTACTACTAATACTAAGTGTCAGAAAAGCAGGTAAAGTTTTTTACAAGTCCCTGTTTTCTATCTAATCTTGTTTAAAGTCTCACTCACTGATGTACGGAGCCCGGGAGGTACTAATGTGGTTAACTCATTGCTACTATAATGTTTCACCTTCACTGTGCATAATGATGTGAGTAAAGTATGATACCAGAAGACTGTTTTCAGATTAGATCTGCTGCAGAGAAAGGTTTTCTCTGTTCTCACCTAAAATCTGTGTTTAACATGTGTACACACAAACGTATGTGACATCACAACTAATTTGGAAGCCAATCACAGTCTGATATGCAACTTACATGAGTGTGATGTGCAATACACTGAGATATCAGATGCAAATTATTTGTTCTACAACACAGAATTCAAACATTGTGAGATTGTTCAAAGTCTCATCTTGCAAATGAACATATCACTCAAAGCACACTTAAAATAGTATAAAACATGTGATTGGGACAAAAAAAAACCTCAAATATACAAGGGAATACACAAGTATACAAGGGTGGTATATTTAGTTTATTATGTTGTGTGAACACAAGCTGTCCAAACACTCACTTCAGCAGTAAATAAATATGCAAAAGAGGTTATAGTACAGGTATACTGATGTTGAAACATGACATTTAAAAATAGCTGGAATTCAGTATGGGTCAAACAAAACTGCCTATAAATAAGATATAGAATAATACAGATTTACGTAACTGTTTTAAAAAAACAAACATTTTATTTTCATCTTTGCAAATACACTAAGATAGGGCATTCCCCTCCCCCAACATATGTACACACGTACACACATGTACTCAGTCCCTCTGGCTCTCACGCAAACCACATGGGCTGATCACACATCTGAGGGCATTAACTGTAATTTGTCTGGCTGAAAACAGTGCTGTTTTCTTACGAAGTGCACCCAGTGTTGACATTTCCATAGCTAATGACCATATCATAAAACCCTGGAGGCCTTATGTGGGCTAAAGTCCACTTTTAAATAAAACCTTGATATCATGGAAGCTGATGTAGAAGTAGAAAGAAAATTATGTCTTTGTCTTTAGTAGATGTGTAAAAAAAATATTACCTTTTTGTCAAAGATTATTTAATTACACGCCAAAGAACAAACACAAATACTTTAGGTTGGTAGTGATTTATTTATTGACAGTTAAATCATACATATCTGTCAGTGAATTTTGTCAATTATGTAAAAATCTAGCACTGAAAAAATGTTTTCATCAGCATGTTGGGCCCAAAATGTAAAATGAATTGATTCTTTAGTACAAGTGATATTTCTCTTATTGTTTACTTAGATGAAGTCTGTTCCCGTAACTACGAGTTAGATGTTATTATTCCCCTAAATGACTTCTGCATGTTGAATATTAACTCATCATCCAGTATTGGAGGTAGCCAGTAGTACATTTATGTACTCAGTTACAATCTGAAATTATAGTGCTTGTACTACTATGTCCATTTTATTACTTATACTTTTACTGCACCACAATTTAGTACCGGTGTGTCCCAGTAAAACTAAACCCCCCAGATCACTTTTTTTATTAGTGTTAACAACGGGTACATTTCTGAATATAAGACATTAAATGAATGCTGATGATGTTCAAAGTAAATTCTCAGAAGTAAGGTATTTGAAGTTTTTCTCTCCTTGAATCTGTACATGAATTAAAATTAACCAGGCCTGAACATTTATGCAGACTTTTCAGACTTACATGTTTTTATAGAGACATACTTGTACTTAAAGTACATTTTAGAATTTAAAGTAGAACTTCTAACTTAAGTACTTTTTTAGTCATGTAGAGATATTTTTCACTCTAATATTCACTAATCTGTTAAGAATTAGTTTTAGCTCCTCCTCTAATAATTTTTTATATGACGAATGAACCAAAAATAGCCAATGATGTGACTCAGGAGAAGTCTACAGTGCATTTTAGCCTCTTTTATCTCATTATTTTGGTTTTTCAGTCCCAGATCCATTGTTCGGCTTTACATCCCTCATCATCTGAGTCTCTAACAGCTATAGAACTCACTCATAGACTGAGCCACTTCAGTGCACATTAATTACACATCATGAAATTGTATTTCATACAATCAAGCAGCAGAAATGACTGAAATTCTCTGTTTGGCTAGGATGTACAACCACATAAAAAAAACTTTTTAGAAGCTAATATCTCTGCTACTGTGTGAGCCTCGGTCACAGGAGGCTTCTACAGCACCTCTCCACGTTAGGATACGTTTTGGAGCAAGAAAATGTTTGAGAATTTTTATTTTTAGATGGAAATAGTAGAGGCCACTTGGCTGTTTATAATTTAATGATTTAAATAACATAACGTGAACACAGCATGTGAATAAATCTCATGGCTTTGAGCTGTTGCCATGAAAATCAATACACAATCAATTAAGTTACTTAAGTTACCTAAGTAACTAAAGCAGTGAGCTGAGACCACAACCAACCCTAATCTCTTTTGTCCTTTCTTTCATGACTTACGCAAACATACAACCCTCATTACATTCATAAAATGAACAAACAATTGAGAAAGTACTTCTATAACCATCACTGGACTTTGCAATAGCGTATAACAGATGGCAATTCAGAGAGAGCAAGAAGCTGTTAATTATTGAAAATATTGTGAAATACATATAGAGTGATTTCAAGACATTTTTCTCTGAGGAAACTCATTAAAACAAACAGCTCAATAATGAGAAAACAGTAGTATAAACATTTTATTGATTATTTTTTTAAACTAAAAATAATATTTTATTTTACTACACCTGTTCCAAACAATGAGTAAAATACCATTGTAAAAAAACTACTTATTACAAATTCTGGTTTATTACTGTTAAGAAGAATCCACCTTATTGAAATACAAAGACCTATCATCATCACAAGTTTCCATTTTAGTTCCTACTGTACCTTTTTAATCAACTAAAATTTATGTTATCATCTAAAATCAGTCCGTAAAAACAGAAAAGTAGTTCAAGTCACATTTATGTCTTCCTCTTGGCCCATGACATCGTCTTCTAGTATACAGGCATATGTTGTATAACGTTTTATTCTGATTTAGGCCTTTCAGACAAAATTACTTTTGCATTGTCCAGTTCATAAGGTCAGGGTCCAATCTGTTTGACCTTAGGATGATAAATGTTTTATGATAAATGATAAATGTTTTAGCTGTTTTAGCATTTAACTATTTAAATCCTTCCTTGGAAAGAACCAGTCTCAGATCCTCCCAGTGAACTTGAGCGCACCAAAGACACCTCCACCTGAAAATAGATAGATACTTTTGAATGTTCATCTTATTAAACAGCAGATTGAAGCAGTTTCTGTTGAGTGTCTGTGAAGATTCTCAGTCATCCAGGTCATGGTTATCCCAAAATTGGGACAGTTTCTGTTGAGTATTTTTACCAAGGGAGCTGTTTTACTCTGTCCACAATTTTTCAGTTTTACCAGCAGCAAGTAGCTCCTCCATGTCCATGGTGTGTTGTATTTTTATAATAATAATAATAATAATTATGATTTATGAGCCCCTTGGGGAAATAGTTGTTGGACACTACTATAGGTTTCAGCGTCGACATGCGGTTAGGAGGAGTTGAACCATTGACTCTGGCAATCACTGCTCTTCCAACTGAGCCACCGCCACCCAGATCAAGTGTGAATGTACTCAAACACAATTAGAATTAATAGAATAAGAATTTGTGATTAACACTGAAGTCAGCTATAATTTATGAAAACACAATTTTCAAGATCAGATCATTCAGTCAGATGCTCAGGATCAACAAGGAGGGAAGTAGTGCTTTTCTTGTGCCTGTCTTGTCCAGTATCAAAACTTGTGTACCTTTGTTAATGGATAACAGGATGATGTGTTATTGCGGAAGTAGAAAGAAGTTGTTAACTAAATGGTAGGGATTGCGTATTATACTCACCAACTGCAGCCACCCCAGCAATAGAGCCGATGGCAATACCGGCTATAGCACCAGATGAAAGCCCTTCTGCTCCCGCAGCCTCGGTAGGAGGGGGTGTAGTGGATTCTGTTGTAGTGGTGTTCGTCACTTCAGTTTGTGTAGCTGGGGATGGGGTGGTCTCGCCAGCTGTGACAGTGCTTTCAGCTGGTTGAGTTGTGTCTGTGATGGGTGTGGTATTTGTGTCATCTGGCGATGATGCCGCAGAAGTGTCCATAGAGGTTGGGAGTACAGTGACGGAAGCATCTTCGGTAGTTGCACTTGCTGTTGGGTTTGACTCACTCTGTGCTCCACACAGAATTACTGTGTCAGGAGAAGCAAAAACACCGATAAGGATTGATGGAGACTTAAAATGTTCCACATTTGACAACACATTAAAATTCGCTTTAACACATTACAACACATTAAATAGTGAGTAATAATGTACATTCATTTTATAGACATCTATGAAATGTTGAAGTGTTGGCAGTAATTTATTATGTCTAAGTTAATCATAATCATAATCACAAATATTTATGGGGCAACTTAGTAATCAGAAATAAAGATAGTCATCTTCATTTTATGTTTGAGAACTACATGTTATATGTTAATAATGGGGACAATAAACCTGATCATTTACCAAAAAGTAACAACCCTTGTCACTGTCAATCCTTTGTGACTCCTGAGCTGTGACCTTCGTCAGTGAAAAGCTATGTTGGTTCAGAACCCCCACCTTTCTATTTTCTATAGTTCTATTGAAATATTTCACCAAATAATAAATTTATTTTCACAGTAAACAAAGCTCATTAAATGTACAGGTTGTCATATGTTCTTTTTTTCTTTTTTTTTGATGAACAATTCTTGTTCAAAATACAAAAATATTTGTTAAAAGTTAGGAATTAAAACTGGGCTAGTGGAGGTGAAAATGTTCCACTGCACTATTGACTTTTCATTTCCTCCTCATGTTGATTTTTACAACATTTGAGGTTAAAAAAAAAGGTGTCACTATCAACCGTCACAATCTTCATGCTTTTCTCTTACGCTACCATTTATTAGTTGTCTGAATAAAATAGTGTAATTTATTATCACTTATAACTGCAGAATTCTTTATTAATGATTTATCAACATTTACACCTTATTAGAAAGTGAAAAACCCATGAACATGTATCAATGGTTTGCCAACATTTAAAATTGCATTATAACCAGATAAAAAACTGAAATGATAAACACTGGCTGAATAGGGTTTTTAACAACAAAACTGTTCTTGTAATAATGTCTTGCGATTGCTTTATAAAACAGTAATAAATAGTTTATTAACCATTAATAAGCCTAGAGCCAGTACAACGTATGAGCTCTTTGTAGAGGGAACCTTTTTAGAAAGTGGTTTTTAAAGACTTTTAAAAATAAACCCTTCACCACTTTCTAAAAAGGTGGTAATAAAAGTAAATATTGTTTTTACCTGTGCCAAGAAAGCAAAGAGTCAGGGTGACAAAATTCAGCTGCATTGTCGCAGAATAGTGTTTTCAGTGCCACAAAAACAGGGAACAAATCAGTCCTGAAAGATGCTCTTGAAAGTGTCCTGAAACACAAATCACAAACACACAGTGAAACAGAAATTATTTCTGTCATGTATGTTCTGGTTGCTACAGTATCTGCAACATCAGACCCTATGTTATTTTTTCACAGTCACAAACAGGAAATGTGTTCTTAGCTTATGGACCATATTAGATATAACCACCTCTCCACTGTCATGACTGAATTTACATGTCAGTAATAGTAGTAACAAATTAACAGAAATTATATATGGGAATAATCTTTAAAAAGAAATAAATGTAATCTTTCAAACTCAACACACATTTCTGTGTTAGTGGCTGTTAGATCATCTTGGCCTTGTTGCTTATCACCATTTCACTGTTTTTGTCATATTTAATAAAAAGTATATATATTGCATTTTTTTCATAAATTAAAACTAGAATAAATATACTTGAATTTTTAAATGTGTCTGGAAGATTTAATTTTGTATGCTATACAAGTATAGAACTACATATAGTATTATACAAGCGCAGTATTTTTATTATTTTTAAGGTTTTTCTATACAGATATAAGAAAACCTTTTGCGAAAAGCTGTGTCACTCACCTGTGAGGCTGTCAGTGATGAATTTCCTCTTTTCTCATAAGACCAGAAGATATTATCCAACACCCACTTTTATGACTCCTTTATCACCTTATCATCTCTAGCCCTCCCATCTGTGTGTGTGTGTGTGTGTGTGTCTTTGCCCTGTAATACATCACCCAGGTCAATGGATATATTATCAACAGGTGTTTTAATGCTTAACACAGGGTCTTACATTCAATTCAATTCAATTCAAAAAAACGTAATTAATCCAAGGGGGAAATTGTTACATGAAGATGTGGTTGATGGTTGAGTCAGCAAAGCATGTGACTGTGACAGGCTAAGTCACTGTTCATGTACTGTTTCCTATCACACTACACTAACACTAAACAAAACACTAACTACACTAATTTAGCAACGTTTACAAAGTAGTAAGTAGTAGTTTAACAAACCAAACACATCCAGGGTTGTTAACAAGTCAGCTTGTTAGTAAGAAAGCGCCAGTACATTTTTTTACATTTGTGACAGACATGCACTCACATACAAGGTCTGACTTACTGGTCGAATCGTCTTCTTCCAATTTGCAGTTTCCTTTATCTTATCTTTGAGTCAGTAGCACCAGCTAAAGTAGCCAGATTGCACCAGTAGCTGGAAGAAGAGCAACATGGTCTGGAATATAGTGGTTGCTGTGTGAATGTCCTGTAGTTTGTTCTGCTTGGAGAGCTGTCCAGCAGACGGTGGCTGAAAACACACTGTCACCATAGCACAACAGCATGTAATTTACATGGATACAGCACAGAAGAGTTTTAGTTACCAATTTTTCCCAGGGACCAACCTGCAACATAAGCAGTCTTTTTGCCACCTCAGGTGCACACTGTTGACATGAATGTGTAAACTGGATTTGTCAAAGCTCAGAAAAACATTTTTGTGCATGTATCAGTGTACAATTGTGACCTGGAGTTGTTGTTACACTATAACAGCAAGGAGTAGGTAAAGCTTGAAACGCTGTGTTTGTGGGTTTCATGGAACCATTATGTCCAGGTTAGCTGACCAGAGGAAACACTGTCAGCTATGTTTTATGTTACCATTAAGTAAAGAGAAACTTAACTCTGGTTCATAGATGGCATAAAACTGTGCCCTGTGTGATTCTGTGTTTAATTTCTTTGTAAATGCTTTTTGAGTTAAGTTTCCTTTCTGGCTTTTCTTTCCCAACTACTGGAGAGCCGACAGCTACACAAGCGTTAACAACTAAAAACACTGATCCCAAATTTGAAACAGTCTAGTTGTCTCTTATGACCCTGGGTCAGGTCTAATGAATCATTCCTTCTGCTAAATGAAATTTATGCTCTTGTTATGGTCACATTGACAATAAGGAAACTCAATGAACATTCAGGTAGCAAATTCCAAGTCCGTGTGGATATCAGCACACGTTAATTATAGTTTATCTGAAGAGTTTTATGTGAGTCATGGAAAAGTCAACAGCATCAACTGGGCATTAGAAACTCAGACTTTCTCAGACTCTAGTGTGAAACTTTAGACTTTAATCCTGAATGTCCGAAGACCCAGCTTAATGTGATCAAGTTTGATAGTCCAGTTCAATCATTTACAACTATTAGTGCACATAGTTAATCAAAACCCATATCAGTGGCAATCAACAGCTGTAACCTGACTCAGTAATTGTCAGATGAAAATAATAATTTGTTCCTGCCTTTGAGACAACTCAACAAACAATCTGTGGCTAATGGCCGTAATTTTGTGCAACTATCTAAGCCATGTATACAATACTACACTACACGTACAGTATACTGTATACTGACTGCTAGTTTTTTCATTCTCCTTCTTCGTCTCCAAAGGTCATTAAATCTCATTTCAGTCTGTATTGTATTTGAAATGTGCATATTTGTGTGCAGGAAATAAATTTTAATCTAATAAAATGACCTCAAACTAATTGTTGATTGAGGTCATGTATTCCAAATACCACTTGGGTTCTGCAGCTCTAGGCCAAATATAATTAAGCCACTGTTTGCATTGTACTCAGTGGGCACTTATGGGTACTGGAAGCGTATATATACAACACACAGACAGTGAGAGGAAAGGGTTGGTGGGGCCAATATCTCATTTCTCTACAAAATAGTTTTCAGACAAGTACTAGACCAGAGACAATTGAGTTCAGGTTATCTGAGGTAAGCAGTCAGATGATACAGTGGCACAGTACCTGTTCATGCTTAACACACCTGTGTTGTTTTTTTACAATAGTGTGATTAAACCTGGATTGTTTATGTGAAGTACAATTGCTGTGAGCTGTGACTCACAGCCGGAGTCTTTCAGAGGTGCAGTAAAATCTTTGGCTGAAAATTTAAAGTAATCTGCACTTTTTTTGTCTTTCTTTATGCTGCTGAACAGTTGGATATTAACTGTTAAAGGCCAATTTTTTCAGATGTGTGTTTGATTAGCTTTTAATTTTTTTTTTAATGATTTTAATCAGCCCTGTGATAGGCTGGAGACCTGTCAAGAGTGTACCTTGCCTCCCACCCTGTGACAGCTGGGATGGGCTCCAGCATTCCTATGACCCTTAAGTGGACAAGTGATTAAGGTATTGGATAGATGGGTGGATGTTTTTAATCCTCTGCTTCTCTCTAACACTTCTCTTGAAAGGTGCTTTACAATTACAACTTATTGACTTTTTTGCACATAGACTAATCAGCTACCAAGTTGAACTGTGAACTGTGTTTGATGCTGGTTCTGTGAACCTTTATGTCAGTGCTTATGTAGACCTTATTTGACCCTGTTAGCAAGAAAAAATGCTTTACATTGTGGAGGAACAAGTCCAAAGACGACCATGTGGCCTACAGTATAAACATCCTAATCAGCTATTACATAAAATTATTGCTTCAGTTCTGTTCTTCCCTGTTTGCAAGCACAGAGGGGAGGAATAACTCCGTTAAAGGAAGAAAGCTCCAGCAAACCAGGCTCAAGGAGGGACGCCATCTGCCTCAGCCGGCTGGGGTGAGTGGAAAGTAAAGAGACAAAAGAACAACTGTCACCTTTTCTTACCTCTGCCTGTTTTGTTCTGGCCACCTGTTATCGACCATTGCCGGCCGGCCGGCCTTTTTGATCACATTTTTGCTCATATCCCTGTGTTTGCCATTATTTTGTTTTGCTTAGTGACCTGCTGCTCAGAAAATTAGTCAACAGTACGGAAGCTTACTTAAATCACGTTGAATCTTGATGCCAGAACCAAGCAGCCATAAGACACTGCTCAACAAGCTGGGTCAACTGACTTAAGTGTTTACTTGACAACAGATAGCAGCTAATAGTCTCAGCTTAGCATGGATGGACTACAGAGACCGTGTCAGAAGTGTTGGTTCAACTCTCTGTTCAGCCTCCTTTAGAAACATTCACTGATCCAGGTTTTTCACTGTCTCAATCTTAGTAGCAGCAGTTTTCAGCAAACTAACTGATAAATGTGTACCATTGGTCCATTGGACTGTTTCAAAGAGGTCCTGATTCAACTCTAAGATCATTTTGTCAGATGTAGTTTATGCTGGTTTTGAATTGTATTACTAGCATGTTTAGCATGTTTAACAGCTAGTAACAAACTTCTCTGTGTTCCTTTTGATGTTTTGCAGGCACCATCATGAAGGTAAAGTCTTTTAGACTTTGTATTAGACTTTGCTAGTTTTAGCTTGGTGTACCTAATAAACTGTTAGCTGAGTGCACTGCATGTCAGTATTGTGTTTGCAGCTTGTTACGCTGCCCCCAAGTGGCTAAAACAACACATTACTTCAGGGAGGGTTTTGAATGCAAGAGTTGTAAGTAGAGGTATGTTTATTCCTTTACTGCTAGAGGGCAATCATTAAGCAAGTGCACATATTTTTTTCCTTAGGAGAAACTACTTAGTAAAAAATACTTATGTGTAAATGTTTTGCACTGACAATATTATTTTATTAAAATCATGTAAGTATAATAAGCTAAATGTACTTAAAATATTAAAACCAAAAGTACTTAATGCAGAAAATGGGCATTTTGGCTGTCATTCATAGATACACATTATTATTTTTTATGCATTAATGTGGAAACAGCATTTTCCTGCTATAGTTGGTGAAGATGGAGCAATTTGCTAACCATTTTATGTAGATGTTTACTTTTACTTTTACTTAGGTCTATGTATATACTCTTAGGTAATTTAAACATAAAGCACATGGATGGATTATCATATGGGCCTAGAGGGCAAGCCCCAGGACCCAACAGGTCAGGGGACTCTTGGTTAATGTTAAAACACACAACATGACCAGCAGCAGACAAAACGACCAATAAGAGGCAGGTGACACCCATAAATAGATAAACACACAAACAACACACACAAAATGACCAAAAGCAGTTGGAAAATGACTAAAAAGAAACACGTGATGACAAAATATAGACACAAAGTGACAACCAACATTTGCAAAATGGACAAAAAAAAGACAGAAGTATTCCTAAGAGACTAAAAACTAACCAGGGAAAAAAAAACTATTAGAGATATAAAAAAAATTACCACAGAATTATTAAAACAGTCTAATTTCTAGTCAGTTTGTGTCCATTTAAGTCACTGTTTCCTACATAGGAGGGGTCACAGGTTCAATTTCAAGTTGTCCATCTTGAGGTAAACTAGTTGGGTATAGCTTGCTCTTCAAAATAAAACCATACAGTCTATCGAACTCTTTTACTGTGAATCTTCTCACCGGAAGTACTACATTCACCGGGTCAAGACTTTTATTCTGACAGTCTCTACAGGAAGTCCGGCGTGTTTTTCTCGCTCTCAGCTCGACACTGGTGCTGCTGCTGTTGAGACGTATAGCTTGTGGGTGGTGGACTGTTCCCGGTGAAAAACACCGAACCCCGGCCGCTTGAAAATGCTTCACCGCCGCCTGTAAACGGGACAAACTCGTGGAGGGGAGAGAGTCAGGTCAGGGCTGGTTTTAAAGGAAAATAAGAGCAGGATGTTGCAAGTTATAGCGTGTGGCGCCGTAGTTTTCCCGGGTCTCTTCTTCGCCTTCAAGAGGTTTCTGCCGTGTGTGTTCAAACACTGGAGCGATGCCGACGTGGTGCTGGTCAGTGAGAGGTAAACTAGCTAAACCCACCACTTCATATAACACTAACTTAACGACATAACCCTTTAATGTTGCATTTATTCATATCACTTGAGCCTTTTCAGTGGCTAGTAAGCTAGTAAGATAACATTTTATGCTCATTCCGTTAGCTTGTCGGTGTGTTGTTTTTTTTAATGTACTACAATCGCTGTTACTTATTCAGTTGTTAGTTATGTATTTTTTGTTATTAAGCTAGATGTCATTCTTTAATTTTTGTGGTACTTTTGATTAGTCGTCATTGCATTTGTGCAAACTGAGTGCTAGTAATCCCCAGATAATCTTTGCAGGAATGATTTGCAGAAAACGCAGCAAAAACTCTAAAAACGCTTTAGTGATACTATCACAGATTAAAAAAATACCAAAATATAAGTGCACACTGAATCCTTATAAAGTTTAGTTTAGTGTAGTTTTATTTGTGTCTTTGTGGCTCTTTGAAGGATCTGAGAGTACTTAAAAGTTGTCATGATATTCTTTCCGTGCTCTTGAGACTTATCCTGACATAATTAGAAACCTTTTATCCATCACAGGTCTCTCCACTGGTCCACATAGGAAAGTACATTTACTTTTTTTTAGAAGTCTACAAACATTTACCAGAAACATATGCTCTTAGAAATCAGTGAACAAAGTAAATCGTTACATCTGCAGCCTTTCTGTAACTGTATATGTCAAGGGCATTGAGTTGCAAGTAGTAATAATTAATATAGTGTCTGTGTGTGTATGTGTGTGGGTCAGTGTGACTTGCTCACATGGGCACAGCTCAGTTCAGTGCTCATTTGTATGCTGTCACACTTGCTAATCCTTCTCTGTGCATGGTTCAGTTTCAACTGCTGAGTTAGCTTTGCACTGGAGTACCCTACTCCGGTGTAACACTTCAACTAATTTATTAACACTAATACTAATGAAACTGTTTTTACGAGTGTGGCTTCCTCTGGGGATGTCACACCGCTTGTTCTCCAGCACTAAACCAACCTCCAGTATTCGCTGTATATTCTTGTAATGATCAGTTTTGCACACTTCTTCCTTCTTAAATGCATGCATGCACATAATATAAAATATGCTAGTATTTGAAATAATAAATTGTGTTAGCGTGGCTACTGAGGTAAGCATCATTTTCACAGCTGCAAGAGTGTATCAGCCAAGATAACCTCAAATGGGTCAAGCTGCTATAATGCATCCTAAAGTTCTTACAGTGCAGTGTGATAGTAACCTTCATTAAACCACCTCTGCATGCTAAATTGCATCATTTGTACACATTGGTTTGTTGGACCGTTTTTCCCAGAACCACAGTGTTTCTGCAAACACAAATGTATAAAGAACTAATTATTCCTAATGTGTAAAATTAGTGGAATGCTCCTTTAATTTAAAGCCTTATTAGTGATGTTAAGGTAAAATGACATGTTAACTGTGACTGATTAAACAGGAAACATACAACTCCCTTTACTTTACTTTATATACTATACCTTGTTATTCTATTAAATGTTCATTACTATCCATTCAGATGTGTAACTGCCCTGCAGATTGTGACCAAAGCTGCTGATGTGAACAAGCTTCCTTTTTCTTTTTTCATGTACTCACCACTTTTTTCAAAACATTATGTTCACAACATATTGGATTTATCGTCATACAGTTAAATAGTTTTATCAACTACAGTTTTTTATTAACTTCAAGCAACAAACAACAAAAAAGCCTCAGTCAGTATAGATAACCATAGTGTACACAAACACACACACACTAATTGAGAGGCAGCAAAGGGAGACTTTTCTCTTTATTTGTAAGGAAAGGCCACGGCCACAACAGAAAAGAAAAAATATTTTCCCTCATCTGTTAATCGACTAATCAGTCAGTAGGCCCTCTCAGATTTTATTATCTTAAGCCTCATGTACAGTTAAGTTTTCACTGTTGTGGTTGTGGTAATGTTATACTAACAGACAGTGTATAACTAAAGGTACAGCATGCTAACTTTGTGCCTGCGTGTTAGTGTACCTGTAGTTTGTAGGCAACAGGTATTGACACTGTTGCACCGTTTGCTCGTACACACCAGTCTGAGCCAGTCTTAGCAAACACCTTCCTCAGTTTAATCTAGTTTGTTTAGAAAAGACCGACATGGTAACGAGTGACAGCAGTGAGCATCGCAAACTGTCCACATTACTTAATAGTAATCTGAAACATCAGTACTTAATAATAACAAATCCTTCAGTAATGAGTAGTTAACACCAATATAAAACAAACTAAAAGGATCTCATAATGTACCAGATGCAATGTCACCACACGGTAAAGAGTAACACGTCAGAAGGCTTTATAGTGCTCGACATCTTCATCGTCATCTAGTGCTCAAGTCTCGTGGCCACGGTTACTATATGCCATTTATGTTTCATACAGCAGTAGAGCTTTTAATCGACTTACAAATGCATTTCTGTAAGTGCTGCCTCCACTTCAGTTTACTCATACAGAAGGATATAAATGAGCATGAGCCAAACACCATAATGTGACATAGATCAATATTACCTCACATTTTTCCCACTCAGTACTGAAAAGGGAGGGATAAACTATTATGTACACCTGTTAATTTAACATCTCACCAGACTCAAGGGGTTATGTTTGTTATGAGCCAATTAAATTACATTATGATGTTTTACTGTAAGATACGTAAGGGCAGGGAGAGACGACCTTTTAATAGATTTAACTAGAGCTGCCATAACTCATTGATTAGTCAGTTGATTTTGATAAACAGATAATCATTTTTGTTTGTTTTTTTAAGCTGAACCAGCCACACTGTGTCTTATTCTAACTTCTCAAATGTGAAGGTTTGATCATTTTATTGATATTGTACATGATATTAAACCAAATATCTTTTTGGGGCTGCTGGTCATATAAAACAAAACATTTAAAAATGCAGTCGATCAACTGAGGCTATAATGGTCTATATTTAACAGAATTGATTGTTTTCTTTAAAATAAATTGATTTGTCCTTGAATTGTTGTTGTTTGCCCTGTGCTTTACCCACCTTGGGGATTGGTTAATCTCTAGATTTTAATTTCAGCCTTTAGCAAGAGAATTGACAGAAAATTGTGACAAATGCTTTAATATATAATGTCATAAAACATATTTAGAAAGTTGTCACATTCAGCAAGCTGATTGATATGGAAACAAACTGGTTAAGGAGCAATGCATCCATATTTAGGGTTGTGTTAGGGAAGTGTGTTCCTTCTTGTCATGAAATGCACCCTTTACCCAGTTTGCTTTTCTGCCTCTGCTGTCACTTTTTCTATCGCTCTGCTGCAATGCCAGTGGAACCACAGATTACTTAGCCTATTTACTGCAGGAGCCAAAAAAGAAATGCCACTCCTGACTGTCAGACATTATGTGTGTGACAGAACATGAAAGAGCAAGTGGCCCATGTTTAATGAAACAGTCAGTAGGAAGAGGTGGCCGTAGTGTGAGGGAAGCTGAGGTTGTTCACTGGCCTGACACAGCAGGAAAGAAAAGACAACATTGCTGAACAAGGCAGAGAGGCATTCTTTCCTTTTTCCCTTCTGCATGCTCCTCACCCAATCAACCTCAACCCTTCAACGGCAGAGGGAGGGGGGTTATTGGCAGACACACAATGAGTGGGCTGTGTAAAATTTGTGTAAAAAATTGTGAGTATGTGACCACACAGCCATACAAGGCAGGGAGGCATGGGGGCAAAGTGTGTATGTGTGTGTGAATTTGGAGGAAGTTGAGTTTATAGGGAAGGAGAGAGAGTGCGCAAGACTAGCAGCCTTTTCTATCTCAGGCCAGTGGTTTTCTAGATTGTGGTCATATGGCCTTCGTTGCCTTGCCAGTGCCGGTGTCATGGCTCCATTCCCATGGAAATTGGTGTGAGGTGACACTAGGTTCAAGCAGGAAACCACACAAATGCACTCTGTTTCTCAGTCTTGCCATTAGTAACACATTTTAACTTGTTAGAAAGACAAAGAAAGCTGTCTTTATTGGCCTTGTAAAACTAGTCACTAAGTCCTCGTAGCTGAGACTTGACACAGGTTTGCCTAAAGTAATATTCATTCTAATCACATCTAGGTTGGATCTGCTGGTTTTCATTAGGGTTAGAGGAAAACACAGGGTTAGTTTCCAAGTTAGGTATCTTGTAGAAGGTCTGTAAAATGTTTTTTCAGTATTTTTCCAACCTAGAACATGTTCGGAACATGTGATTAAAGGACAACTCGCCTCTTTCACATTTGTTGCAGCAGGCCATGAAATGCAGAACCTTAAACTTTTTTACTTTTTCATATAGGGCCAGGCAGGTTTGGGCAGGTAATTTCCCTTAATAAATGAAATCATCATTTGAAAACAGCATTTTGTGTTCATTCAGGCTATCTTTGTGTAATATAATTTTTTTTAAGTGGGACAAATATGGAAACAGTAAAAAATCAGGAAAGGGGCAAATACTTTTTCACTTTCACTTTACTTTTCCCATTAAAACATGCATGGAATCCAGGATTTTGATCAGTGCTCTAAATCTGTCTTTACTGTCTGTATTGTCTGTGGGATCAACCAGTGGATGTTATTGCATACACTTCAGGTATTCCAACATGTTTTCTTCCGAGGTGATGGAGTGAATTGCTGTGTCATTCTAAAAATGCAGTCATTTAAAGAAGGTTAAAAGATTATTTAAAAGGAGAAAGAAAAACAATGCAGTTTCTGAACTCCTGGTGCATCTAATCGCGGTTGTCAATTGATTATTTGGCAGAATAGGGAATGCAGATGCAAGCAGTCCCGAAATCAAAACTGACAGATTTCAACTCCATTGCCATCCATGTTGAGCGATCAAATTGGTGATGGAAGTGCAGCCAAACAGTAAGACAGCACATAATAGCTGCCCAGAACCAGAAAGACCATTCCTGATCAAGCTTCTTCGGACTATGGAAGGATCACTTGGCATCGAGATGAAACTGCCAGATGCTGATGTGTCTTCTTTAGCTACACTAGTAGTAGTGGTGTCCTTGTGCAGTATTAATCCCAAACAGGACCAGCACAAGAAATTATATAAATTGAACAATAGCTGAGTAATTGTCCCACTAGATGCTATTTCTCAAGATAACCTGTGTTTGTCTGTGTTGATTGCTGTAGATGCTGAAAAATTGAAACATTTAGTTTTAAATTATACCGAACACAGTGGTGTGTTGAAAGGGCGACTTTCTATTGTGGCTGCAGCAAGTGCTGGGGAATAAATTACATGTTTTCTGATTTCAAAGCAGCTTAGTCCTGCCAAGTTGGAGAACAGCCAGTGAGAGAGCTTGTCTGACTGTAAGCGTCCATTCATAGTTGAAACAAATTGGTGATATAATCCAAAGTCTTGTTTATAATGAACAGAAAACAGTCTTCATCACTCTGACTGCAAACTGAACATTCAAATCGCAGGAAAGGTGCCTGTGAAAGTCATGTATGTCTTATGTCACCTCACACAGTGACACTTCAAATAGACATGTACCAAGTTCTCCAGTGTCACAGGTCTGTTTATAGACGACGAAAGTCAAGGCAGAGAACTGCTAATCCCATGATGGTACACTGAACTCATAGATCTGACAGCTTGAGTAGCTCACCTGAAGGGGCTTTTGTAAAATTCACCTAGATTCACCAGGTTGTATCCTTCTTCTAAAGGTGTCAGTCACATATACTGGCCTACAAATTGTATGTAGTTGTGTTTCTTTTTTAACCAAATTGTTGCATGCCTGACTTACCCATAACACTAAATGTCAGAAGTGACAGTTTTCAACAATGAAATGACATTGGAGAAATTGAAAGTTTAAACCTGGTGGTGCCAGTAGATGAACATTTACCATAGGCATTCAGAGACAGAGAATGATTAGTGAATGTTTATGAATGTATTGACTCAACCTTTCACGTTTCTCTCTTTTTTTTTTTTTTTTTTTTTTTTTAGACTGGTGTCCTCCATCCATGCCCTCATGGCAACCACGGCAGGAGTCATCATTGTGTCTTCTTGCTGGGGCAACGTCATTAATGACAGGTTAGACTTGATTACCTGTACATCTCTGAATCCCTCTAGTCATTATATTTTCCTAGCTGCTCTCAGCAGGGCCATGCTTGAAGGTTGAATTTTATCATAAAATCTAAAATGTTAGGTTTAGATGTAACTAAAGGCAGAGCACAGTGGTTCATGTACAGTGTCATTTTTAAGACAAAGTGGTTTAAAAGAAGCTCATTTACTGTTTTCCACAATATACAGTCTCTGTATCTTGTCAAGGACAGTCCATCTAGTTGTTTTATTTAACCAGTTGCTTTCATCCAAGCCCTGCCTGCCTCCACTCAGCCACTTGGCAGCAAGTTAACATTAGCATAGCATTAGCCTTCTCATGCAGTTTAGGAAAGTGTGACGTTAAACTAATGCTAGCCTATTAAAGCCTACTGAGTCAGTGGCCAGACCTGAGCAGGCCGAGTTTCAGGCTGCTAATCTCCGCCTCCCCTCCCCTTCATCCACAAAGCTTAATTCCTTCACAACGCTGCTCAGTTCTGCTGCCCTGTGACATGCACAAGGCCTGGAGCTTATCAGGCACATGCTCCAGAGTCAGACCCATGAATACTCTTAATACTCCATCACAATCTGTCAATTCATTTAGCTTTTATTGCCTTTGTTGCAGTAACCTTTGTAAGTTTCTGTAGTGGAAAAACAACTCAAATGAAGAGTAAACTGTATTGCATATGTTTCTAGTGCAATTTTCAATTTCTTGCCAGTCAACAAATACTGTAGGCTGATACTGAAATAGCTGTGATGAACTAATATTGGCCTTTGCATTGGCTTGTTTGATTTAACAGTCGACCCTAGTGTGAACTTAACAATTGGTTTTACATACAAATAAAGTGGTTTAAATAATCTGACTAAACTATTGGCTTATTTGCAGTGCATCTGATTCCCTGACTACTCAAGTTTCTTGCCCTATTGACTTTATTTAGTGATATCACGGTTTACCTATTTCTCAGAAATTACATTGGTGGGTACAGTGGCATCATAACCAACAGAAACCATGTCCAAATCTACAAAAACAAGAGCGAAGTTGCAATAAACCAGAGCTGTCCTTGAAAATTTATTGTAACCACATGAGTCCTATATCTTTTTATTCCCATCAATACAGCAGATATATGCACTAAAAGACTCGTGACTCATGTGGCTTTCATTCGTCCCTGAGCTGTGTGTTGTGCCTTATTGCCCTTAATCTCCATTCACTGACCTGAAGAGCTAAAGAGCCCAGTGATAGGTCGGAGGCGAGTTGCTCAAATCTTTACTGCAGCTTTAGTCCATTCTGTCCACACAATTAACCATCATGGTAATTGTTGCTCGTTAGAGTGCTTCAACTGTCCAAGCTGTTTATAATACTGTACTTACATAAGCCAGCCTTATGTAAGTACAAAAGTGTTGCTTATGTAAGAAAGAGGGAACATGTAGGTTAAATGAGTGTCTCTGTGTGTTTACTTGTATTGAAATTAATAGCCATTCGGTTCACCTTCTACCACTAAGCCTACCATCACAAAGTAAATGTAATCATAATATTTAGCCTTAAATTGATGACGATGAAGTAAATATAAACCTATCCCATAGATTCAAGGATTCAAGGACTGGAACATTTGACTTAAAAGTGTTTCTTGTCAAGTTGTGTCCTGTAACAATATATAGCTCTAAATGACTACTCTTGGTTTTAGATTTGGGTTTTTACCTATGAAGACTGCATTTGTTGTTGAGAAAAGAAGGACGTTCAATCACAGGCATTGTACAATTGCTTGGCATAGACAGTACAACAATTTGTGATGTCCTGAAAAAGAAAGAAACCACTGGTGTACTGAGCAACATACACAGAACAGGCTGGCAAAGGGGGAAAAAAAAGACAGCTGATGACACAGACCCATTGTGAGAGCTATGAACTTTAAAACCCACAAAACAACTGTCAGTGAGTCTGATATTCTGAACCTTTGTTTCTTATTTATCTTTAGAATCTAATTCAAATGAATTGGCCTTGCTGTTCCAATACTTTTTGAAGGGACAATATTTTATAACATTTGTGGCTGGGAGTGTGCAGCCTTGCCTTTTCACCAACATTTAAACATTAACTATAACACAACATTTGCTTAGAGATTGTAATTATACATGTGGTGTTATTGGAAAACACATGCAAATTGACTCCTAGATGAAAAACATTAACATGAATTTTGTTCTTCTTCAGGCACTGGCTGGCCACCTACTTTGTCATCTGGTACGGCGGGCCCTATATGACATACGACATCTTCGCCATGTACCTTAGTCACTTCCACCATTTCCGCGTCAAAGGACACGAGGATTACAAGCAGCATTCATTGAAGACCGTAAACTCCTTTGTCCATAGAGAATTCCTGCTGGTGCTGCATCACATTGCCCTGCTCACCATCCTTCTGCCTATCACACTGGTAAGGAGGGGAGGGTTGGCTGATGTGACAGAGAGAGAGGAGTAGGCAGCATCGATGATGAGGTGGTGTTCTCTGTAGTCAGGAGGCTAGTAATTAAGATGAAAACTGAGGATGTAATGCAGGTGTTGCTGTTAGTGATGGATCACTTGCTGCTGATGGGAATCACTTTCATGCAGCGCTGGAAGGTGACGACGGTGGTGGTGATGATGAAAAATGATGGAATCCACTTAATTCAGCTTCTGAGATGTGAATTTTTGTTTTATATGATAATTAACTGTGTACACTACTCACAAAAAGTTAGGGATATTCGGCTTTCGGGTGAAATTTCAGGATGAACCTAAAATGCACTATAAC
>JAUMHL010000006.1:13179392-13227581 GCA_032362345.1 Sandelia bainsii | reverse complement strand
GTCCAGTTGCCATTGAAAACCGTTTTTTGAGATAACCATGACCTGGATGACTGAGAATCTTCACAGATATTATTAATATTCATATTAATAATATAACAATATAATGACTTTATGAATTTCAGTTAAGTTTGACAATCATGAACTAATGAAAAACAGTAATAAATTTATCAGGTTGTACTCGTTGTCAGTTGTACTTTGACACAGCTTTAGCAAAGTTTTTAAATATTAGGATGCTAACAATAGCATGTACTGGTTAGTGTACGTTTGCCTGGCAACGCAAAATTAATCTCTGCTTCTCAGTGACCTTTGCTTCCTTACAGGGTCAACATTGTTGTCTAGTCATTGAGGCAAACTCTCATGTAAAAGTTTCAGTAAGCAATGTTGTAAGTAAGTAATAAGTAAGTAAGTAGTAAGCAATGAATTACATGTGAGAAATCTTTAAAATGCTTCTGTGACCAGGCCTTTACTATGTTAAATAAAATAATTAATATAATGAAATATTAATAATAACATATAATAATAGAGTTCAGAGTGAGTAATCAAAACAAAAGGTTTTATAGGAAGTGAGAAGCAGGATTATTATATATAAATATCTTTTCACATATATTTGACCAAGAGATAATCAAACACTGAACACAAGGAAACAGGATTATAATTTTGAATATGTATTTTTTTTTATTTCCCTCCCTCTCATTTTTGTCTCCTCCAGCTTGGCCTCCAGGAGTGCTGGCTGCACAAGGTAAATGGCTGTATGGTGCTGTTCATCTTCTTCATGTGCCGCATCGCCCTCTTCCCCTTCATGTACTGGGTGTATGGCCACCACTACGGCATCCCGCTCTACAGCGTGCCCTTCCACCTGCCACTGTCCACTAACTTTGGCAACTCTTGCATCCTGGCGCCGCAGGTCTACTGGTTTGTCCTGCTCTGCTGCAAGGGCTACCGTCTGTACAAGCGTAGTCAAAGGCCTGACTCATCTCCTGCGGCTGCTGTGACTGACACTTCTAAGAATGATTGATGGTCAGTTCACTATTGCTCGTTCAAGCCACACACTCAGCTACTTATTCAACTATTTCTGCAAAGGCCCTAGTTTGACTTAACCCATTTTAATCCCACCATTGTACTGTAGTAGACCAGAACTGTGCGCACTTGTCTTACATCTCCTGGGCCTCTTCCGCACAGTTTAACTCCTCTGTTACAAATCTGTTGCCTCAGTGGACGTCTCCACAGATCTAATTCTACTACTGAAGTTTAATGATTTGGGATTTTTCTTTTTGGGTTTGGCTGTAACCTGGATCTTACTGAAGTGCTATACTGCATCTGCCATCTGTTACAAGAGTCGTTTTTCTTCACTGAGTGGAAAACCGTGGAGTCAAAGCACCAGAACTGAAGAGGAGCTTCCATGGACTGACATTATTTTATTTCTTACTCCTCTTGTGTTCATAGCTTCAGCTGATTTGGAAGATCTGTTACTGTGTGTGTGTGTGTGAGCATCTGTTACAACAGGTTGTATTTATTTCTATAGTTTGTATCTAATGTGTCAGTTGGGTTTCTTCACATCCATTTTAATCACACTAAAGAAGGAGTAGGAATAGCAGTGGATGCAAATTCAGGCAGTATTAGCAGGAAAGGAAAATATGTTTCCTTATATGACATATAAAAACAGCTGTATTTGTTACAACCCATTAATGTGATAGGTTTTGACTTTTCAGTTCATTTCATTAAGTTTGTAGTTTTCCATAGAGCACGCCAGCATGGCATCAGTTTCCAAGTCTGCAGCAACAATCCTGTAGCATCCACGTAACTATAACATAACATAACATAACAGCAAATGCAGATTTATGGTTCTGGTTTATTTGTTTCCACCCTGTGCTTGCAAGCATATCTTCAGGATGTTTAAGATCAAACAAATCAACTCTGGCTTTGTTTTATTCTCTGTCTGTGGTCTGTTACTGCTGACATGGGCTAAGATGTGCGCCTCTGTACTTGGATGTTAAGTTAGTTCCAATACATTGTATTTTGTAACAAAGAGAAAATTGTGTTAGACTAGGCAGACTGTGTTAGTCTGTGTTGTTTTGTTATAGTGATAGTTTTTTCTTCTACAGAGTAGAGGGCAAGTTAGTTTTGTTGCTACATAACAATTAATCTTTTGATTCCACATTTTTTGTTAAGCTACCACTGGATCATTGTAGCTGCCATAGAAACGCTAGGATGACGTTATCTGTGAGGGTCACTTTAAATCAAATGTTGAAGATTTGTGCTCTTTTGTGAAAAGTCATATCTGTCCATCAGACCAGAGAGGTCATGTAGAGGATGTGGCGATGCGTAATGTGTAGCAACCTCAGGTCAGAGCAATACAGTTAGCAGTGGCTCACCAGGGCAAACCTATACAGAGGATTGGAATTTCTGAGTAATTAGCCACAAAAATTAAGGATGTCAGTAATTATTTCTGAAACAGACATCAAGTAATTGCATAGTTTCTTTGAGGCTCCACAGACTTACATATACTTATATAATAGGCTCCATTGATTGAGCACTTCACACAGGGCTCTTGATGCTCTTGGATATTTACATCATATTTTAGTTTTGTCACAAAATATAGTTTTATTGTTTGGAGTTGTTTTAATGAGAGGACCAGTTTTATCATTTAATTTTTTTTTATTGGATTCACAGTTGCATAAGGACATTTGTCTCAAGGGCATTCACTTTAGATTTTTAGAATATTGTTTCTTAATATCAAATAATAAATATAATATTATTTTCAGAAGTATTCTGCAGGGTTTATTTCATACACTATCGAGACTCCGGAGTTAATTTCTTCTCAAGCTTTATAGTGAACTGATTTTATCATATGTTAATGGCCTTTTTATTGTGCTGCAAAATCAGTCTATGCAAGCGAGGCTGTGGTGCATGTACACAACACAAATTCAGGTCATATCGGATTGAACCACACCTCGGTATGGGATGTTCTTTTCAAATTTTTTGGGACCCTAGGTTAATTTTTACTGTATATTTCTACTGGGGCTCCACAAGTGATGCTGCAGTTGCAAGTTAATTGTTTTGCTTTTAAATTTACGTCACTTCTGCTTTGAGTAATTAATGTAATCATTATCAGGGTTAACAGTTTTTGCACATAATGCATACTGACGTGATTAGTCGGTATGTATTATGTGGAGTTGGACAAGGTCAGTGTTTCAAACAATCAAGTTTGAATGCAGCTGACATGAAAATATTTCAGTTTGTAAGCAAACGTTTGAACCGTAATCCTAAACTACACTAGGACTGAAGTGGCTACAGGTTAACAGGATTTAGCAGTTGTGGTAATGTTCCAGTGGTATTTCTTTTAAAGCAGAATCAGATTTTCCATATTATGTGATGATTTTTGTGTCTTTGGAGACAAATTCAAAGGTTTCAAATATGGATCACTGAATGCTAAAACATAATCGGTCATCATATAAGTTGTCATCATAACAATGGTACACATGGAGAACATATCTAACAGTGTCTAAAAATATATCTACATCTGATAAAATAATGTACCAGAACAAGTAAGATACCTGCAGCAAATACCCTGAGTGTGTTAACCTCTGAGATGATGTGTTTTATTAATTGAATTCAATTTTTTATTTGTATGAGGAAGCCTGTGTTAATTCATCCTTGGAGTATAGTATATCTCACTTTAAACAAGAGAACAGTCTGATCCTGAGGTCAAAGTTGGCGTTTAAAGCCTGTTGAGCTTAAAGTGCACAGCGTGAAGTTTGGATTCTGACAAATCATTACAATCAAAGATTTTAAATTCTCTTATATCCAAAATGTAGTTTAAGTTTTGGGGTGGGGGGTGGGGGAGTACCAGTGTGCCACTGTTGCATTGTGGATTTTGTAGTGTTGCCGTACCCTGTGTGGAGATCTTGTTAGTGTCTTCACTCCTCTACGGCAAATATCTCAGGTGAGATATGAGAAAAAGTCTTTTTGCTGGTTGCCAGACTGTCAGACTGCGGATAAGGGAGTAAACAGAGCAGAGCAGCTGAATGATGGGCCTGTTTGTCAGGTTTGGCTGCAGCCCAGGAAAGTGCAGGCCTCTTTTGTCTGTGGTTGACCAGTTTGCTGTTACTAGAAGTAAATTAGGTGTTCTGCTTTCAGCTGAATTCTCCCTTTCTCCTTTTGTTTTCACTGTCCTGTTTTTAAGGTCCTCCAGCCTTTTACGACTTATGGTTATGTAGAGGTACAAATGAAACCACAAGGCAAAACAGCCACAAGAATATCAAAATAGCATTTGCTTATACATTATCAGTTACATTATTCTTGCAGTTATGTTTATAGAAGGAGTTTGTCAAAAGTCTCGACTTTTATTGCAGACCAGTTGTTGTCACTTTAGTCAGCTGTTTTTATTTTTGTATGCCAGAATAAAAGCTGCAGCTCATTGCTTTTAAATGTTATGCCACTTATAGCCTTCTTAACACCTGCTTCCAGCCTCCATCCTCCTTCCTTGCATCCTCCTGACTTTAAGACACCACTGTCTCTTGGCTAGTGTGCTCTGCAGTCACGTGAAAGTTGGTGAGAGTGCAAGCAGAGCAGAATGAGCCCTACCTCTTCTCTGCTGCCATCTGTCATTAGGATTTTCTGCTTGTGCACTCAGCACTACATGCAGGACCAGTTGGGATTAATAGGGCTAGGTGGACATTTCCTTTTTTAACTGTGCATGTCTCTCATGTAGTCTACTGCCTTCAGATACATATAATTAAGTTTTCAGCCACCATAACCTCACCCTCCACCAAATACACAAAAAAAACGTATGTTGTGCTTTGCTTTCATGTTTCAGGATGATACCGAATAGACTAGCTGACTGAAGATAGATGGTATTCAGGGTTATTTAAATAGGATAGTTTTATTACCTAACTAGATTAGTTAAACAGAGTTTCACATATAATTTCATTTCTTCTTTTATCTTTAGTGGAAAAGCATTTGAAATAGCATTTAAGATGCAACACATTTTGAGGTGGACTTTGCTGAAAATCTTCTCTTTATCTCCTAAGTAATTTTTTTTAGGTTTTCGGAGAGTCAGTTTTCCCAAAATGGGTCCATTTGATGCTAAGTGAAACTTAATTTTGACCAACGATGGATATGTCTGTTAAATTTGATAGGCAGTCATAGGCACTGTTGGATGGACCAATGGAGGAACCTGAATGTGACGTACAGTGACTACAACCTAGGTCAAAACTGAACCAAGGCTTAGTTTTGAAAACACGGAATAACATTCCACTATTTCTCAGTAAAGTTTATTCTTTCTTTTCAAACTTTCAAACGATGTGTTGCAGATACTTACAACTGATCATATTGACTGGTTAATATCAGATTTTTTTTATAAAAGGCCCTATATCCAGTGAATTTGTGTGACTTGGCATTAGCTGAAGTTTTGTTCCACTGACCAGACTGCAGCATTTAGTCAAAGACAAAGGGACGACACACAACATCGTTTCAGTTGCTAAGAATCTGGAACAGTGCCACGTAAAGTCATGTTGCATCTGATCCTAAATTAAAGAATCAGTTAAATTATGAAAGCATCATGACCTGCAGAGTACTTATCTTAACAGGTATGTAGGTTCACAGTATATAAAGTCTTAAATTCATCCTCGCTGCTCAGGGTTTGATGAAGTTATCAGATGTGTGTAGCCTAGAGAGGTTTACTGTAGGATGATGAAACTGAGACTGAAGATGGATCACATCTGAAAATGATATGCAGATTCTTTTCTATATGATGTTTTTTTTAAAGACGTTTTTTCCTTTTAGATTTTTCTTCTAATCATGCTTGATATGACATGGGTTGATACGTCATCTTTTAAAGGTTGTTAAACCAAAGACTGTCAGGCACATTAGTGATTTATACTAATCGTAGTAATATGATGAGAGATTCATTTTAGTTTTAGTAGTTAAAACGTGATGTGGATGATTTGAGCTAATGTGACCAATATTTAACTTGAATAAAACAAGTAGCCTACTCTCCAGTCTTATCCTTTTAATTTGGATCCCAGAGAGTAACCACCTGGCTGGATTTGTGATGGATGAGGATGTATTGTTGACTAATGAGTAATTTAATTAATTCTCCACTAACATATGCCTATACATACAGTCCAAGTGTACTGTATTGGGCAGTGTCATTATACTTTTATACATAGTATTATTATACATACTCCTTAAGACAGTGACACTGAAATAGATATGATTCCTATTCCTTGGCTTTGTATAAATGATCAATGTCCAAATGTGCAACCTCCTGTTGGATGAGATGGACACCAAATGTAACGTGTACAATACTAGCTCTCCTGCACAATGTTAATGCTAGCATATCTCTACACTATGTGTAAAAGTACGTGGCTTGGTATTTTATCACTCCATGCTAACACCTTAGGCTCATTTTTATGTTGAATGGTTAATGCTTAGTCTTACCCTGTTGAGATTATTAAAGCTAAAAGCTCATTTTTAATATAATTGACTTGTTGAGTTGGTGGTTGATGAAAAGCATATATACCCAAATAGGCTATATATTTATGGATTAAAATGTTAGCATAGTACTACTTACACTACGTGAAGCAATAGGTGGCTTCTTGCAAATGCCATGCTGAATAAGAGTTCACTCCATGCTAACGTTTTAGCATGTTTTTTATGTTGAAATACTTGAAGTTGCTAACAAAATAATCTTACACTCCAAGCTAACACTTCGTTGATGTATGTCTAATGGTGTTTGACTAAAATATTAGCAAAGGCCTACAAGTTTAACAGTCAAAGTGTTCTGCATGAGAAGTTATAATAAGCTTAATGCTAGCTAACATTTTAGCATAAGCCTACATTAGCAATAGTTGGTTTTGGCTACTTTGTCCTTTGAGTTTACCACCAAGCTAACACTTAGTATAAGCTAACACTTAAATGCGAAGTCCCAAGTAGGCCCCAGGCAAACACTACAGCATTGACCTTCACTACACTGCCACTGCCAAAAGTATTAAAATATTTGGAGCTAACAACTAGTTTTTTAGGTCATTCTGTTGAAAAGCTGAACATTTTCAGTTTTCTGTTCATATTCTGATATATTACATATTCACATATTACATTATGTGAACTTCATGAAAGAAGAAACATTTAGGAACAAAAGAAAATTACAAAAGACCAGGACCTAAGCTTGTTTTATTGCTTAAAGTGTAGTAACCAGTGATGTGACACTGTTGAAATGTAAAATGAGTTCAGAACATTACTTTTTTTTTTCTGAAAATAAGATAGAGCTGACTCCATCTCATCTCAGAGCAAGTGGCATGTACCTTTTTTAGGGGTGCTGTAAATAGTAAATTACCAAGGAAACCACAATTGCTAATTTGTGTGTCTATGTTCCCATCAATTTGAAAAAAGCATGTTATTTGACTTTCAGAAATAACTAATATGCCAGTGACATTATGGCGCTAATGCATATTTAGTTCATGTTTGCGGGTACTGTGAATTAATAAGATGAATGGAAATGATAACAGTGTATGGGGTCTCCTAAGCTACCGTGCTGCTTTGCATTCACACATATCCATTCATTGGCCCCACTTTTCTGGGCAGTGCAGGATTTGGACTAGAGTGAGCAGGATATGGGTTTTAAAGATAGAGTACTTTAAAAAAAAAAAAAAAAAAGCAGTCTAATGCCATGTTCATGTTATTGTGGCTGTAAATTTGAACTTCTGGATGGAAAGAAATAATCATTTTAGCATTTTGGTATCATGGGATCAGACTGGATGATACAAGCATGATAATGGTCTTGGAAACAAAAATGAGACAGTTTGTGTATTTGATTTGACATATGGCATATTCTGACATATTCTGTTCGATTTCTTCTGATATGATGTGAATCTGGCATTCGATTGCTCAAACAGGACTTAAACGCTGCAAAAACTGTGTTGCTGGGACTGATTTTCATATGTGGACAGTGAGCTAAATTTAGTCTCCAGTGCCTTGTAAAATATCTATTTGTGATATCCGCAAATCTGAGTATGAAAGAACTTGGCAGGCAGTGTTTACAGGTTGTGGCTGTATTTATTGTGTTTATTATCAGTTCTTAAGGAGAATTACACTTGGAGTCATTTTGGTGTTCCCAACAATCATCAAGCTGATTTTGACTAGTTGTAACTATTTAAAACAAATTGCTATGAATTTAATGCTAGAATAAGAATTAAACTTATCCTTTAATTCTGTTGATATTAAGCCCTGTTTTAGCATTAAATCAATATTTTAATTATTGAGCACGTTCCATAACATGGATATGCATCATTTGAGGTTGAAATCCTTTAAAGTATAATTATTTAGTGTCTTGTGTTTATTTGCTGTGTCTTTTATTTTATGCTTTGCATTTGTCAGTTGGTGGATGTGTGTTTTGGAAATTCAGATTGTAATCTTAACCTGTTGTTCATCACCCATCTTTTTGCCACAAGTGTGTTTTTAACTAAAATACAGCACCTTCACAACCTTTAACACTTCCTGCCCCACATTATTTTTGATAGCATTCTAATTTTTCATACATATATATCAGATTTGATGCATCTCTCCTTTTTTCTAGCATGACCTTTTTTGAGGACATTTCCTATCCAAAAAGAGATTGGACTGTTTTATTAAATAACTATTCATGTAAGAGGAGTTATGTAGCTGCAACTTGTGAATTCAGAGCACCCCTTTAAAATTCAATAAATATGATTTGATAGACTGTTTGGAACATGACTCAGTTTTATTTTTATTTTCTTGTTAGCTTTGCACACCATCAAAATGCATTTAAAAAGTAGGTTTTATTTGAAAACTCTTAAAAATTGACTTAAAGTTGTGTTTCTGTATAACATTACATATTTACAAATACCTTATTATTACTTAACCACAAACTGTTGATCTTGATTAAAATTTTGCTGAATCCAAATTAGTAAAGTAAATGAGAAAAAGAAGTATGGAAATCTCTACATAATCCTGATAATTAGACTGATTTGCAATGCATTTTAGTTGATATGGAAGCTAATAATGCTAGGCAAGTTAACTTAAAGGAATAGTTTGACATTTTAGCAAATATGCATATTCATTTTTTTTTGCTAAGAGTTACTTGTAAAATTGATTCCACTCATGTTTTTATACAAGACTGTAGCCACTTAGTATATTGAATTAAAAACAGACTTAAACCTAGTTTCAAAATGGCTAACGTAGCTCTGTGTGAAGCTAAATACTTGAGTCTTGTCCTCACTATGAGGTTGTTAAGTTATTCATACGACAATCCAGAATGTAAAATATATGGTCTTACAAGGTACCAGCATTTTCAGCAGCAGAATAAAATCCAGACAAGGGCTTGGCTTATACTCTTTTTTATTTTATTTAGTGTGTACATTAATGGAGCATTCAGTGTTTATGCCTGGCCACGGTGCCTGTAGTGCCCTTTGATCAGGTTTAGCTGTAATGTTTATTCATGGCCACCCAGAGGCACTGCTGGTTCAGCTGCTGGAGTGAGAATTCCTGCAGAATAGATAGTGGTTTAAAAGGGGTCAACCTGCTTCTTTGATTTGTTTATCTGACACTCTAAATGAATCCTATAAAACAAGTTAGAATGCTTCAATCTGTGGAATTAATAGCATATTTTCTTTAAATGTAAAACTTGAAATAACCTGGACAACAATAACAACCTAATTTTCTTACTTGAAGTCATGCATTACCTTAGCCAGTGCAGCAATGTCTATGTAAGCTGCTTTACATAGATGTATTAAAAGAGAGGAAGTTTAAAACACCCTGAATGTAAGTCAAAGCACAGTACTAGCTTGTGAAGGTTGCTAATACATCTGTGGGTTTAGAGTCCTCATATATTACAATGTGAGGTGTGATAAAACTTCCACTTCAGTGCCTATTAAAATCCTCTCAGAATGAAATGATTCTTCAGACTGAACATCAGGAAAATGCAATCACTTTCTCTGATGTGACTTCATATTGATTTAGCAACAGCAAAGATAAACAAATACATTTGATAAATCCAGGCTCCACCTCCGCATTTGAACTTTTCCCACCCCCTTTATGTCCCAAAATACAGAAGCAAACCTGTAGCTCCCAAGCAGAGGAGACACAGATAGCTTAGACATGTGTAAGAAACACATAGTCGATGCACTATCAAAGAGTACGTCTGCCACTTCAACTGGATCCTTTTGAAAGGTTAATTTGATCATTCCTCAGTTCCTGCACGCACTGCGAACCTGATCTGTCCTTGCTGTACGTAATCTCTTTTCCCAAGATGACATTGTGCATAAATTTTCCATGGCTTATAAATAACTGCTCTTGCTTTGACCAGATGAGAGAGGAGAGTAACAGACTACGCATGTTGAGAGAGGTCTTCCATGGAGCTTAATGGGACTTCAATGAGTTGCTCCCAATGACTCTTGCAACCCTGGTCATCCTTTTTAGAACCATTTCCATCTTCAACTCTGCTGGAAAACTGTCATGGAACAACGCAGATATCTTTGAAACGTTTTTGAAGCAAAGAGTGGGTAAAGACAGGACCAGATTATTTGGTCAAGAACTCAAACATTTTATTTTAAGAACGTGCACCAGAGAATGAACTGAAGGAAGACAAGAAAAGTAGAACTTTTTGATTTCTGAGCTCCACATCAACTGCCCCATTACTCATTTGACTAGAAACGTAGGGGTGGTGAGGGTTTCTAAAAAGCCATGGATACAGCTAAAGAGGGTGTTCAGGAGGCAATGGTAAGTGAGACTCTGGTTGAGTTTAAAGCCACCTTGCAAGTGGCCATTAGGGAGGTACACGTGGATGTAAGTGCTTTCAAGCAGCGCATAGAGCAAAGGATTGAGGAGCTGTGCATTTCCAACAGACCCTTGGCCGAGGCAGTTTCCAGGCTACAGGAGGAAAACCTACAGCTCAGGGCAAAGTTGGAGTCTCTCAGCCGTCTGGTGGAGGGACTCGCTGGGGTAGAGGTTGAGAAGAATTCTGCTGAAGTGAAGGGGAAGAATGCCGAAGAAACTATAAAGAATGGTCATGCACAAATACAGTGCAAGACCCAGGAAGACCAAAGTGGTCTGTCTAGCTCTGGAAGATCAGAGTCCAACCTGTCAAGTCAGTCCACATGCACATACTCTGATCAATCTGGGTCAAGTGCAGGATCAAGTTATGCTGCTGGTGTTGCTCACAGCAACACTCCAGCCCCATGGAGAGCAAAGAGACATGCTGAAATGAATGTGAGTATTGTCAGACTACATAATAAAAAATGTTACTGTCTGTATCTGGATTGCTGCAACAGAGATACACCAACATAAACAATGTTTAGATTCAAGATTCATCAGCTTATGTGATTGTGAACTCCCCGCCACAAACCTGTCACTTGGGTTGAATGGTGCTCTACTTTGCTTGCAAGGATACAAACGTACAAATGTAAGTTTCACTGAAAGGCATTTCTCCTTTACTGGAATGCTGATCGCATTCACACAGTTTCTAATATTCATACCTGGACACTGCCCAGTACAACCACAGTGCTTCCTGCTGACCACTGAGGCAGTGCCGCTCCAGGAGTTGGGTTTAAGGGCCATATTCGAGGGCGCCAAAGAGGCATCAAGGGAAAGGAGGTTGAAGGTATGAAGTTGAGATGATGAACTGAACTGAATCTGATCTATAAAAATCTCCATATGAAAAGGTAGATGAGTCTGGCGTTTAATCTGCGTCCAACTACAGTTTGTGAGATCCAAAATATGTTTTTCTATATTTAACCTCTGACTGAAACTTCACACCTTCATCTGGGGAGCATCAGGAAATTCACTGGGCTCACTTGCCATTAGTATTATTAGATATTATGATGTAATTGTTTTCAAATACAGAGCAGCTAAAATAACCATATTAACCATGGTTATAAAATGTTTAAATTATTGAATTTTACAATAACCATTATATATTCTTAAATTAATGCATTTAAAAACAAACTCTAGCAGCACAAACAAGCACATATTTACACAATAAAAAATCCCTCCCCAACCCCCTATTGCAACCGTCTTCTGCACATGACCTGCTTTTATAACAGCAGGCCCTCCAAAGGGCACATGTATTTTTGGATCTGTGATTTGGGACAGAGCTGCATCTCTTTGGAGTCTCTGAGTGCTCCATATCAACTTCAGATTTAATCTTTACATTAAAAACACTCTTCTGCACACATGAATTAACTCAGGGACAAATGCGTGTCTAAATGATCAATTCAGAAGTAATACCTGCTTAGTACATAGAGTCAATAAACTTTGGAATGGAAATTAAAACCACAGCCAGGGATGACAAACAGGACTAGAGTACTACACTGCATGCTTTGGACAGTGCCTATAGTACAGTACACATTGTTTTGCTGTTTTCAGATGTAACTAACACACAAACTCTGAAAATAGTGAGGATTAGGTAGATAAATCTTGGTACCCTAATAACTTAGGAAACTTGTTTCCCAGCCAATCCAACCCTCAGATCTCCTAATGGAAAGTTGAGTCTACATCTACAATTCTACATCATACATTCTACAAATTGAGTCTACATCCATGTCAATAATACCCCAGCCCGCACCCTGAGGGGGTCAAACAGCTGCCCTGTCGAAACACACACCCTGCCAACATTCCTCTCCACTGAAGTCACATGGTCTTTTCCCACCCGTCAGCTCACAACTCTGACGTGCAACAGTTCGACCTCCCAAACCACTAAGATAGCCCCCTGATTCATCAGCTAACACTTTGCTCCATCATTTTCAAACTGTCATCAACCTCACTCAATATTTTTTAAAATCTGTTCACTTCATGTTTTTCCTCACATTAGGCATTACTAGGTCTAATCTGGGGGGAAGTGAGGGGATGTGTCCAACTAATTTGTAAATGTTCTAAAACCAGCAAGCTGACAAGCAAGCCCACTTCACACAGCATATGAATAGTAGTGAAAAAGTAGGCAAGCTTTTTGTTTTGTTCTAAAAATCATTTTACTCCACATAACGACCAGCAGCATAGCATATAGCAACATTAGTTTATATTTGGAGAATAAAAGTCCAACATATACCACTTTTAGTTCTGTTTTAATCTCCAGCAAAGACTAAGCTGCTTAATGCTAATTTTATATGTCTGCACTGCCTGAACACTGGACAGACAACATACAGTATATTCTGAACTTTTATGTTATGACCAGCTGGAAATGAATATAAGAAGAGCAGTGAGACTGGATTTAACAGTAAAGTTGTGTCCTTAAATTCATAAACAGCGAGCTGAAAGATGCTACATAGAGATGAGGGAAACTGCAGACTTGTTTTCTCTGACTTTGTAGTTGTTAATATTAAGTCTTCATTGGTGCGTGATAGACTGGTGTTAATGGTGTCTCAGATTGGGTCATTCAAGTATCTGGTGGTGTTATATATCTACTTGTCCATGAAGTGAATATAATGGGAATTCCAGATCTGGGCGATTAAATCTGGCACAATGTTTGAAATTTGCAGAAAGCTAAAAGTATAATAATTTATTTCATCGTGGCTTTAAAAATCAGGATCATTTTGACCAAAAGAAACGTTACAAAAACATTTTGCCAAATGTTTTTTCCTCACTTCTGTAATGATGTACAAGACTGTGTTTGGGATTGTCAATATCCACTCCTCCACTAAAGTATGTTTGCATGTTTCTAAGGAGCCAAAGTGATATGGAGGCAAACTCAGCCAGAAGTTGAAGGCATTTATAAGGTCAGACAGAGTCAGACTGTGAAATCCTACAACAGCTCCTGTGGAGCCCACAGATCACTGTGGTGTTAATCTCCCTCTTGACGAGGAGTTGATGGACTAGCTGCAATGGCCCTGCTGCATGGCTGTCAGACCACTGCGTATCTCTGGAAAGCAAAAGGCTGAGGGGGTTGAAGAGGGGGCAAATACAGACCAAAGCTGTTTGAACTGCTCAGGCTAACTCCCTGATTTCCAAAGCATCCATTTGGGGCTATATTGGGATGTAACAAGAGTGGAACAGAAACTCTTGCAATGGGGCTGATTGCAAAATCTAAAATAGCCTTTCAGTGGGAACACAGGTTTGTTGGCCACAGCTGTCATTAAGGGAGAAGCATTCAGCTGTTAACAGCTCAAGATCACACTTACAGAGTTAGCACACACACGTAGATTTACTGTGAATGAGAAACGGTAACGTAATTATTATTAGCTCCACACCATTTAGTGGTTGTGAAGACAAAAGTACTCCGTAATGAGGGAATTAATGTTGGACAGTGAAAACCCCAAATGAGTGTTGTTGCTAAAGCAAATGTACAAATAGCTGCATGTTTTTCATAAGTCAATTACTCTCCTGGGATAATGACATGAAAAGGAAAAGTGTTGTATGTTGTATTTCTTCTTAGATATGATAATATTTGTTCTATGTCATGGCAGCCAAATGAAGCTGAGTTTCTGGTCACCGTTCAATGCCCTCATTAAACACTACAGTCTTACTTGATCCCACATTAGAAAACTCACTAAATGTTAGAAACAGAATTTCACATTTTTTTCCCACTGTGTCACAACATCAAGGAACAATTCAGAAGAATTTATTATGAACTGTGCAATTAAAATAATATAATAAATAAATATTATAATAAATAATAAAATAGAGCAGAAAAATGACTTCTTAATAAACCTAAATTATCATCAGTGTAAGCTAAAATAAATAAATATCTGTAACAGCAATTCCTATGGCTTCCATAGATTTATGATGTTGATGCCTTATTGCTCAGTCCTCCATAAACATCAGTTTAAGACAGTTTGTAGATGTCTTAGTTTTAAACTCAGTGATAGGTTTGCATGATTTGTACTGCTTGTCTTATCCAAACAGGGAACGGATGCAAAAGGAGAGAAAATTGTTGTCACAACTGCACAAGACAGTGGGAAGCAAGGTAGGCAGATGATCTGAAATGTTTCATGTAGCTGACCCGACAAGCTGATCTCACCATTGGTTATGTCTCCTCAGGAAATGTATCTGTGGAGTCTGATGCAGCCCAAAGTGATAAAGCTGTTCCTCAGTCCCACCAGCCTCTCACTGCCAACACCAAGCCAAGCTCAGAGTCTTCTGCCATGACATCCCCTACAGTGGAAATCCCTAAAATACCTGGTCAGTTGATTCATGCTCACTAATCATATAAACATATTTGTTGGATGGTTGGATGGATGGATAATAATTAAGTTGTAGCAATTTTCAGAACCAACAATTATAAAATGAAATGACAGAATAAAGAAACAGAAAAAAAGAAAAATATGCAACAAGCATTTTCACAAAAATTCACCTGTATCCTCACATAAATATATACACACAGACAACTTGTCAATGACGATGTATTAATAAGGTAAACTTTAATGGACTATATGGGGACAGATAGGAACGTAATAGGCTACAGAAAAAACATGCTCAGAAAGATGAGTGTGTATCATAAAATCTGATGTCAAATTAGTATTAGTTATATCTTTTTTATAGTTGTATTACTGTTTTTATTACATACACCTAAAATTGTTTTCTGCTCTTATTAATTTGTATCTTCAGTGATTTATTTTGCTATTGGAATTGGAGTGGTAAATTAACACTCATATGCTAAAAATAATTATTTCTGATCAGCAATGCAATAAAAATCTATACACAGATATGGGGATAACTCAGTCCAGCTTTTCCCTTTTAGACCAGGAAGAATCAGGTCTTCTGACCAAACCCCATCTTCCCCTTACTGCAATGACAAAAGTGAGCATTGAAGCCCCAACTGTTCCTCAATCTCCTGCTTCAGTGGCCAAAGCAACAAAAGAAACTAAAAAATCAATGATGTGTCCTGTTGAATGCAGTGGGTGGAAAATCTATTTCTGTTATGTGACCAATGTATTTTTCCATGTATTTTGATACCAGTGAGAAACAGAATCTGCTTTGACAGTGTAACCAAACTCAATCCACAAAATTTCAATTGGTGAGAGCTCCCCATGGAGATGTATAAACAGACATTAATAGACACTATTCCAGGTGTCTGAGTGCTTGATCTACCATTTTTCCCATTTTTCAGATGCTGATGAATCCCAGCCCCATCTTCCTGTCTCTGCCATGGCAACCAAACCCGGTGCTGAGGGTCTGCTTGCAGCCAAACCTGCTCAGTCTCCAGCATCAGCAGCAGTGGCTCCAACAGGAGACGCAGGAGAATATTCGTCTACAAGAGGTCAGATAGTGGGTCCTGCAAACATGGCAAACTGAAATGAATGGGATTTGATCCTTTTTGTTCATATAGTACTGAACATTGTAATGTTTATATTTTGCCAGATAATAATTTAATCATTGTTTCTGATTCTTTCCAGTTATTGTTATGTTGTACCTTCACTTGTGCAGGTACATTTGGAGCAAAAGAGCTGAAATTTCAGGAGTCAGGCTCTGGAGCTCAGGCTTTGCCTCATCTTCCCCGCACAGCTGTAACCAAATGCAGCTCTGAGACTTCTGCTCCGTCTAAAGCTGATCAGAGTCCCACTTCTGCACTCAATCCTTCGGTACCAGAATCCCCAACAATTAAGAGAGGCGATTATCCATTTAGACGTGGTTAGTATTTTGCTGATACTACACAGTTTCTACAGAGTATTCTCATTTTATTTTGTCCGTTTTTGTGGAGTTTTATGTGATTTCTTTCTCTTTTTTTCAGATGTCAGTGAACACAAGACACACTTGCCTCTTTCTGCTGTTTCCAAACCCAATACAGAGTTTTCACCATCAGCTCAGTCTCCAAGTCTTTCAGCATCACAGGACCCTACAGTGAAACCTGGCGAATATCCTTTTAAGCGGGGTGAGTTCAGCCATGGGTGCAAGGGTCTTTCTCTAATATGGAAGTCATGACTAGTTTCTCTATTCTCATTGATTTGTTAATAAATATGTTTTAAAGACATTTTTTTATTTTTTTATTTCCTAAAATCTCAACTTTTTTGCTTGTTTTTTTCCGCACCTCATCCATTTAGTACCGGTTCTCAAGACACCCAGCCCCAGTCTCAAGAGAAGTGTGAGCTTTCCTCAGTCTGCAGGTAAAATAGACAGTAGTTGACCCTGAATAGGTTCTAATGGTTCACAAAGGTATTAAAATACAACTTTCTAAACTTTCAAGAAGAGGATTTAGTGTTAGTGTTATTTGGGCATGTGATTTTATATTTTTTATTTTATTTTATTTGTATTTATGCGCTCTCTCCTGCCTCTGTCTTTCTCTAAATGCAGAAAAATTACTTCCCTCAAAATCCATCATAAAATCTGGTTTCTCACCTAATTTAGACAAGTAAGTTGTGAGAATGAATCCTGTTTTTGAAAAAAATTATGAATTTACTGCTGACTATGGGATATGGCAACTTTTGTCCAAATATATTTGTAATTGCTTTCAAAAACCTCTACTGGTCAAACCTCCATTTCAGGTTTCTCCCTGTTTCTCACCAGCTGTTGTTGTCCACTGCTTCTCTACAGGAAAATGAACAAGCCAGGGTGTGTTGAGTTTAAGCAGGATATACTGAAATCACAAACGATTCCACGCTCCAATGGGGCTCAGGCCAAACGCGCTCTTTTTGAAAGGATGAACTCAGAACCTACAAAGTAAATGTATTTGAAATATTTTCTATTTCATCCTCTTCCACCTCTTCAGTACCTGAAATTAATATCATTTTGAAATACAGTGAGATACATTTCTCTCAAACAGGCCAAAGGACTCCAAACCTAAGCTAAAGCGCTCTCAGAGTTTTGGAGTGTCCAGTGCCAGTGGTATAAAACAGATTCTTTTGGAGTGGTGTCGCTCAAAAACCATTGGCTATCAGGTATGACAATGGCTTATATATTTTTTTTTATATTTTTCCTTTATTTACTGTATTATCTATCTACAGTGTCATGACAATTATGGAAACATAAAAGTATAATGCACGCAGTACGGTGTAGTTACTGTTCTTATAAAACTTTCCAAATTTACATTTTAATTTTCTACAATGGAATTAAGGGTTACACTCGGCAGCAGGAAGTGCTGTGATCACTTGCCAGCACTTGTTTTGGAAATCAACACTTTTCCAAATGAATAAATGAAGGAAAAAGAAACATGTGAAACACTGCTACATGAATGTTCCACCATGGTATTATACAATATGTGTTTTCATTTCCATCTTCTCCTCAGAACATAGACATCCAGAACTTCTCGTCTAGCTGGAGTGATGGGATGGCCTTTTGTGCTCTGGTCCACTCTTTCTTCCCTCTGGAGTTTGATTATAACACGTTGGATCCAGCAAACCGTAAACACAACTTAGAGTTGGCCTTCACCACTGCAGAGTAAGCAGAGTAGAATGGACTGAGTGAGGCAATGAGAGGTTAAACTGAAATCATGAATATACATACACATATACATACAGCGCCGCAGTTTAATTCATTGTTATTCTTTAAGCTGGTATTTTGATGACAAAACTTAAACTGTAGGATAATACAATATGGTCAAAATCTACGTTAAACCAGTTAAAACTTTTATCACAGGTAGTTGAGTCTTAATTTGAAAAAAGCAGTGAAATGACTTTTTGCATCTCGAACCTGTAGGTTCAGACTTAATAAATCAAAGAAGTGTATCTACAAATGCTGGGGCATACTGTTTTATCAGCCAAACTGTTAATCTATGTGGGGAAGACTACATTTTTACCGCACTTTATAACAACTACTATCTGGATGTGTTTTGGAAATGAGTTATTATAACTGTTGGTATTTTTGCACAATTTTATATTCCATTAATCTTTGCTATACTTTTATGTTTCAGAGAGCAGGCTGACTGTCTCCGTCTGATCGAGGTGGAGGACATGATGGAGATGGGGGATAAGCCAGACCCCATGTGTGTGTTCACATATGTCCAGTCCCTCTACAACGACCTGAAGAAGTTTGAATAATTCTGTATCAGAGTATATAACAAAGTTTGATGTTTTTAATGTGGAGTCCAAAATCAGCTTCTGACAAGCAAACTAACAGGAAACCATTGTGTTCAAATCACTTAAACTACAACTTTGGTGTTTGACATATTTTTCTCTGCCAAATCACATTTTCCCAGTTTTATACTGTACGTGTGCATTCACCAGTTTCCCACACTTTCTTTAGCCTTTACAGTGAACTACTGATTCTCAAAATGCTGTATTTTGTGACATGTTTTGTGACCGGTGTCTGCTGCATTTACAAAAGAGAGGTTAGCTTTTGTGCAATTCTCAACTCCATACATGTGCTGTAATAAAATGAAAAAAAGTTTAAGAAATGATTATTGTTTGTCACAACTACTGTTGACCAAGCTATAACCAGATACCCCAACAGAAGCCAAATTCACCTCAGTCAGACACATATGAAATGTTTTAAGGTTGATTGTAGCAGTTATAGTAACTAGCTTGATACACTACATGTATTTACATTACTTCACAACTAAATATAAGATTGAGAACAACATGACTCCCAGTTTTCATCACATCACTGAAGTCCCATACTGGGCCAACTCCATCTGTGAATGACTATGAAATATAGTTCAAAGCACTGACAAAAATAGTTACTGCAACTTCAGTTAATATTTAGTCAAACTACTCTTTTCATTATGGTAAATTGAATATCTGGGCTTTCTTTGACTTTTAGTCTGACATAAAGACATGACCTTAGACTCTAGATTACTCCAGTGGAGTTGTCACCATTTTCTGACATTTTATAGATTGTTTTAGTAGATGATATTTAATATTGTAAAGACAATTAATTGGTTAACTGAGGAAATAATAGCAGTGTAACAGAAAAAGTAAACAAAAAAAATATTTATGCAATATTGTGTTTCTAGACACATTTTAGATATGAAGACAGTTAGGAGGTGGTTATATATAGTATAGCTAAACTCAGCTCAGCTTAATAATGAGTTCAGCTCAGAAACTCTTTTAAAAGTTTTTAAAAGTAAAAAAGTAGAGTTTTTAAAAAATAGTAAATAAAACTTTTGAAAAGTGTACAAAAACGTTAAATACATGAAGCCAATACTGTATAAAAGAGAGTGCATTGCCATCTACTGGTATAATTGATTTAGTACTTCAAAAATGTAGCCCCCCCCCCCCAATCAATAATAAACCTATCAAAGTTAGAAAGATTAAAATACAGACAGAAACTTCTCGTTTAAAAAAAAAAAACTTCTCTCACTTTCCCCAGTTGATTACTGCAAACTAACTGGTCACGTTCAACATGACTTTAAACAATGGGTTTCACTGTCTCTAAAGTAATTTTGAGATCACAATTTATACTTTTGTTTGACATTGTAATGTTTGGTTCATTGTAAAACTCAACATTGTATCCTATGCTTTCAATATACATGTAACAAAATGCAGACAAACGTCCTTGTGGTGCGTTTAGGGTCTGAAACTATTAGTTTGAACAATTCATTGCTACATGCAATCTACCACATTATTCTGAGTTTTTCTTTCAAATTTAAATATTGTATTAAATATTATCCCTGTATCTTTTATACAAATAAAGTCGCAGCAGTGTACAGTGTTGGAATTTAAAAAAGCAGAAAACATGTTAGTTGTGTATTTACAATGTTTTTAAGAGGCATGTACGCAGCGCTTCCCATTGACCAGGCATCCCTTCCGGTAGATGAGGTCAACTTTTCCCTAGATCCGCCATTTCAGTCCTGGAGTTTCTTGTTGCACATTAGTTGTGAATATTTTGTCATTTAAATGTTTAAGCAGTAGAGACTTTAAGGTTATGGTGCATAATTCATTTTGTCAACTTAAACACTTTGACATAACTTGCGGAAGTCGCGAACGTGGTGTTAAATCGTTTTTTCCAGCGGCAGTGTTAGTCACCCAAAGTTTTTGTATGAGTTGCAGATAGGGAGAGGCGAAGGGGAAAGGCCTCAAGCCTCGGAAAGGATTTCACAGCCATGGCCGGTAATTTTGACGCCGAAGACCGTGCTAGCTGGTACTGGGGACGGCTAAGTCGTCAGGAAGCGGTTTCTCTTTTACAGGGACAGAGACACGGTGTTTTCCTGGTGAGGGACTCAATAACCAGCCCCGGTGACTACGTGCTGTCCGTTTCAGAGAACTCCAAAGTGTCTCATTATATCATCAACAGCATCAGCAACAACCGGCAATCTGGCTCAGGTAACGAAGAGTCATTAACTACATAGCTAAATCTAGCCGCTTGACTGAACTGTTTACCCGACAGTCACGTCACAATATGTGATGTCTTTTTGATTCTGGATTATAAGGATGCAGCTCCTTCAACGTTATTTCCCACTCTCGCGAAGCCACGCCAAACTCCCATTATGAAATGTACCATTTAAATAGATCTTAATTATTTCTAATTATACCCGACATTTATGACACTGTTGGGGTATTTTCTGTGTTCTCTTAACATGCTGTTTAACTCGGCATGTATATAAACAATATAATGACCCGTACTCATTTGGACTACATGTGATTTACTTTCGTAAGTTACTTTGGGTGGTGTTGCTAACTGCTTAGCTACCGTGGATAGAACAGGATCAGTCTGAAGTATTGCCACTTTTTTTCCTTATTGTATCTAGCATCATGTATTAACAGCAGAACCTGATATAAAGAAAAACACAAGTTATTAAGCAAAGTGAAGTGGCGCACTTTTTCAGTGGAGTTTGATGAAACTGGATAATTTGGTTAGCTATCAACAACAAATCCCACTTTAGTTATTCAGCCACTATACTTTATTTAAAAATTATTCATTTATTTCCCTGACTGAGGATCGAGGCGGTGTTTTGTCCTTGTTTAGGCAGCAGGATGGTAGCTCAGCGGTAGTGAGGTGGACTGGGTTGCTGCTTCTGCACGGATTGAATGAAACTGGGCAGACTGGGCTGTCACAACTGCAGGATGACTGGTCAGACTGGCGTCTGTGGAATGCCTGTGATCCTGCCCTGTTGCACATACATAGCCTTGCTGCTGTGCTTTTAAATGTTTATGACTATTGCACAATTTCCATCCTTTCACCCTAGCACTGGGTGGTTTTTTGTAAATAAATAAATCAGAAATAATTTGTTATGGGCCATTATGGCAACTGTATTATAGTAATTTGCCCGAGAGCATCACACTTTTTGAAATCACAAACAACAGTATGAAATTAAAATGCGTTTTGGGGCTTTTTGGTGAGGTTACAAAAATAAGACATTTTCTGTACTTGAGGACAACCAGTTGAATTGACTCGGATCTTATTTGACTTATTGCCTGAACAGGATAGTTGAAAAAATCCAGTCTTTACATAAATAAAATGTTCCAAAAACTGTTCTCAATATGATATGGGCTAATGCTAATGCAGGGATGAATTACCTTGATTTCTCAAGCATTTAAATCACTGAATTACGCCCAAACCACACTTTCTGGTCATTACTCGCATAAATAGGTTCTCATTTGAATTTCTCCAAGATTATACAGATTTGGCTAAAAGTGTTGAAACAGTAGCTCATTGTTGTTAAAATTAAAAGCTCTTTTGTCATACATATCTGCACACTTTTGGTTTGCCATAGAATAAAACAAAGTGTGAAAAGAGCTATTATTTGCACAGATCTAAAATGGCCAGAACTATACTATTGGTACTCCTTTAAAGTGATGCCCCCCGTTCTATCGAGCAAGTAATAGAGAATACTGTATGCCAGTTACTTTTGCCTCAGCAAACAGTTTTTTCTTTTTTTAATTAAGCTGAAGTGTACTAAAACTCTGCGCTCTCGTCTGGTTTTTACTCTCCTATACTGTAGTGGGCAACGTGGGCCTGTCTAGAAGAACAAAGTAGGCAAGTGAGTTAAAACGTTACAGTTTAGGTAGATAATCATTGTACAGCTTGTGTACTGAGTTCTACTTGCTTTTATGCTGTTTTTGTTCTTTATAAATGTGTCGGTTATCTTATTTTCTGAGGGTTTTGACAGGAGGCAGAAAAGGGAGTGGTCAAAGAGTCAGTCATTAATAAGGAGCTACGTGCTAGTGCAGCACACTTTTAAAAATTGGGAGGCACATGCCTGTTGCATGGGCTTGCATGCCAGCTACAGTGATGCAGGCGTTTGTGGGCACACATGGATTTTTGTGCCACGTTCCATAAGAAGTGGAGCTGTGTGCCTTAGCAGCTGTGAGAATGTTGGTGCTCCAAATATGTGCATGTATATGCATGTTTGAGCCTGTGTATATGATGTATATTTGTTTGAGATGTCTTCATATGAAAAGCTTTAAAGTGTGCACTTAGCCTTATGACCTGCACTTAAAGTTAGTTAAACATCTTGCTTACAGCTTGAAAACAAAGTTGGGATAAGCTGGTTAGTGTTGCCTGTAAAAAGTGAACCTTCTTGGTCTCTCCACAGGTATCTGTTGATTTGTTTATTTCTGATATGTTCTACCTTCAGCACATTCACAAATTCATCTTTCCTCTGCCAGGTTTGGCTCCTCCTCGGTTTCGGATTGGGGATCAGGAGTTTGAAGCGCTGCCAGCCCTGCTGGAGTTTTATAAGATCCACTACCTGGACACCACTACACTTATAGAACCCATAAGTAAAGCCAAGCATACAGGTTTTACCAGCCCCTCCTCTGTTGGTGTCCCACAGCAGCCTGAAGAGGCTGAGTTTGTCAGGGCGCTGTTTGACTTCCCTGGTAATGATGAGGAAGACCTGCCTTTCCGCAAGGGTGACGTCCTCCGTGTGCTGGAGAAGCCTGAGGAGCAGTGGTGGAATGCTGCTAACCAGGAGGGCCGAACCGGAATGATCCCTGTGCCTTATGTGGAGAAGTATCGGCCTGCCTCACCCACTGCTGCTGGCCTGGGTTCCCCTGTTGTGGGGACTGGACAGGGGGGGCTTGTTGGAGGGGAAGTGGGCAGCACAGACGGAATAGGGGCTCCACTGGCCAATCCTTTGGGGGACCCAGGCCAGTATGCTCAACCCGTGGTCAACTCACAGCTTCCCAACTTACAGAACGGGCCTGTGTATGCCCGAGTCATTCAGAAGAGGGTGCCTAATGCCTACGACAAGACGGCGCTTGCTCTGGAGGTAGCAGTTCCACCCACCATTCATTTTCTCCAAGACTATCCTTCTGTTCACTGTTTTCAGTCTTTCAGCTTTCAGTTCTCAGCTGAGGCAGCGTAGATTGTTCTGATTGTTAATGGCTTACTCACGCATGTGAGCATACACACAAAGTATCGTTATAAATGTAAGCTGACAGCATGCATGGAGACCCTCAGTGGGATGGCTCTGTAGAGAAAGACAGACACAAATCCTTTACAACAGCCTCTTTTTACGTACACATTGGGGCCCATTAGATTAATGTGAATGTTACATTGTACAGTAATTACCACTGGAGCCGAGTAAAACATGACACGTTGGTTTTAGTGGTTTTCTTGAAACAAATAAATAAACAGTGGTTGTTTAGATTATTAAATGAAATCCCTCATCTAGTTTGTTGTGAGGCCAGTTTACAGAAGTCTTATTGTCTATACAGTACATTATGTACAGTTTGCCAAAAGCAGCTGGCACAAAGACTGATTTAAACTAAATTGTGAAATTAATAATAATTATTGTTTTAATTAATTAATCAGTTGTTTCCACTCCAATGCTACCTAGCTAGTGATCAGCCTGGTACAGGACTCTGTGGGAATATTAGGTCACATTAAAGGTGACTGTCCTGTAGTGATACAAACAGTGGGATTATGATAAACTGAGAGAGAGCTGCAGAGTTTAAAAACCTAAAGTTGAATTCAGTGAACTACATTTACAACTAAATCACATTGCCTTGCAAACTTTCTGCCATTTAGTTAGTGCTGGTTTGGTACCAACTTTCAGCATAGCCACTCCATAAATCCCACAGCTGTCAGTTGTTGGGGCTCTCTGTGCAGTGTGTTTATCTGAGTCTTCACAAGAAACGCAGACGCCACCATTTTGTTTGACTTAACAAGATTGCAAGATGGTGTGTATGTGTGCTGCTGTGTGAGATGAACCAGACTAGATGTCATTCCACTGTGTTTATGAACCTCTGCTGCTGTTAAAATGAGTCAGTCACAGTGCTGTCACTGTAGATAAGGACTAGTAGATAATAACCTGGATACCCTGTGAGGAAGAAAAAATTATATTTAGCAATTAATAATAGTACTGGTGTTTTCCCTTTTATTTGTGGCTGTTTTTTTTTGTTTGTACATGTGGATGTTGTGGACGTCAGTCCCACTACTGAGCTATATGCATGGAAAAATGCTGCAGCTTGTTAAAATTACTTATACAGCACTTTTCTTGTAGAAATGTGCTATATATGTATCACCAAGTCTAACCAGGATGTCTTGATGTGGTAAAAAGGAAGATGGAAGATGTCAGTCCAGTGTTGATATTGTTCTTTCTGCAGGCTTGATAGTGTTTGATTCTGACAGTTAAGTTAAAGCAGAGAGAGAAAATTTGTTTTTGTTTTTAAATTTTATCCTGCATTGATCCTTTTTTTTCCTCCTCTTTTAACAGGTAGGAGACATGGTTAAAGTGACCAAGATCAACGTGAACGGCCAATGGGAGGGTGAATGCAAGGGTAAACAAGGCCACTTTCCCTTCACCCACGTTCGACTGTTGGAACAATACCAAACTGACGAGGAGAGCTGAGAAACGCACACACTCCCAGCACATCAACAACAGTGTCCACCAAATCTGTTCTATTATGGCCAGTTTTTCATCCTCTGAAAGAAAAGAAAAGATTATAAAAGCACACAGTAAATGAACCTATGAGCTAAACCAACCAGGCTCTCCAGACCCTGCCAACGTAAGAGGTGTTGGGTGAGCTTGCAATTAGTTTTTTTTTTTTTTTTTTTAGAGTTGGCATTATCCACTGCTACTGTTTTTGACTACAGCCACGAAAGAATCTCCAGCCTTTAATGAAGTCCCTTAAGTAGATAAAGAAATGACTTTTTCTTTGGTTCAGACCCTAATTGACCAAACTACTGGTGTCGAGGTGGCTTTCAGCACCTTAACACAAGTAGAGCCGGGGTTTTTTTTCTTGTTTTTTTATTAACAGTTAGTGAACACAGAGACTGCACGCAAGTGATGAGCAGATGAAACCTTTGATGCTTCTTTTCTATTTATGCTGGAATAAGATTTTAGGCTTTGGGGCTTCAAACATAGGAGAAATAGATGTTACTGTGCAATACATAACAGTAAAATCTAAACCTAGATTAAAGCATTCAAGGTTCATTTGACACAAGCTTCAGATCTCATCTGCCTATCTCTATGCGTACAGCATCATAAAGGGCTACGACATGCAGTCACTGGAAGAGGAATGAAATGGGTTTCAGTTTTAATTCATAATGGACACTATCAGGCACCAGTACCCGATGTCTGTCAAATCATAGTTTACTCGCCTCCAGCCCATTATTGAAGTCTGCACCACACATATGCAGTGGAGTCAGCTTACCTTTACCCTCCTGCTGTATCCCCACCCACGACATTGCATTCATACAAAGAAGGGAAGAAAATCCATTGCACACACGAGACGCAACACTCCGCTACTCTCACAGAATTATGAATCTGTTTGTTTTTGTAGTGCTAGACTGTGAACCTCAACAAGCAAAGACTTTTCCTGATGATGCCATTTTGTGGAGGACAGTCCTTGCAAAGACGACTTCGACTTATTACATACTACCCACACTACGAACCAAGTCCTATTTTTGTATTAACCATGGGAAATACTATGATAGAATTGACTATATATACACACCTTAATGCTAAATACTGTAAACATTTTTTCCTTCCTTACATTTGATTTTCTTTTACTTTCTATTATCAGAGAATCTATGCCTGTTATTTTATGTTCCTGTTTTAAAACACTGCGCTGCCAACATGAATTACTTCAAATGCAGCCTTGTAAAATAAGAAAATAAGCAGCCTCTCTTGAAGGAAGGAGACATGCCCCCTGAAGCTGTTTCAGAAGATGAGATGAGAAAGGCTGAAGAGTTTTATTTTTGCCTTCCAGCAGGGTTTTAATGACATTGTAAGTTGAAGATGTTTTTAAGATAGGTCACACTAATCCTACTGCATTTTTATGTATAACCAGTAAAACAGACATTAAGTCGCTTTATGTCATTTCTTGTCCCACTAAGATTCTGTGATTGACACTTTGAGTAAGTTGGGTTTCATCAGCTTCTTCCACATTGAAAACACATGCAGTGATATATATATATATATATATATTATATAAAGCTTTTGTGAACACACCGAGGCCTGCAGAAGTTTATGTGAATAAACCATAAAATGGTCTATTACTTAACTAAATGTCACTTTTCAACATCCTGTTTTAGAATTTTCCTTGAGGTGATTCTTTAGCTTTTTTCTCAAGCAGGCACAACAACAACTTGGGAGGTCCTTTACAATATTATCTTTGTTAGCCAGTGTCTTATTATTCAAGTGTTATAGAAAAATAAAAATGGGTTGTATCTTATACTTGCCAGGTTTGAAAGTCTACTATTACTATTTATCATCTTTTCACGGCAGTGGATGCTTCTTGTATGCTGGCAATGCTGAGCTACAGTAGGAACATGGTGAATGACAAACGACGACTGCAAATTGTCTTTCGTCAGTCACCGGGGAGGATCTGCTGAGTTACATCCTCTCTACCTCATGTGTCATATTGGAAAAAGATGATCAGTTTAATAGGAACTTAATGGTCTGAAGCGTCAGTATTTTTTTTGCAAAAATGAACAACATGCAGCCAAATGTTTTTGATAGCACTGACAAATACGTTTTATGTGTGTGCTTACCAAATCACAGAGTCCTGGGGTCAGATGTATAAATGATGCCTGTGAACAAAAACAAGTCATAATCCACTTCACACACATTTACAATAATGATCGTGTGGTGAAAACATGTACATCTTGCACACTGAAGCAGCATACAAATTTGGGAAAGCAGAAATTGTAAAAATAAGCCGAGAGTGAATGTAATACAATTCTTTTAGGTTTAAGCCAGTTTCAATTAGTACAGATGTGTTTTGTGGTGTAAAGATGCAGGTGTTGATTCACGAACACCTGGTCAAGCATCTATTCCAGTTATAGCTAAGAGTGTACTTCACAGTAAAAGCTATAAAAGATTAAAAAGTACAGATGTAGTTTCTGCTTTTGTCTTTAACCTAAACCATACTTTGGTGCATCTGGCCCCAGATGTTCAGAAATGTAGTCTTTGAGTTTACAGTGTGTTTATAAATGGTGAAATTTTCCCTCCATTTCTTATTATTGAGACTCAAATTATTTTTTGTATGCTACATTAATGCAATATTTTTATTACTGTGATATGTTTATTAAGAGTTCTGAGGCACACCTGTGGATTATGCAGCCCTGTGTATATTAATAATAAACACGTGCAACAAGTCCCCATATTGCATGTTTTTTTATTAAGATAAAATATTTAAGGTAAAAGATTTTGGCATTTTTTTAAATTTCTTAAATCCTCATTTGAACGAATATTGAATGAGTATTGATCACATTAAGTGGTTAATATAATCACAACTGACTGATAAAAATCTGTTATGTGTAACTACATTATTCACAGATTGCCTGTGTAGCGCACACACGGGCACTGTATTCCACAGCATCATGTCAGAACTGTTTTGAAGTATAAATGAACTATTGTGGAATTTGTAATGTAATCTCTGGGTATTTGAGAGGTTAGTCTGTTCAATGTGAAATTATGCCTCTTCATTTTTAATCATTTTTGTTTGTTAATCCATTATGCAAAGTGTTGATCAGTACTGACTTCAGTGAATACATGGCACTGAACTCTCACTAAAATGGTAACAGTAAAGACAAATGAATACATAAAGAAATTATTTTTCAGAAGATACCACTGATTATTCTGTATGCACCTTCTGCTTTTGCAGCTTAAGAACAAATGTATTAACTCTCACCATGCCAAATGAATTTTTTTTCTTCTTCTTTTTTTCAAAGATTATACACTTTGTCATATACTTCTGTCATTTTGACTTTGAAGAGGCCAGGAACAAGCAAAACTATATATTTTTTTAAGAAATAGTACAATATGTCAAAGTGTTATGAAATGTTTATTTTCTGGAGCATTCAAATGTGTTAACATACATGGTCAATAAATATATATATACTATAAATTGTCAGTTTGGACTTTACATTACTGTCCCCACTGATATGAAGTTAATTATACATTTATTAGTTCTTAATGAATTAACTACCACTAACTATAAGTTGCTATGGCTGAATTAAAGCTTGCTAATGCAGATTTTCACTATACTCATATACGATGTAGGTTTGGAGTGTATGCTATTAAGTGTTTCCAACTTTTTGTTTCATAGACATAGATGTGTTGGAAAAAGCGTCACGATATAAAAATAAATTACTCTTAGAAATAGTTTGTTACATATTTTATGTGATTAACTGTAATATTTATCACATAGAACGACTCACAGGGAGAGGATTCTAATTAGTATTTTAAGTGGTGTTAAATTAAAAAAGGTGAGGGCTGACTATGGCAATTAAAATAAGTTTTCATGTTTATTTGTACTTTATACGTTTGCCGAGTGAAAAACGTGCTACTCTAGACAAAACAACTAAATCGATGAGGTGTTACATTCATTGAGAAATCAGTTGAAACTGAATTTGACCGTATTTGAACTGGGTTTGGTGGGGACGATCTCGTAGAGCGGTCCATTTCGGTGGTTGGAATGAGAGCGGAGGAGCGGATGAAGACGGATGCGTAGGGTTCCCGGATGGAGTGGCGACGCCATCTTTACAGCAGTCCTACCGGTGGGTCTTCGGTTCAGCAGCGGAGCGACGGTGCTGTTGCTGATCCACCACCAGGAATCGCTGAGCAGCCCAATATCATCCCTTTCCGCTGGGACGCTACGAACAGCCCCAATAACCGAGCACCATGGGAGACAGAGAGAACTTAGTATACCAGGCAAAACTCGCCGAACAAGCGGAGAGATACGACGGTAAGGGTCTTGATAGATAACGTCAGCGCAGAGTGTCTGGCCCCTCTTTCCCCCTCTGTCTCCCTGCGCAGGGGGCTTGGAGACGCAGGTAAAGCAATTCACATGGATTTGCTGGTTGAGAGGAGACAAAATGGCGGAGATGAATCCAGCCGAATGAATCGTTATCACGTTAAACGTTTAAATTGAATGCACTCCAGTCTAACAGTCTGCTTGCTAAGAAAACCATGCTGTTATTCTGTAGTTCTGGTGACCAGTTTGCATATATGTTACGTGCTGAGCTAAGCTAGTTAGATTGCTAACTAAATTGCTAACTAGCTAGCCTTTCTTCAGTCCCGACACGCGTCACGCCAAACTCTATAAAAAAACACCGGTAACGGTACAGCAGACGTCCACACCCCATCAAACACGACCTGCAACCCTCTGAATCGGTAACTTACCATCCACTATCAAAGCCGGGCTCTAGCTGATTCAATCAGCAACAATTTATCCCAAAATAGTGCCATAGTTAATGCTAACGTACCGCCCCCACCGAGTGTTTTGGTGAGATTACCTTGTTATTATGGTAAACTAGTTTAAGCCAGTGGAAAACGTACTGTTTGGTGAAGCAGTTCTTAAGTGTGTGTGTGGGGTGCATACCGAATAAGAATGACACTACATTTTATCAACTCGACACGTTTGCATTTGCGCTGCGCCAAGTGGATTCGGTAAAGAGGAACACTGCAGCATTTCGCGTGTGAAAAGCATAAAATGTGAACGTCTGTCTTGCCTTTGTGATAACTTGACACTACTGCTGCTTTAATGAGGTCAGAATGCTATGCGACTGTCTGAGGAAGTGATTGATAGGTGCAGCACCAATGGTGTACAGCGATAGGCGGAGTAGTGTGGCAGAACACAAATCTAGACCTGAGCCAGCGTTTCTCTGCATCAAGTCAGTCCACTGAAGTCATTAAAGCAAAGTTTACTGAGCAGTTAATGAATATACAATATTCTTGTTTTACCTGTTAAAATAGGTGCAAATCTTGTACATTGCAGTGATACATAAAGACTTTATTAGTTTGGTTTAGCATGTTTTTATAATATCATATAACATAAAAAAATATAACGATTGCAATTTTTTTTTAATTCCAAGGTGATACCACATTGGTCAACTCAAGTATGCTTAACCACCTTCAACAATAATCATAATTGATGAATAGACTTTTTTTTTAGGGGTGAAGGGTTACACTGCTATTAATAAAGCACATCCATAGCAACACATCGTGTTGTATTAGTTTACACCCTTATGGCTCATCAGACTTGTACATAAGGAGGCTACTGTTAGAGTGCAGAAGAGCGGTATCTTTAAAAGTAAATATTGAAGTCAAAACTTAACAGTTTTAATATTAAAGCTATATCATTCTCTCAGCCAAAGTGATTTTAACTTAAAACACCCTTTTTCTGTCAGTCAGTACAACATACACTTCATAAATGTACAACCTGTCTGATAAGGGATGTGTTTTTTCAGTCATATCTTTCACTATTAAAGCTTTCTTTTCAATTAATCAGTTAGTTTCATTGTTTAGTTAGATGTTTAAAGTAATGATACATTAGGCTGTCAAACCCTTTTTTGAGATTTCATGTCTACTAAAAAAGATGTTTTTTGAAGCTGTCATTTGTGATTGTTTTAGATTTTTAAGTAGCATTTTATGTTGATTAATAGATTATAATTCTCTGTTGGTCAGCTACAATTGACGGATTAATGATTTCCAAATATCTGCACCCCTCAGCAGCCACTCTGGTCTGGTGTCCTTGTAGCCTCTCCCCATTTATATTAATGTAAAATGACACTGATGGTTTAGAAAAATGTCTGTTCTTACAGCTCAGTTTGTTTGAAAAATCTTATTTTCCAACTGCAGGGGGTCAGTGGAATAGCATTTAAAATATTAACAGCAGCTGATGAAATATAAGTTATTCCATTGTGAAACTATTGAACTATACAGCCCTTACCCCTGATGTACACTGGTCATGATTGCATTGTGTTTTATCTGTGCTGTGGCTGCTGATGTTGAATGTAACCAATACATTAAGTTGACGTTAAATGACTCCAGCATGGCTTTTTGCTCTCTATATGCACCTGGTCTATTTTAAAGCCTCATGTTTCTTTGCTGTTGCCATAGAAGTTATATTTAACAATGCATTTTATGAGTTAATGATTATATAAATAAAAACAAAATGATGGATGTGACTTACATTTCTATTTCTGGAGTTGGAGTTGAGTGAGCAAGAGAAAAAAAAAGTGCTGTTCAAAAGCAGGCATGTCTAAAAACAAATTCAGACATGTACTATAACTCCAAACTTTTCTAGACATTTTCCGGAGCAGCTGTATGTGAGAACACAAATGTCTGGGTCAGTCAGCCCAGACATTTAATGGACATTACACTACCAGCTCCCTAATACAAAGTCCAAGTAATGTTCAGTGTGTGAATACAGCAGGTAATTGTCCTGAAAAATCACAGTGAGCAATGACGTTCCCTTTCAATCGTTCTGCTAAACGCAACACCAGAAAGTACAGGAAATACTTAACCATGCTTTGTGGTGTTATACCACAGGTCTTTCTGTATATCTATAACCAGGGTTATAGATAACACATTATTTCTAATCATGTGACTGGCGCTGCTTCGATGTGGCGTGAACAAAACACTGAGATTTCCAAAGTTTACTTTTTGGTTCATGTCCTGCCTCCTGCACACAGAGACCCCCACTCTCTGAGACCAAGCGAACTACTTCCCCAAGTGAGAACGCGTCTGGTCTCCTGTTGCTGCATGTGTGAAAGAGTAGCTCTGAACATTGTCCAGAGGTCATATATGAAAACGGCTTAATGGAGACCATTAACGGAAGAAAAACTTAACACTGAAGAACAGGCAGCTTGAGAATTTGTAAATTCTTAAAAGATTTCAGCAGGCATTTGAATATTAGTGAAGTAGTGATGCAGCTAGAAATCAACTTGATCATCAGGACATACAGTTAACATAAGTCTACCATACTGCGACTGCTTCACGTCTGAACAAAACCTTGTCATTTATTGCTCCTCTTTATTTGAATAGAGGCTATGTCACAGGCTGTGTATGCAGCGGAGGAGACAAATTTGATCTTTAAAAAGGTGGAGCAGTGATTGTGATCTGTTTGGTAGATCTGGAATGCTTGTAATGCTGACAAAATGTTTACAAAGAACAGAAAGGTCATTTGAGTTTATTGGAGTGCAGGCCAGGCTGGAGGGTAAAGAGATCAAAGCAGCACAGTGCTCCTCTTCCATTGTGTATCGGATTTCGCTGGTGTGCTGCATAGAACATTGGCTATTGGCTTCCACAGATGACGCCCTGTTTTTGAAGTTAAAAGCCAAACGATTGGCACACTGCTGTCACCTCCAGGCTAGCATGTTTAGCATTGAGGCATGACCCATATGCAGCTTGAGCCGTAGTTTTGTTTTAGCTACAGTTCTGCAGAAGCACTTTGATATATTTAGGGGTTTATGTTCCTCCAATGCATCCTTGAACTGCTCCCTTAGATCTGGTGAAATATCCCCCAAAACTTCTGCATATTATATCTATGAGGAAAACAGCATGATGTGCAGATGAGAGGCTGCTTCACAGTGTCAAATTGTTTTCATTTCCATTTCATCCCTGTGTTCTATATTTATTATTCACTCATGTTACACTGAATCACCTTAACAATGCTGCATTTTACTAAATTCACATTTGATCCTGCTAAGCCCTCTGCTTCATTGTCCTTGCTCAGTTCCCAGCACACCTCCACATGTGTCTATAGGTGGTGAATCTCTGCATTAAGAGAGTTTTCTTGGGCAGTGTCCCAGGCACTCCATTAATAAAATACTGAGGGTGACGGAAAGCCTTCAAGGCTTAAGCATTGTGGTTTAAATAAATTGTTAATGGATCAAGTATAAGCTAATTTTCAGTTAATAAAGTCAGTACGTGCACTTAGTCCCACAACATTAATGAATGTAATAGAAACACAGTTTTAAGTATTCAAATTACAAAATCATATGTTTTATTTCTGGATTTCACCCATTTTCTAATACGTATTTCTAATATGTTAATTTTGTTTGTTTGTTTAAAGCATTGAAAAATGACATACAACTGTATCCTTGTTACTCTGGTTCTGTTGTTTCATGTCACTTGTTTCCATGTGTCTCACAGAAATGGTGGAATCAATGAAGAAAGTGGCCAGTATGGACATGGAGCTGACGGTGGAGGAGAGGAACCTGCTGTCAGTAGCGTATAAGAATGTGATCGGAGCCAGAAGAGCATCCTGGAGGATAATCAGCAGCCTCGAACAGAAAGAAGAAAACAAAGGCGGAGAAGACAAACTAAAGATGATCCGAGAGTACAGGAAAACGGTCAGACACTGTTATTCTTTATACCCAAACTCACTGTTTATTATCATAAACTCCACTACAAACTCCAAACTACATTTCGAAATGTTTATTTAATTGAGAATTTTGACCCAAATAATATATAAACCAGGAAACGGTATAGATCATCTTCAAACAGTTTTTGAAATGTTTTATTCGTTCTTTTAAGACACTGAAAACTTTGACTGTCTTTGTGACCTTTGTCACTATGGACAAAGCTTGAGCCACTGCCTCCATTTGTTCTAAGTTACGGTTTTAGTTCTTTAGTTCATGAAAATACAGAAATGTGGAGCGCCTTTATAACTGAATGGTTACAGGACATGCCACATAACCTCAATGTCTCCCCTGTTCATGTCCAGCTGAAGGCCTTTGCTGCATGTCATATCCCCCATCTCTTCTCCCATGTTTCCTGTCTGAAGTACAGGATTAGCTAATTTGTTTTAGATGTGCGTTTTTCTCAAATTTCTGGAAGGAAAACGGATGTAGCACGTGTTTGACTTATCAACTTATGACAATTCTAAATCTTGCTAACCCCCAACTTCAACTGGGCACAAGCAATATCCCAAAAAACAGTTTTATTTTTAAGGACATGCTCTAACAACTGCCACCTTACATCTTTAGCAACCTTTAATTATTGCTGAGTGGAGGCAGTCACATTTTATACAGATTCATACAGTTTTATCAAATCATGCCACGTCAGAGTTTATATGAGATTGAACTTCAGCTAAGTTGAATCATATTCAATCACCTTTTAATTGTTACAGAATTTTCCTTTTAACATACAAGGAGATTTGTAATCTTGAAACTGGATTAAATTTTACCTCAGCTGCAACGTTTGTGTCTTTCCATCTGCAGGTTGAAAAAGAGCTGAAATCAATTTGCAACGACATCCTGGATGTACTGGACAAGCACCTCATCTTAGCTGCAACCACAGGAGAATCAAAGGTTTTCTACTACAAAATGTATGTATCCAATAAATGTATGTTTCGTTCATTCTAACAATTTCACTTTAATCAATGTTAAATCACTTTTAACATTACAGAAACAACAATAAGTGTTTTTGGTGCTGTACACTGGCATGGATGTGATTTCCTAGATTGCTCTTTGGGATATACAACGGAGATTCTCCCTTCTTTAATCAGAGTGCAGATTCAATCCTCAGTTTTCCTAGTAATTAATTGTTTTAAATTTTCTGTCTATCTGAGATGTAAGATTCAGTGAAGTTCAGTAGAGGGAAAATTAAGTAATCTGGCACTCATTACTGTTTCTCACCTTCCAACACAACTGATGGAGCTTCGATGCATTTGGAGGCTCATTGTGCTACTAGAAAATAAATCTCCACTATACAAATTAAAACCACAAAAGATATCACATGTGAACGTTAAACAGTACGTCTCATAAATAAATAACTATTTATACTAAAATATTAATATATATATATATATATATATATATATATTTTTTTATATAATATAAAGTCCTAATTATGATGAATGATGTTTATTGTAAGGGTGAAACAGTTTGTTTTTGTCCCAAACTATAAAGTACAGGTATTTAATTTTGTACGACTGGTTTGTTAATACAATGTTAAGTAACTAGTATTAATCATTGCTCTAGACTCTTTTGCTATCACATGTATTTGTAACGTATGTTTGTTGTTCCCTCTGCTCAGGAAGGGAGATTACCACAGGTACTTGGCAGAGTTTGCCACAGGCAATGACAGGAAGGAGGCAGCAGAGAACAGTTTGGTAGCGTACAAAGCTGCTAGCGACATTGCCATGATTGAACTCCCTCCAACGCACCCCATTCGTCTGGGATTGGCCCTTAATTTTTCAGTTTTCTATTATGAAATCCTCAACTCGCCAGACCGTGCTTGCAGGTAAATATGCTCATGTTTGGTAACGGTTAGTATTTACTGGTGTCCCCAACTTTAAATGGTGCAAACCTTTAATCATTTTTTTATGAATATGTTCAAAGAAATTAGTCATCACTGTAAGTGACACAAAAATATAGACACGTGCTGTTCTTTTCTGCGTTGCGGAAGAAAACAGTTTGCTTGTATCATAGGGGTGAAGTATTGCTTTGGACTTGAGTGAAACCAGCATCTAATGTGAAAGATTGCAAGGCTGTTTGTCTTTTTGTTACTTCTGTTTTGTGGCTCACTGTTGTTTTTGGACTACACATAGTGTCATGAACACCTGCTAGTAGCTATTGTAAGCAAAATAGCTGTGTTAAACCCACTGTACACAGCAACCAAAACATTTTTTCTCAGAAGCTGGTGGAGGCCAAACTAGAGCTAAAGGGAAGATGAACAGATTTATCACTTGGGCAGAAACATTATCTTTTAGTTGTTTTTCAGCCCCCCAAAAATCCATGTGTGGATCAGTGTGTGTGAGAGAGAGTCGTATTTTCATTTCCTTTCTGCCATGATTCAAATCCCACATGAAAAGAAACTTGGAGAGTGTCTCCCAGCTGTCTGACACTGTTACAGAAGCCTGACATTTTGGAACCATTTCTTACAGGGAGCACATAACCTCACTGACTATGCACTGCTGCAGATCTTAACAGTATCAAACAAAGATTATCGATTGCCTTGCCTCTGTAGTACAGATAGTAAAGATACTCTGTGTGTTTCTCAGAGTATGCAGTATATATATATTCATCTGTTTCCTGTATGAGTGTTTACATTTATTGCTCTTCATCTTCTCTGCTGATAGGTTGGCAAAGGAAGCATTTGATAATGCTATTGCAGAACTGGATACGCTGAGTGAGGAAAGCTATAAGGACTCAACACTTATCATGCAGTTGCTACGGGACAACTTGACACTATGGACCTCAGATGTGCAGGGAGACGGTGAGAAAGCCTTTATTCCCTTCTCGTGATGTTATAATTGTTTGAATAGAATATATGATTGCCCTGATCGCAGGTCTGTAATGAATGGTGAAATGTCTCCCTCCCTCCATTTTTCTCAAGCTCTGTACTGACACGGCTTTAACTTCTCGTATATTTCTTGTTCTTCTGTAGATTCTTAAGGACAACCCTCTTCTTACACTCTTCCTCCATTATAGAAGTGTATTTTGTAAGTCATTGCTCCTGTCTGGGCTTTTTTCCACCTCAAACTGTCACTCCTTTCTCACCATCCTGACATCTCTCACTAACCTCCTCACAGCACAAAGTCCAGCCTCTGAAACATCACAGAGCTGGACTTGTTAAACATGTAAAATTGCTTTTTTTTTTCACCTTATTCTGCATGTGTGAAACTTGAGTGCTGTGTATTTCAGTGTCTCCAGGGTGTCCGCAAGTCAGTAATAGTTTAAACCGTGCAATGTTATGTTTGCTTCTCACCAGAAAAGTTGATTGTCCAAATGGAGCTGAAGTCCTGACTTTACATCCTGGCTAACTGCTGCTCCTCTGGCCTCAGTTAATCTGTAATCTCTCACTGAGCATTTATTTTATCAGTTCAAGTAAGATAAAGACAGATATGATAAATAAGTATCTAATATAGCACTTGATATTTGCATTTGCAGCCTTTGCATTTGATTTTAGGGTTTTAAGCATTTGCCAGGTGCCCATTAGAGCACTGAAATAGAGTTTGCGTACTGTGTTAATCCCTCATAAACAGATGCCTTTGTGATGTACCTCCAATGTGAGCTATATATGGGAAGACAGAAAAGGGAAAACACTTCAACACCAACAGCCCTCCCCTTCTCATACACTGGCCTTATTGTTATTATTTAACAGCATAAACTTGCGGATACCTTGCTCTTTGCTTATGCACATCAGTATCTCTGAACACAGCCCACTGGGCATTATAGCCAGTCATGTCTGCAGCAGCTTATAGAAGTGTGATATAAGGGACAAACTGCAGTAACCACATAAGAGACTGATTCTCTGTCTCCTGTGGCTTTCTCACATGTCAGTTAGCTGTGGCGCTAATGAGCACCGTTACAGTTTCTATTTTAATCATGATAGATTGTCGAGCCTTTGTTATTTGTGCCTCTTAATTCTTCATTACACGGATGGCTGTGCTGTCTCTATGGTAACCTTTCTGGGCAGCAAGTTGTACGAGTTCACAAGGCATTTTACCCCCTTAGTAAATCTGAACACAGCTTGTCTAGAAGACACTGAATTAACACTTGCTCACAGGCCTGCATGCTGACACAATCAGTGGTAAACATTGAAGTATGCTCACAAATGGTGAGGTTATTTCTGAGTTGATTCCACTCATTTCAATAAGAAAGATACTACACGCTCTTCTTTGAGTGATGCTAACTCACCGTAAATCATTAAACAACAGCTCAGATCTTTCCCATATTGCTTTATTTACTCTCTAAATCATAAAACTGCCTAGAGTCACTGTGGTGAAAAAAACTGATCCTGTTATTGAGAGAGGAAAATATTATCATCTTAATGTTTTGAAATACTAAACATTCTCTAGTTGCAGCTTCTCATTATTTTTCTTTCAGTGAAAGTAAACTGAATATGTTTAGAGTTTAGTTATTTGAAAATATCATGTTGGGTTCTAGGAAACTGTGGTTAAAATTAGAATTTTAGAATTGGTACATTTATCAATAATGAAATTAGTTGAAGTACAACAAATATTGTGAAACCAATATCTTAAACTTGTCATAGAAAGAAATAATAACAAAACTCCAGTTTTTGTTCTGTGAACAATTTCCAGTGTTTATATGTATTTTTGGGGACATGTCCCCTGTGAGATTACGCACTTGTCCTTCTACCACCCCCAGCTCTCATGAATCATGATTTAGGATACAGAAATAACGTTACGGTGGCGTATTTAAGCGTATTTAAAGTATATAAGGAGGTGATTGAGGGAGAAAGCAGTCAAAAACATGGATTCAGTGTTAAAATGCAACAATATAGTTGGTTTGTGTGTTTGTATGGGACATTGTAAATAGAGGAGCGGCAAAATTATTTTTTAGAAGCTCTTGTGGGCCATATAAAATGAGGGGGCGGGCTGGGCCTTGAGTTTGACACCTGTGTCTTATAGTATTATGTAAAGGTAATGTAATACTAATAATATAGCATGTCATGTAATTTGAAGAGACTGCAGGTAATAATGATCTCAGATCTCGATCCTTGAGCAAGATGTTGAATCCCGAGTTGCTCTTGGTGGGTTAGAAACCTTGAGCAGCTTCTCTAAAAGACAATATTGTAAAAGTTCTTTGGGATAAGGTAGAAAAGCGCGACATAAGTGCAGACCTTTTCCCATTTCAGCTTTTGGGTTTTACTGGTTGTGAGTTTCCATCATAGGTGAAGTGCAGTAATAGATGTACAGTGCTGTGAGAAAGTATTTGCCCCTTTCCTGATTTGATTTCTTTTTTCCTTTTTTTGTTGAATGGCTCAAAAAAACAAAATCAAGGCTTTGAAGTGGCCTAGTTCAAATCTGGATTTAAATCAGATTAAGATGCTGTGACATGACATTAAACAGGCTGCTCATTCTCAAAAACCCTCAACTGTAGCTGAATTAAAACAGTTATTGCAAACACTTGATTGCAGATGTTGCCGTTGCAGTTGTTAGGTTTTTTCACATAGAGCCAGGCAGGTTTGGACAGCTTGTTTGCTTATTAAATTAAATCATCATTTGAAAACTGTATTTTGTATTTACTCAGGTTGTGTAATAATAAAATTTGGAGACTGTAGTGTGAAAGATATCTGTGATCACTAGGAAAGGAAGACATAATGAGAGGTGTAGTTTTGGAGCTTGACCCATGTTGGGTACTAAAAAAAGTCAGTGTCTGTGTTTACTGCTTGAGTTTGTCTTTTGTTTTGATGGTTAAATAACTGATTGATAGTTTAGTGTTGCCATGTCCCTGTAGCAATACATTTTTTGGTGGTATGACAGTAAATGTGTTTTTGTACACTAATGGTGCTCAGCTCTTCAGTAACATGCTCTGTGTTACCACCTTGTGGAAGCTCAAACCCAGCAGGGCTGAGGTTCTCCTGGCTGATCTGTTCATCATTTAGCTTCCTTTGAAAAGGTCTTTTTAAGCATTTTAAAGATAACTGCAGCCTCCATAATTATTCCTCATTTTTGTCTTTATCTCAGGTGAAGAACAAAACAAAGAAGCACTGCAAGATGTGGAGGACGAGGCCCAGTGAGACTGAAGAACACATGACAAACCCTTCTCTTCCTCCTGAATTTTTCTCCTCCCAGCACTAGCTCCTGTCCCCAGCCAGTTTCCAGCTGGGTTTATACTGCAGCCCACACTCTCTCTCTACCTTTTCCTCTATTTCTGCCCATCTGTCTCACCTTTCCTCCTCATATGCACGTCATTTCCCATTTCCCCTCAGAGCCCATTTGGTCCTTCGTTTTCACTCCTCAGGGGTTTTACCTTTGTTTCGAACTCCTTTCGCAAGCCTGTACCCTTTAAGGTTCATGTCATCTTTTACTGTTTTTATTTTGCTATACTTTTTTGTATCTTCTGTTGCCAAGTACGCTTGCCTGTATTTGTTACACACATACACAAGTTTATTTAAAGACTGTTTTTCGGGGGTGTGTGTGTGTATGAACAATGTGTTGTCCATGCTTCTGTCAGTCAGTTCTGAAACATTTCAGTTTGCAAATTGAGGAAATAAAGCAGTGATGGAAGGTGTGAAAGGGACGTGTTAAAGCTTTTTGGAAGAACTAAGTGCCCTCTTTACATTGTTGTTATCGAACCTGCTCCCACAACACATCAGTAGATCTTTTTTAATGACAAGAATGTTCCTAATCTCCAAACATCACTCTGACCTCTATCTTTGTCCACTCTCAGACCAAGTATTGTGCTGCAAGGCTGTAGCGGTTTTGCTAATCGCAGATAGTTAGGTAATGGCTTTTTAGCAGGTAAAATGTTTGTACGTGTGTGTGTGGGAGGGAGAGGAATGCTCAACACTCTTGATTGTAATGTAATGCAGTTTTGCATTGGCACTATATATTAAAAAATGTTCGGGAAATAGAGGCCTGCTGTATCTTTACTCCCCCAACTATTTCATGTTCTCTTGTCAACTCTTTTCCTCTCTTCCCTTCTGTTCAGTATGTGTAACGTGAATCTGATTTGTACTACTGGATATTCTCACCAGAGCCACAAGTACCATCTGTATTCTTACTGAAACACAGCATGGAATTAACATTAAACTTCAAATTGAAAAACATTCATTCAGCATGTGTGAGATGTCTTTTTTTCTTTCAGCGTGCTCTGAATGAGACACATTTAATCAGATTTTTAATCACTAGAGAGCAGTGCTGGATAGCAGTAGAACGACAGTTCCTATCTGTAGTTGAATGAAAGAAACAGTGGTGGAAGTACTCAGTCTCTTTACTTAAGAGAGAATACAAACTGAGTCATATATATAAATCCAGTATTTAAAACTAATAAAGTATATGCTACATTTACTGACAGTGTTAAAAGTGCCAATATGCATGAGGGGTTGTGAGATGATAAATGGTTTGATCCTTGCTCCTGGTGGATCAGAAACCTTGTATAGCAGCTCTAAAATGCAATATTGTAAAAAGATCTTTGGGTACCGATAAGGTTGAAAATCTACATAAGTGCAGACCTTTTCCCATTTTATTCCATCACCAGCGTACTTGTTACCTGCTTTGGAGCTTTTTTAAGTTATACTGCAAAGGCAATACAGTGCAATATATGAAATAGAAGATGATCTACAATAAAAAAAAAAAAAGATTAAAATTACTATTAAAATGTCTGCCAAAATTTACTTAAGGATTAAATAGTCTGAGTTAGTCCAATCAGTTACTATCTGAAGTAACTGCCTTTTTATGAAAGTCCCTTTGTGTTACTGTTCCTTCCACTGCAACTCAGCAAGTCACACAGAAATGCTCAATGAACATATGGACATGTATTGTTTTAAAACAGACTTGAAAAATATCAGCCTGTTCTTTAAAGCAAGAACATCTAAGTTTATTGAAAAGAGCAATCATTATTCATATTAGAAATGAAAAGTTGAATCCTGAATTGTAAGAAGAAAAATCAATTCGTCAATTAAATCTCTTAAGGTAGAAATTGTTGTGTAACTGACATTACAAAGTCAACTGACTGAATCTTTACTCAATATTTTCTGTAAAATCAAAGAGAAATATTTTTATGTTTGTGTTCAAAAAACAAAAAGTAAACATCATACTTCAGCAGGAGACATGCTTGAGGTCCTGTTGACAGTACTCCCCTCTGCCAGGTTGTGGGATGTTGACGTCAAAAGCCTTGTTACCACTTTGGTGTTCAGCAAATTCACAGTTTTGCTTTAATAAAACATGGCTGAAAGTCATCCAGTGAATATGTCAACTACATTTTAATTTGTTAAGAGCACACTTAATACATCTGCCCATTTGCTTCCTTGTGTAGGAAGCTCCAGGAGCAGGAAACATACAAACCAGAGAGAACTAAAATCTAGGTTTTTTTTTTAATTATGATTTGTCAGTTTGCTTGAATATTTATCTGACAAAAGTAGAAAGAAAAAAAAAACCTTAATTGTATTTTGTAAATAAGATAATTTAGCTTTTGAAGCTGGCAAAACACTCAAAAGATGGGAAAGAGGCACAATAAGACTGGAGGTGAGGGATACATGATTGAGTATAAAAGGTTCAGTGTCAAGATGGGTCGTTCAGTTTAATAGGAGTTCTCAACATAAGGTTGCAATGAATGTTGGTATTTCACCATCTACAGTACATAATATTGGGAACAGATTCAGGGACTCATGGGGAAATTTCAGTGTTTAAAGGTCAAAGGCAGAAACTACCGCTGTATGTGCGATGACCTCCAAGCCCTCAGGTGGCACTGTGTGAGAAACCGTCATGCTGCCATGATGAATATAGCCACATGGGCTCAGGACATGGGCTGCTCTAGAAAACGATTATCACTTAACACAGTCATGTCTGCAGTGGTAAATATGAGGCTGTCCCACTGTGGTTGAGTGTTTTACAGGCATCAAACTGTAAAATTCAAACTATTCCTTTGAGGTCAGGTATATTGTGAGGACAAACTAACATTCACACAGCAAGTCTGAGGGTTTTGGTGGAACGCACACCATTAACCATGCCTCACTCTTATCTCTATGTCAAATAATGACACAGTAGCCTACATCACAATTTGAAATATGTTTTTACTTAAAAAAGATCAAAATAAAGATGTGCAATTGAACTAAAATAAGATGCCATATTACACTTCAGCTCTAAAGACCGATGGCAGGACATAAAGGCTTCACCTGAAATATTTCAGCTGGATTTTCTCTGCTGCACACTTCCCCATCCAACCACAGCATGTGTACGGGAAATGAACTGGGAATAAACGAAAACATTTTCCAGCACCATCGTCGGCTGGTGTCGCTGAAGATGTGGCGTTTTGTATCCTACTGCAGATTGTACTTCCATTCTCCAAAAGAGATGAGGACACTTCAGTCAGTGAGATGAGGGAAAAGCATTTCTGCTACAGTGTGTCCAGCCTCTCCGGAGGATCCACAGTGTTTCAGTAAGGAAGGGCTCTAACAAACACACAGTGGCTTCATCAGCTTGAGCACGACGTCTTACTGGAAATATCAAAGACACTTCAAATAACATAACGAGAAACGAGAGATAGCATTTTTCAATTTCGCATCATCATTTCATCTCATGTCTCCACACATATAATGGTCTAAAAGATCTAAACAGATAGTACTTGACTGTCGACATTTAAAACCAGGACACAGCTTCTTTTTTAATTTCTCAGTACAAAAAATAGTTTAAAGAATGAAAAAAATAGTTCTATTCTGACTGCAGAAACGTGATTTATAAAGCTCTACTCATGAGCAACTCTCTGGGTCTACGTCTGCACAGTGAGGATTGTGGTTTAAGGATTGGGGGTGGAGCTAGTTAACATTCATTGTTGAATATATTTATGAATTTGTATGTAATAGGTATCAGAATATTTGGGCAGTTCATACCCCTTCACATTTAGAGTTTGAATGTTCCTATATAATACAGATAAGTATTCAACACATAACTTTTAACACTGCCTTTCATATGTCTCCTCCTATAAGTGGCATCATCTTCTTAATTATTGCGATTAATAAAATCTTTAAAGATGATTTACAAAAAAGAACTGTCTGCCTGTCCACTACAGTATGTGCTATGTACATCTGTTTAAAAAGCAAGCATGTTACACAGTCATCCCTATGTACAGCTAGATTCTTCATTTTGTTTTTCATGGAATATACATATTTACTTATTTTCACAGTTTCCTATGTTTGATCATATATTCAATATCAATAGTTTTCATTTTTGTTGTGATGAATACAAATATTCTTCATCGTATCTTCACAACACTGGGTTACAACTCCCCATTGTCACTTGTTGATATCTAGTGAGATTGTTCTCTCTTCAGTTTGAAAACAATCGTGAATGTGGTTCAGTTCTTGCCAATTCACAGAAATAAAAAAACAAACAAACAACAACAACAACAAAAACTGCACAGTTTTGAGTTTTAAGTGTACAGTTTTCTGGTCTTCATCTATATCATATATCCTGATATTTTTCATTTTCGTCTACGCTGTTCCTCTTCCGTCACTGGAGTTGTTAAGGTTGAATGGCTCCAGTGGATTCCCATGACCCACTGAACAGAACATATGCTTCCATGTGGCAAAAAAAGAAAAAGAAGAAATTGTTCTGCCTCATCGAGCCACAGCATGTCTAAAAGTGGGATTTGTTGTTTGCTCCTCTGTCCGTCCTGTCCTGTTTCTTTGTAGTTAGTTTCAGGTTGTCTTAGGGGTGATGTGATTATAGTTTCTTTTTTCTATTGTTAATGGAATAAGGCACTTGAGAGGTTTTTGGTTTTCACGGGAGCTCAGAGGAGACCAAGGCAAGGCCGGAGCTCTGGCGGAGGGGAGGCCCGGTGTGAACGGCCTTGGGACAGTCGGGTGTCAGCACCCGTCCGTTCTCCCCAACGCTGCCTGTGATGGACAGACGGGCCTTGTTCCTCATGGCTTCTGTAAATGTTAGCTGAGGAGAAAAATAAAAAGACAGGTTTGTGTACGGAGTAGGTGAAAGTGAGAACTGTACAGCTGCAGATTGGAGTTTTAGGATGTGTTCAGGTGTTAATAGATGATCTTCTGTTGAAATTTACTAAACATAAAAGAAAAGCCTTTTGAGTTTTATAGGTGGAGTCAAAAATGACCAAGAAGAAAAAAAAAAAAACAAGAGCTAAAAGACAGAGAAACAAATTCTGAACCCTAGAGCTTCAGCTATTAATCAAAGAAGAGCAGTCTTTTTAGTCTCACAAAAGTCTAACTAAACATGACTATATGACATATTTACTGTATTATTTGGCCAGCATTGTGTCATAGCCATTCAGATTTGTTAGCTAGCTGTGTTCATTACTGACTTCTAAACTTGATTAGAACTAAAACTCCAATCGGTACCAATATTGAACTGGTAGAATACAGCACAGTATAGTTGTACATTCAAATGTATACAGTAGTGTTGCAACCACTGAGCCAGAAAACACTTGTCATAGCCATTCAGGACAGTATCAAGCCAGCCCCACACTACATGTAAATCCATTAGCGACAGAATTATTATACAGTGAGTGATAGTTGCAGGCAGTGGGACAGGGAAGCTGACTCGGCAACAGTCAAGCTAATGAAGAGTTTGTGTTGAAGTGCTGATGGGGGACACATAACTACGCTGGACAGATATACACCGAGCGAGAAAAGATATGAACGTGTAATGGTCAAGGACCTGGGGGAAATATCCGCACAAAACAGCTCACATCAATAATATCAGCTCGAGGGATGCATCACTTACAGTATGCTTACTTTAGCCTTACAATGTATAGTGTTCAAATATGGTTTTAATATATAGAGCTTAGGGCTGGTCTCTCGTTAAAGTTGTTCTTTTGTTATACATTAATGATATATTGTAACTGACAGTAAAATCCCTGAGCTACAGCATATTGAAGTGTGTGTATGTGTGTGTTCAGGCCCTCAGAAGGCTATAAAGAACGTTGGATGGTTCATTTATGAGAAAACAAGGAGCTTCAGAGTACGACTACACATTAGATGGGCGGATGTCTTGCAGTTTGATGAAATGTCCTCACAAGTGTGTGTACAAGTAAGACATTGGTCCTCATTTATCATGCTTTTCCTAGCTGTTGATACGCCTCGACTCCAGTGGAAAAGCAGTGAAACAGTAACAGTGCGTTTTTGTTGAATTCATTAATTTAACTTGGCCAAATGTGCTATTAAGATTGGAAATGTATTTCCATAAGACTGTTTTGTGATTTTTTTTTTTGCAAATTAAATTACATAAGCTTTCTTAATCCATGTAAACTTGCATGTTCATTCAAACGTTTTATTTTCATCAACTCAAAACATTACAATTTCTAATCACATAGCTAATTTCGAGATAATGGTTGTCAAGCATGGCATTCATTATGCATTTCCAGCATTACCGAATTTGAAAATCAGACATGAATATAATCTTCCCATCAAGTTCAGAATGAGTAATTCATTTCTGATTCTGTCAGGAAAATGGGTCACACAATATGTTCGCTCGATAATTGAGGGCCAACGTCTGCAGCCACACAAGCTGCGAAGCATTTGAGGCAACGTCATGACTGAGGATGACTCATCGCTTCCTGTCACACTGAGAAAAAGCTTGAACGCAGACGAGGACGTCACATCACCACATACTGAGCAGATAAGACAGAGTGGGAAGCATTTTGCCACTGGTCACGACAGTCACTCAGCATGGCAAAGCTAGCACGGGGATATGATAAGTTTCACTTACAGTCTGTGCAGGGAGCTAGTGTGGGGGAAGCAAAGGCTTAGGTGGACCTCCTATGAAACCCCAACTACATCTTATCAGCTTCCCCATCGCTGCCATATGCATTGAAAACCTCACTAAACTCGACTAAGTTGTGGACGCTGGGGCTGGGCCTCGGACTCTGGCTTTGGCTCTGACTAGGCTCTGGGCTGTGGTGGGGGCTGGCTGTCTGGCAGGGGCAGCAGTGGCGATGGGAATGGTGGTAATGGGGGTGTTGGGACTGGGATTGGGACTGGGCCTCCACCTTCATTCTCTTGGCCTCGTTGCGCGACTTGTAGCAGAATTCAATGAGGGCTACCAGCATGGCCAGGCCCAGGCCCCCGACAAGGATGTAGAAGACCCCGGCCACGTTGCTCAAGCTGAGGGCCTGGGATGACTTGTCCTGTAACCGGCAGGGAGAGGAACAAACACTGAAGTCAGAAATGTATCCAATCACTCAGTATTTATATACAAATAACAGAGAGCAATTTGGAAAAATCTCAATCAACTTCACAACATGCATGCACACACACACACACACACACCTGATCACATTCAGGTCACATTACTTCTTCATTATTGTAACCTCTCAGTCTACTGAGGTGCAGCTGTACATGGCCATGATAGCTAAAATATTTTGAAAACATTATAGAAGAAACTGGTATATCTGTATTAAAGGGTGAGTTCAACCAAACTACAAAAAGGCATATTTTCTTAATCCCAGTGACAGTAGACACGCACAAACTGACACAAATGGTATTTGGTGCGAACAGCACAGAGCAGGAACTTTAACCAGTAACTGTAACCAGGCCAGCTGACAGTCTTGGCCGGGCCCGGGACAAGACAATCTTAGATGACAGGCAGACCCTCGTTCATCAGTCTATGTGGACTGTTCTCCTCCTCTCTCTCTGTCACCTGAAGAACACGCCTCAGCTGGTTCTCCTGCTCTGCTGCTGGAGTCGGACCTCCCTCATCTCTGATGGAGCTACCACACTCAGCTGTTTATGTCAGAGAGAACATGTTG
>JAUMHL010000006.1:13107725-13179292 GCA_032362345.1 Sandelia bainsii | reverse complement strand
CGATAATTTATTGGGTTGAAGGGCCCACTTCTGGGCCCCCCCTCTACCGTGGGCCCGGGACAAGTGACCCGTTTGTCTCCCCCTGTCGGCGGGCTTGACTGTAACCATGTCTAACTTTGACTGAACTAAAGGTATCAATACAGCCAGTCACATTAATATAAAAACATCAGAGCATTTAAACATTGTAGCTGATCTTTGCTTTTTGTGAAATACTGGATAATTTGACCTCTTTGGCATCAAACAGCAACCTAAATGAAACTAAATGAGACGAAGTGGAAATATTAACAAGGCAGAGAGAGAAAACTGAACAATAGGCTTGTTCATTACTTTGTTACTTTCCACCACTATTTCTTCGGATGGCAAATCTACAATATAAGTAGATTTCAATCCAAATGCAGCGTAAACATAAAATGAAATTTGCAAAGGAAAATGTGCTTTTCTGTTTCTTTCACATATTTTACAATCTTATCTCTCCACACTCTTCTGTGGACTGTTTAAGTCCCACACCTCATGGACGTCATACTTTATTTGCCAAGTGTGTTTCCTTTGCACTTTGCTGCGTTTAGTATTGCTTCAGGCTGTGTTTGGTATTCAGAACTCCAAATCAGCTGTGGATATGTCTCACACTGTGCAATCTGGGACCACCCTGTTAAACAAATATTTTACCACATTGTTTTTATGACTGTAAACTTCTCAGACAGATAAAATTTGCACATTGTAAAGGGACCTTAAACCACTTTATACCAATGAAAACCACTGACTACGGGTTCTGTGAGCTATTCAAAGCAACAAGCACACTACATCTGAATAGATTTATTGCTGTTGATATTTTAAAAATGCAATTAAAGCTGTCTGGAGGACCAGATCCAACTAGATGCAGAGGGACAATTTTATTTTGTATTTTGGATGAACTGACCCTTTATTTCCTCCATATTTCCACTGGCTGCTCTGCATTCACCTACATTCACCTTTTAACTTTTAAATGTACGCAGCTGATCTCTCTGATCTCTTGCTCATGCTGGTCCTTGCCATTTGTCTCCCTCCAATAAATCACCTACATCTTTAAAAGATATTCAACTTAATATCTCTACACAAACGACTGTCTGTCATGCTTAGTCTCGTTTGCAGGTGAAAGCGTGTGTCCTGCACTTCAGGATCTGATCAGGACGGACATGACTGCTGTGGAGTGAACATGCTGGTTTGTTTAAAATGTGGCTGCGCTCTCCATGCTACAGCGCATCAACAATGTGGATCAGTCTTCAGTGTGATACTACACCTGAGGCGTACAGTAGAAATGACATCTAATGTGACACACAGTACTGTCTGAACATGCCCTGGGATCATTGTATGTGACAACCAATGTGAGTGTGAGAATCTGCTGTTGCAACACATAGCTTAGCTGCTATAAAACCGTTAGCGTTGCGTCATGCCTTGTTTCTGTCATGCTGTATCCCTCAGGCTACGCCTTAAGTCTCTACCTGCATGTCTGTCACTCACTCTCGCTCTTTCTCAGAGTGTTGTGTGTGCGTCATATCAGCCAGCCTGTTGTAATAACAGAACAATACTGCCAGCGTTATAAAAGTGTGCATAGAGACAAAGAGAGGAGGGGAGGCTCCCAGGCTGCTGGAGACTGACCTTACTTCCCGAGTCCTTGGGTCCACACTCCCCTTTATCGTACCACCATTTGTTTTTCAGTTTGTCTAAGACTCCTGCTTCACTCAGTTTCAATACGGCAAGGTTTACGGGCGTTCTTCAAATCATGGGGTGGGACGGGGAAGGGTGGGGTGGGACGGGGAAGGGTGGGGTGGGGAAAATAACATAAATAACATCATAGGACATGTTATTTTATGTTATTCAATCAGAAGAAGCCCAACAAGAGCAGCTCAGTACTCTTCACAAAGTGACGAAGCCGGGAAGGGGCCCCACTTATGCTACATGTCTCTTTGCTCGTTGGACAAGAAAGTAGTTTGTAGGATTTGGGTTTACTGGTAGATCTTAAGGGAAAAGGCAGAGCTAACAGACATATATGTGGGGCGCCGGCTGCATCGCTTTTCTGGAACAGGCACATACTGCCGGGACCTTTATTACAACAAGCATGAAGGCCAGTACTGTCAACCCAAAACTGTTGGCTTAATAAATGTACCTGCTTTGAAATAGGCTTTAACAACCCAATATGGTGCTACTTTTCACTAATCTAAATTAAGCAGGTTTCTAATGATGCTAAAGGCCAGATTTTCAATACATAAGCTGTAGACACTACTAGTATTTTTTACTTCCACAGTACTTGCTCTGTATTTTCAGGGTTACATTTCTAATCAGCAGCATTCCTTCATGAGGATCGACCCGGCAGATGCTCCTGTTACCAACAAAACACATTTCTCTTTTACCCACATCAAGGTCACATGGGCATAGCGTCATAGCGGCTAACCTTCTCGCCACCGCCTCCGCTGCCACACTCTCCTTTGTCGTACCACCACTTGTTTTTCAATTTGTCCAACAGGCCTTGCTCATTGAGTTTTAACACTGCCAGGTTAACTGCACTTCTTGAAAACGATAAAACATATTTGGTGAGAGGGGTGAGTATATGCTGTCCAATTTGCAAGTAAAGGAAGAGAAGGGGGAGAAAAAAGGGAGGAGTAGCAGTAAGAGAGGGACAAGGGTGGAAAAGTGTGTTAATGTTCTAAACGGTTAAATCCCATCCCAGGACCCAAACACACACCGAACATAAATCTCTCCTCATTAAAATGTGTGTGATGTACAAATAATATTCATGTTAGATAATGTTTGTTAATGTTTACAGTAGTGTTTATCTCGTTTAAAATGAGGGGATAGTGCAAATTTATTTACCCATAGTGTGCACATTTTAAACAATTCTCAGGGCTCTGATTTTAACATGAAACAGCTAGTAACTTTAAAAAGTCAGCTGCATGTTGACAGCCAGCGTTTCAGTGTTAGCATTAGCTTAGAGCTGATAAACTCTGTTATCAGTTTTAAATGAAAAGTTGTGTTTTCTAACACAAGGATAAAAATATGCAAAACACACGTCTCAATTTATTTATTTTTTCCATTTGGCACAGAAATTTTTAAACATTAAATACTGGCACAAAATGTTGGCACAGTTGGTCCCAAAGTACAGCCAGTACTTTAAGAAACAGATACATCCACATAATTTGGACTAGTTTTACACACATACAGTTTATGTATGTCAGCCAATTCAAAGCTCACAGGATTTCCAAGTATTAAGCTGTTCTGGAAAATCATGATTTACTTGCATAAAATGTCTACGAAAAGCTGTTTAAAATAAAAGTGCATCATAATTTCGTGTTGTTGTTTTTTTAAGGCTGCTGTAGTGACGTGTTATGATAGTCGAGAGAGAGAGAGATTTCCCTGAGTGTGTATTTGGATCCTTTTAATTTATTTGCAACATTATGAAAAACAAAAAAATAATCAGTGGTGGAGATGTATCAGAAACACAAAGCAAAACAGCTGAAATATTTCAGTTAAAGCTGAGTATGTTATTTGCAGAGCCATTTGAAATAACAGCCTTGATCAACAATGCTGCCTTCTCTTGACTTTGCTGGTGTGTTTCCTCGCCGATATCCAGACAAGTGACTGACAGAAGATGATAATCCCGAAAACAACAAGATGGAGGCCCAGAAGAGGGGACTACCGTGATCTGTCAGGGACTCTTCCTGGTCAAAGCAGTGACTGAAAACTGGCACCAGCTTGGCTGCAAAACAAACCAGTAGCTGCTCTGCTCGACTTCAGGCTCAGCATGGGCAGAGGAATTTACAGAAAACTAACTGGGTTTGATTTGGTGGCTGTGAGGAGTTGGCTGCTTTCGAAACAAATTACTTTCCTGGTACCTTTTCACAAGGATAAAAAACCTTAATGTTTGGCTATTGTTTTCCAGACACTCTCTAGTTGCATATGATTAATGACAGCAATGCTCCAATATGATCTATTCATACAGCAACGTGTTTTCTTGTTTTACATGTGTATTGTGAAACAATGTTCTTTTACCTCCACAGGAACGAATGAAAGTGCAAGTAATCATAGTGCTCTTCTCCTGGTTTACACATACACACACCTGTGCAGTTTTGCCTTTGTATATTTATCCATTCCCATCAGTAAGACCTTGCCGGCAGGCTTTGATCGATGAATGTGCGGATTGAAAGTGCAACTCCCCACAGTAATGACACTGTATTCTGTGGCAGGTCTGTAAATTCCACTATGTGCGGTAGGCAGTGACACAGTCTGGCAGAGTTACCCAGGGCTGAGCATTCAAATGGCTCCCAAAACACTGTTTCAGTCACTTAGTGGAAAAGAAAGAACCAGTTAACTGTGAAGGGAAGCTGAAGTAGCATTAGCTAAATACCTCAACCTAATTACATTTGTATGTAAAAAAAAGCAGATTATTTTAAATGGCTTTTTCTAAATAAGACATTTTCAGATGAGTTCATTAGAGCTTCAAGCATGCCATTCCAACATCTTTGCCCAAAAAGCAAGCACAAGCACAATGACTTACCTTGTGTGGAGAGCTGTAAAGACAAAATAAATAAAATAAAAACCACCCTGCATCAACACAATAAGCCCCACATGCATGCAACAAACACAGATGTCAAAAAGCCACTACGTCTGCCATAAAACAAACAAATAAAATGCCCTCCGCACCCACCCACACCAAGCAGTAAGTGGACAGACAGAAAAGGCGGCACACCAGGGAAGGTGGAATACCATAACAACACGTAGAACATATTGTTACACTATTCCACCCACCTTAACTGTGAACCCTTGGGTGTGGCTACTCCGTAGCCTTTGGAGTCCAAGTTGCCTCCCACTTTCATAGTGTCGCATGGCTTGCGCTGCTCTGTGTACTCATTCATAGTGGACTCCAAAAGGAAGGCGTATTTCCCTTTGGACTTCCGCACCCGCGCCACACCCTCAGCTGTGGTCTTGGTGAAGACTGTGGGCTCGGCCGACTTCATGTATCCCCACATCTTCTCATAGACGGCGATCTTTGACCGCTGTGAGATTGTAAGGAAGGTTGGAGGTTCAAATAGTAGTGATGTGAGAGATGGGAAAGATAGAAAACATGTTTGCATACAAAACCAGATGGAGAGAACAAAATGGAGCATCAATTTACAAATTTTGCATAGAGACATAGCAAGCTTCATTATATTTCTGCAATGGTTCAACACATCAATCTTTTATCTGTGTAAACAACGTGAGGATTACATGGGTGCCCCTACCTGGGAGCAGACCATTAACCCCAGTAACCCCAACTCACCCTGAAGAATTCTTTTGTTGAACCAGAGTCCAATGTACCATAGGCGATGTCTGTCTGCTTGGCCAGGTCCTCTGCGCTCTCAATGGGAGAAACCATCCTCTCCACAGTGAGGAAGGCAGCCAGGTTAGCCGTGTAGGACGAGATGATAATGAGAGTAAAGAACCACCACACTCCTCCTACGATGCGCCCCGATAAGGATCTTTAAGAGAGAAAGGAGCGAGGTGGACGACGGAGGAGGAAGATTGTGGGGACAGTTTGGAAGGGTTAGAAAGCAGAGGGGGGGAGGTAGAGGAGGTACAAAACAATAAGGAAACAACCAGAAAATAGAGGGTAGAAAATGATAATTGGAGTGGTGATAGAATTAAAATTAGGGAAAACAAAGAGTAGAGGAAAGCAAGATAAGAAACAGAAAGCAATCAGTCAGTGTTGGCAAATACAATAGGAGTGCAGACAATTAGAATGAAATATGACTGATTAAAGCATGGAGAGATCAGCCACCACTGTGGATACCAAAAAAATGCTGATACGCCCCCACAAGGTGGAGCTCTGACAACACTCAAACCTATCAGAACTGTAGTTGCCCCTGATTAGTGTAGACTGGCTCATTAAAAAAACCTAACCTGTTTCTGCTGATCAGCTATTATAAAGTAAAGACAAACTACTCCTGTCCTCTTCCTTCCCACTCCCCTATATTTGTTTATTAGTGGAATAAAAGGAGCTGCAGGTTCCCCCAGTCAACGTCACTGTTCTTTTCTTGTTTGTTCACTCTGGGAAGACAGATAGCTCGCTGCTCAGGAGCAGCGGAAGGTCGTGAGGAGAATCTTAAACCATAAATGCTGCATTGAGGAGAACAAACATGAGCTCCCCTTGGTGCAAATCAAACAGCAAAGGATACAAAACCCTCAGGCCTTCTTGTCAAATGGAGAGAGAGAGAGAGAGAGAGAGAGAGAGAGGGAGTTGTGTATAAGGACAAGAGGAGAGAGACGTCTGCAACAGTCAGTGTTTTCTTGGCTTGTATTTCCAGTGTCTTATTGCAATCTGTTGATATTCCATTGCTCCCAGTACATATGGGATACTTTGTTCTCATTGTCCTGTAACATGAATGCATATACACAGTGAACAAAAAGAGTGGCAGCATCATTTTGCTCAATAGATTCCACATACAGTAAATACAGCCCAATGCTATGGCCCAGAGCTCAAAGAAAGAACCATCATTATCAGCACCTTCAAAGAACCTTTTACAGAAACGTTTAGGGCACTTGACTCTATTTTAATAAATCACACAGTTCTGCCAATAGTTCTTATGCAGAACCATCACTCTAACCAAAGAATCACTGAGGAAACCTTCGTTTTCTCGGTCTGTACCAATGAAAGAGCCTGTGGCGGCTAAGGCAAATTCCAATAGAGAAGTGCTGCAGTAGAGCATGTCTCCTGCACGCACACACACACAGCAAGCTCTGCCCATGAAATAGACTTACTTGACGTATTAGCTCTGGATTTGAATACAAATGAATTCTCTCTCTTTCTTTCCCCGCACTCTATTTTCCCTCTACTTGAGACGATGGAGAGTATTTCTGTGCCTTTAGAGCACACTAAGAATTTAACTGTAAAATAATGACTATGACTAGAGGGGTGAAGGATGTGCATCATGAGAAGTGTGGATGAGTGCTGTCCTCTCGCTTCCCTAGCCGTCCTTATATCCTTTTCCTACCTGCCAAATCCTTTCACTCTATCAGTCTGTCTCCTTTCTTTCTTTTTCCTATGCACAAGTAGCTGTGGGCTGTGGGAGTGTCATAAGGCAACCAGAGCAGGAGCATCTCTTTGTCATCCCTTGAACCCTCTGAGCCCTGTGTTTGCTGGCTGATACCACTGACTTTGATCCACAGTGACACACTGCTTGTCTTAATGGGCCTGCAGTAAACAAAGAGGATGGGGGAAGGGGGCAAGAGAGGCTTAACACCAAGAGTTTGAGTAATTTTAAGGCCACGTCAGTGTTTCCAGTGTACACTTCTTTCTCTATTAACCTTAAATTGATAATAGTAAAACATATACATTTATACATATACATATACATGTACATTTTCAGTCTATAGAACAACTGTTTCTACTCGGCCTGTTGACAATCGTAGTTTGCTCACAAATCTACACTGTAGTTTCTCAGTCAGGAACAAAAAACACCATACATGATAGTGAAACCAGTTCATTGTTGGTTTTCAATGTTTTGCTGATGTAAATAAGATATATAATATTCAACAATCCATTAGGGCCACTAGCATTTTGGTGTAGATTGTAAGTAGTGCCATTGACCCACAGAGGATCTGGAGTAACAGTTAGTGCTTTCTTTGGTTAGTGAAAATATAATTTGCTATTGCTGTAATTTTAACTACACTTTGCAGTGTATGTACATCCAGTAGTCTTAGTAGTTTAGTTTGCAGAAAACTGAAAACTTAGCCATCAGAAACAAAACAAAAAACCCCTCAAAGAATTGTATTAAGGAGAAAAATCTGTAAGTGTTAGTGTGATGTTTTTAAATCTGACAGTTATTCAAGACAGTTGAATCTTTTTAATGTTTAGCAAAGTGTGCTTATCCAAGAGTGGTCATTACAAGTCTTATACTCAATAAAAAAGTAAAATAAAAAGTTTCAATGTAGTGGTTGTGAGAAACACTGGGAGGAAATGGACTGTAATGATGAATGAGCTCAGTTTTCCCACAAGTGGAGGAACCAAGAAAACCAAATGTGGAAAGTACTAGAAGAAATAAAGTGGAAACAAAACAGAAATTGGCTCCTGTGTTATGGGAATAAGATTCTTTGCAGCAGTCAGCAAGCCTCTGGGTATAAAGAATCCTAAATGTAGGAAAGAAATAATAATTTCAGCAATTATACAGCAATTAGTCAGCACTTTTCCCCAACCAGCTAAGTTGCCGAAGTTAAACTAATTTTATTTATTAAATGGGAAAGAAAAGGTGTAATATGGATGGCATAATGTTCATGTCTGGTACGAGGCATTATTGTATTCATCTGTACAATTTAGACAGTTTATCTCCACATCTAAAAGAACTGAACAAAATTAGGAACTGGTAGTTATTATATTAAAGAAATATGACTCTATACCTCTCCACTGAAAGCTAAAAATCAACATTTTCCACCCAACCAAACCTAAAACTCATGCTGTGTTAATCAATCCCACTGAACTTTATTTGAAAATCTAGTCTAAACCTTACAGGTGACAAATATATCAAAAATAATTATGGGAGATAGAGATATGTAAAAATTGAAACAAAGATCATATACAATAAAATGCATAATATGAATGTGACACAGTCATACCGAATAACTGTGTCAGTATAGAGCCATTAAAAGAGACATTTAAATGCTTAGATGAAAACTGAGAAAAAAAAACAAAAGTTCAAGAAAAAGATTAAACTTAATAATTTATTTCATTATCAGTGAACAAACTACTGTATCTGTTGTACTGTAACATTAACAAACATTAAAGTGCTCACAGCTCACATTTCCTACTTCCCCCTTTAATTACTTCTGATGTGGAAAAAAAGAGAAAATTAAAAGCTGCTGTGTGAAAGGATTTTGTGCAGTGTGTGTGTGTGTAGGTTTTCAGTAAGATTTGAGGAATATTTGTGGGACAAGAAAAAAAGAAAACGGCAACATGAAGTGGAGGATGTGATGAAGTGAAAGATGGAGAGAGAATGAGGGACAGACCTGACCTTGAGCAGAGCCTAAATAAATCAGAAGGTGCTAGTCTGCTCCCAGGGGGATACCTGGGGCAAGAAGACACTACTTTACTTATTCATAGCAGACAAACTGTCACTGCGGATCCTTCGCTCTACCTCTGCTTCCATGTTCTGTCCTTAGCTTCACTCCTCATTTTAGCTACAGTCCCGATGTAAGATTTAAAACGCTCTATATAACTATAAAAACTCAAATCTCAGATCTGAAAACAGTGAAGCTTCCTACAAAAATTTTATCAAATACACAAACATAATACAAAAGACAGGGCAGTTATGATTAAAGGCATGTCTGTAAGATAAGGCTTTTTTCAATTCCTGTTTACTTCGCAGACCACTAGTTAACAATTCTTCATAATCTTTCTTATTGATGTCCTTCTTGGCAATGCCTGTTGAGAAAGCCTGAGTAGTTTTATTTCATCGGGCCTTTAAAAATGAGTGAAACGAAACAGTCTTTAAGAGGAAAACACTCTTTAGCTAAACAACTAATAAAAACTCACAGAAAACCGTTAAGGTATTGAGGGATCAAAAGGAGGAAAGGTTGAACCACTGCTCTAAAATGTTTTCACAGAGGCTTTACAAGTATTTCAATGGCAGCACTTGCTATCACAATTTTAAAGTGGGAAACACTAAACCAGCGCTTGACTTTGAAGCTATAGACCACTGCTGCACAGATACAGATGCAATCAGAGCCTCTAGCAGTGCCCATAATTTGCAAGAATAGTGCGACAAATCAACCAACTGTAAAGAAGGACAGACACTGCTGACATAAGCGATAATAATGAAGCAGCAGAACAGCAGTATGTCAGCTGGATAACAAAACTAATGGGCATTGAATTAATAGAATAATGGGAATCTTGCAGATAAACCACTTGAAAGTCATTGCACCTTTTCAAACACAGCTTTTGTTGACTTAAACACACAACTCAAATTAAAAGTTAAGCATCATCTGTAGCCATCAGGAAATCTGCCATCAGTATGCACGAACTCGGAGCTAATCAGGGCTAATCAAGCCAATCACAGCACTCTCATTAGCTCGCCAGAGATGTGGCAAATTTGACTCCGTGGAAGAGACAAAGATAATCTGTCACAAGAAATGAGACGGAAGTGACTGAAAACACCTGGAACAGCCATGACCAATTACACCTGCATGGAGTAGCAAATGGTTGTCTTGATAATCCTATTAATATTTTCTAACATCCTGCAGTCTCAGGAGAACACTACAAAATAACTTAAGTTTTATTTATTTGGGATTTGTAGTCAATTAAAAAGACTATTGTGTCACCATTTTATTTAAGCCCCCCTCTTCTCCTGTTTCCACTGAGACTACTGGGATATTAATCACTGAATTAATTATTATGAGCTGCCTTGAGGGAGCAGGAAGAGGTTTTAACCCTTATTAAGTGAGAGAGACAAGGAGAGGAAAGTCTTCTGTGCTATTTGAACCCTTGCCGTTCCTGTCAGAGCTATATTATGAATGACATTTAACACGTGGACACGAGGACAATAACACATGGAGGAAAAAATACACAATCTAGAAAGAGATAATTGAATTAGTGTAGCACAAAATACATGTAGGAAGACCAGGAAGCTTGATGTACGCAAAATTGTGTTTATGTAGACAAACTAGTTCTACAAAATGTTAAAGATACTATAATCAACAATTTTACAATATATACATATATATATATGTGAAGTAATGATAAATAAAGTAAATAAATAATAAGAAAATTTGATTCAAATTCCTGATGTCAACAACTACAGTAAAATGCTGTTAACAGAAGGTGCTTCCAAAGCTGGTGCAGTGATATGCTTCCCTCTATGATATGACTGCATATATGCTGTATATATAGAGAGATAAATCTAAATAAAGCTTAAATGAAAACAAGAAAATGTACAATACAACCACCACTCACCACAGACTAACAAAAACCACCAAAACAAATTTCTGGATGAAACCTAAACCAAGCCTTACTAACAACTCACATTGGAAATTAACTGCACAGCCCATGAACATTTTATATAATCCCTTTGTGGTGGATGAACATGTAGACTATCAAAAGTTTCAGACTGTGATGCATGCAGACTGGGTTTCCAGTGTCCAGCCAACTCCTGATTGTAACACATGAGTGAGCACTGCGGCCCTTGTCCCGAATTCGTCTCATTCACCTCTGCCCTTGTCCCTCCCTTCGCACTGTCTAATCTCCCTTGTGTGAGGGGATTTGCATGTTGCCCTGTCAGGCTAAACTGGAGTGGAAGTGCTCCTTAGCTCCAGGGCTCGGTGCTGATGGATTGGGATAGGCCCATGGGATTAGCAGTGACAGTGGAAAGCAGTGGGGACCACAGCCAGAGACAGAGAGAGTTGAAATGTAGACTTTTCACTTTGATGCGGACATTGTTGTGCAGCTCTAAAGTCCTTATCTGCAGCACACAGGCAGAGATGTGGCGGGCAGGGGTTGTTATGGTGGTGGGTGGGGGTGGTCTGCGCACAAGTGAACAAAGCAAGTGTATTCCTTAAGTGAGTGTGCTTAATCACACTCACAGGGTCACTATAGCTTCCTTTATAAGTTGCTTACGTGAAGCCAGGTATGATTTCGAAGGTGCTCTAATGTACCTCGGCATCCTCCATCTTGTGCGTTTCTCTGTTCTCCTCTGGGTGGGGTAGGCTGAAAGATACAATCTGATTTGGTCCTCCTTTCATTTCCTACAATCTTACCAAATCTATTACAGTACAAGATCCATAAGGGCTTATAGCAGATAAAGGATGTATTTTGTGAAAGACTTAAAAATAACTATAGAAGCCATTTTAGCAGTAGCTTAAAATGACCTAAACGATCTGCGGGAACTTCAAGCTTGACAAAGTCATTCAAACTGCTAAGGAAGGCTATACATGAAATAAGAAAACTATGATAAATTACAGGCTTTACCGGTGTATAAGTTTCACAATAGTACATGTCAGCAAAGAAAGTGTTAGACGGACAAGGAGATGATGGAGAGGAACCTTGATCTCTGAGAAATAAAGATGACCAGCCCTTAAGACTGGACATGGACACACATTAAACTGTACAGGCTGCAATTCTCCACCCTTCCACCAAAGTACACCCTTGCATGCTCGACACCAGTCTGCTGGTCTGAAACCCAAGGGATGCTGGATTTGAGTCTCGTAATTTGGACAAAGGGAAGAGAAGTCACACACACGGTGAAAGACGACACCTTGACAATGTGTTCTTAATGAAGCACATGGGTTTTATACTATGGAGCAAACAGTAGCTCTACAGGTCCCTAATGTAACTGGAGCTCAAATAAACACAAGTGCACCACAACTGCTGAAGCTGACAGACACAGAGACAACCTAATTCCCTTACAAGCACACAACACTGTGTATGCAAGTGAAGAACAATGTGACTGGGGAGGAGAGAGAGGCTAAAAATCAATACTAGCAGAAACAAACTCTCTCTTATACACAAACAAACCACATATACAAATAACATACAGGCACATACAGCAAATGAAACAGTAGCTAACAATACAAAACACTTAATACCTTTGTATTATGCTTCTGAACTACAGCCCCCATGCAGATTACCAGTGGAAAACAGTTTACATGCAATAACTTACTTAAATAATGTAAATGGCTACAGCTGATAAGGTACATTGTCTCATAAATAGCAGATTTAAATTTCATGTATCCACACTGTAAACTATTGATAATGTTTATTATGCTTTTAGTTGTAGTTTGAAAGAATATTTCAACTTTTTGGAAAAAAGGATATTTAGTTTGTCTTACCACAAAGACTGGAAACAAAGAGAAAAAGTTAGAGTGGCCAAATGTCAATTAAACACCTACTGATACTTTTAAAGGTCACAAGGTTTCAGTTTGCAATTTTAGGGGTATTCCATACTGAATGTTTCCTGAAGTAGATGATCAACAGCTAAACTGTTGTCATACTATATTTAAAGCATGGTAACTAAAACTGTCACAGAAAACTAATTTTCCAAAAGGTTGAAAAAATACTTTAAAACTAAAGTATTTTTATTGTATTGTATACAATATAGTGTCTTATAAGTACTAAGGGCGTAAGGATTCTTAAAATCCAAAGTTCAGTTAAGTCCATATTTTTTTGGTGCAGGGTTTTACCAAGAATTTGGAACACGAAACACTACTGAACTCTGACGACTGATGACTTACACTCTGTACTGTCCCCGAACACCTCATCAGAGCTGAAGCTGACAGAAAGCTTACACTACGCCTTCTTTATAGACACAGTTTTACTGTAACATAAACTACACATGATAGGTCCTCTTACAACAAGAGATATCACATTTCTGGGATTTAATATTAAATTTGCGTGCATCAGGGAGCCACCATTATGTGGTGTGGTGGTGGTGGAGCAGGTGTTCAGTCTTCACAACAATGAGACAGTGGACGTTTGTGTCACCATTTTGGCCTCAGTTTCGGAACCATTACACCCCTAATAAGTAGTGTACTGTAGTTATTCAAGAAATGATACTATTAGTGCCTATGGTGAAAATGTATCTAATGCCATAATCCTAATTCCTAATCCTAATCCAAATTCTGTGTTGTCAAATTGGTGAAGATGTACAATCATCTGCATCTGTACATTAATCCAGGCTAACAGACATAGAGGCAATTTGTAGTCATATCAGCTTTCAAGTGAGACTTCGTAGCAAATACTGAGTAACTTATTTGACAGCCAAACAAAAGTCTGGCTTACCTGGGGGAGATATCACAGCCCTGCTGCATGAAGGCGCCCAGGGAGAACCAGAGGGAATTGAAGATGCCAAACTCATTGGGGGGCTGGTCACTTGGCGGACCGTCAGTGCCTTCTTCAGGCTCCTCGGTGTGCCATTCGTACGGGCTGAAGCGGCTGACCAGGAAGAGCACCACGCTCACGCCAATATAGGCAAACACGATGCACATCCAGATCTCGTAGGCCAATGGGTCTAGGAAGGAGAACACCCCTGGTTTGGATTTCTGGGGTTTCTTGATCATGATGGAAATGCCGAGAGACATGAAGGGCTTGGAGAAATCGATCACCTCCTCCCGGACCAACGTAATAGTCAAAGGGGCCACAGCGATTTCCGCTTTCTGTGGAGATTTGGATGAAGAGGAATTTAATTAGCCATCTGAATGAGCCTCTCTGAGAGCAACTCTACATTCAAATGATGACAGATAAATTCAAATGATGGATCATCTCTCTGAGCTGTGCCATGCAGCAATCAAACATCACTTAGTCACAGATATGACATCCCAAGGCCAACAGCGAGCTAACCATCAGAAAACAAAACAACAATTACCCCATTTCTTCTTCTTCAGCTCGTGCCATTTTATCAGAATTTCTCCCTCGACTGAACAAATCTCTGAGTGATCAAGTTTAGACGGCAGCTGAATACATCTCAGTGTAATCAAGTTAAGACAGAGAGAGAGAGAAATGAAATTGAAAAAGAAATTCTGAACCCTGTCTAATGCTGAGAGGCTAAGCTGAAACTCCCAGAGAATCAGCTGGGAGGATAAAATAATGTGTCAGAGAAAAATGCTTACAGCCTAGGAAGGCAAAAAATGGGATACAGCCAGCTCTGAGTTCTGCAGCTGTGGTAAAGTGCGTACTGGCTTTCCGAAAATCCATACACTAGATTACAGTTAGTGACTTAGCAATACTTGTGACCTTGTCTGCCTGGCTTGGGAGCAAAGGGCTTAATATCAGCAAGAATTTAAAGTTTCATTATGACCATCTGACACTTAAAGAGGTAAAAAAGGCAAAAACAAGGACGAGGGAAAGAAAATGAAAGAGATTTAAGTTCTTTCATCCTCAGCAAAATGCACAAAGATGACAGCCTCTGGGCATTTAGTGTGTGCTAAAATACACGGCAGGTTAAGGGAGGCAGGGCTTTTGTGGTTGTGTGGTTTTTTTTTTGTGAGAGCCAGGAAGAAATGGTCTCTAAGCAGACCAGGAGTCTTAAATAGGAAAGTGCTGACAGATTCCATGAGACGTTCCCATGAACACTGTAGAAAAAGCAGCACGCTTCCCCTGTATCCCCAGTCAGACACTCTATAGTGCAGAACTGACTATACACACTAATGCACAACATATATTTTTAAACTCACACACAATCTGTTATTATTGACCTTGTGAGAACTTTCCACTGAGTCTGTAATTGTTCATTCTCTCACGTCTGGATCTAACTTAAAGCTTTATCTTCAAATATCTTCTTGTTTTTATTCTTAAAGCGTTTCACTAAACTTACTGCATAGATTCACAATTTTTCCAAGTCAGCCTTGACAGAATAGTCAGGTGCCCATGTGTACACTGAAATTGCATTTGCCTGCAATAATTGTTCCTCCTGTTTCCACTGGTCACAAAAGATCTCTTGATGCACTTTTTATGTAAGTGATGGGGGAGTAAAGTAGACTTCCTTCTGTGCAAAAATACATGCAAATGTTTACCTGAAGTAAATATCGGGGCTTAGAGATAATCAAATCAAGTGTATATCACCACACTTGCACATGCGTTTTTTTTGTCATTCCTCTATTGTCTGTATCTTGTTTACTGTTTAACATATTGTGTATTGTTTTTGAGAGTTGACCAATAACCAGAAGGGTTGTATGTGTTAGCATACACTGACCAGAAAAAGATTTGGAAACACCAAGACATTATAGATTTTTTACACCGGAGTGTAAGAAAATGTAACACACGAAACATGCTCCTCATCCATCTGTAACAATTTTATTCAGCAGGTAAACTATTTAAAACTTAGAAAACCACAGATTATCTTTTACAAAACAACTGCCATTTGCTGCTCAATCAGTGTAAAATCAGAATGTTTTGCAATTATCCAAAACATACAGTACGGAGATGCAGAGCTCACAAAAAGATAATAGATGCTTGCCTAACATCGTCAGTGAAGCACAGAGGTGGAAACATGATGACCTGAGCATGGCGGGTGATTATGTGAATCATGTGCAATGCCTGGCTGATAAAGCTAATTTCATGTACAATAGAAACACTTTAAGATGTGATTTTTTGTATAGTCTATATGATCAGGAAGAACAATTACAGCAGGTAAAACCAGTGTCAGTGTATATTCAGTATGAGCACCTGACTATTTTGACTTTATAGTAACTTGACTAATGTAAAAGATTAAGAGTTGATTGAATCCCCATACATCTTGATGTCACATATTCACATTTACTCGTTTTCAAAATGGAAATAGCAGAAAAACACAGTTCACAGTCTGAGATTGATAGTGTTAAAGCAATATATTGTGACAGCTGTAATGTCCATGCTTAAGTTTTCCTGTTAATCAACTTATTGTAAAAATAGGTACCTATTGCCCAACATGCCTTCCAGTCAACACAAGGCTTTTAGAGAGGGTAGATATCTGTCCACAGTGCTCGTTAAAGACATGGGAATAGCAGAGAGTACAGCTGCACTTTTTGTTCCTGTGTTTTTGACCAACCTGGTTAGTCTTTACACCGAAAGTGTGCTGTACTGCTTGATCAGTCCTGACACAACCCGAACTGTGCCTCTCCTCTCCACAGTCGACTTCTCAGTGAGTCACTGCAGTAGCAAAGAGGCGCAGGCAAGAAAAGTGCCACTTTATGAAAATGCCACTTAGTGCATTACAAAAAACAGAACTAAAGCCTGTAATTTATTTATTTTGGTCTAAAATACTGTATATTTTAAATACATTTCTATTTCTCCTTATATAAATATATAAATATCCCTTTCCATGTTTTTCTATATTGCTCTATGCTGGGAGAAATCCTAGCATCACCTCATGCCACATCCTTGCATCCTTTTTGATCTCACAGCAAGGTCAGCAGCAGAAAGACAACTCACCCCTGAATCAAATACTCAGCTCAGAGATTCTTTAACAGCCTCTCTGCTTATACTCTTTAACCCCTCAAGAGCTAGAAATTGAAAGCTACACTAATTCCCCTTTTTCCTCTTGCAGTAATAACTACCAGAGACTACTAGCTTGTTTACAGTTTTATTTCAGATAGGTGTAATTGTCCGCACAACAAACACACAGGAGCACTTCTTCAGATGGTGATTAAGTCAAAGTTTGTACAGAGACTTCTCGTCCAGCAAAGCCTTTAGTAAAAAGCAATATTTTCCAAATAACACATATAGAGTATTTTATGGTGTTATGGAATATTTGCTGTACAGAGATTTCACATTTTGCATGTTCACAAGGTCAGTTCCCAGTAGATGTAAAATTTGCAGGAAGTGTTATTATCTCACTGGTGGTAGCTTAACAGCAACAAGAATAATGGGCTATGGCCATAAAGACTCAGAAGTTGGCAGAGCGATATGCTGCTATTTATTGCAAATTTTACTATGACTTTATTGTGGATTTCACATGGCAATAGCGATAAGAAATTATTCTTATTGTTTTTGTTATTATAAAAATTTTTTGCTATCTAATATATCCTGCTTTTGTGTACTCTCTGTGTATAGTTTAAATAAATGAAGTTCACCATTTTTAGCTAGATATTTTAAAAACTAATTTTGAGAAGACAAGCAGCTGTATAAATGTATTGTTAGTACTAGCAAATTAAAAGATGACACAATATTGTCTCTAAATACCATCATCAATCTTGTTGACAGCATAAAATTAAAAGTTTCAATCTGATGAGTCAGCTCAGATGAAAATCAAATTTTTGTGAAAGTGCTTTAGTGAGCTGCAAAAAGAACGAGAAAACTTACCCCGTACACCAGCTCCCCGACCATGCCATTCCAGATCTTCGTCTCTGGGTCCCTGGCACCGTACTTTCCATCGGGTACAATGGAGATCTTGTATTTGATGCCGATGTGTTTGGCAATCTCAGAGGCAAGGTCCACGCAGTATCCCTCATACTGGTCGTTGCCCTCGTACATCTCCCAGTTCTTCTTAAGCATCACATAGGGACCCTCCTACACAAGGGACCATAACCAGTGAACCAAACCATCAGACAGACGAACATGAGAGCTTGAACAATGACTCACCAACAGACCACGGGATGACATGGTTGACAACCAACCAGGGTTGAACTTAAAAGTATCTGTAAAGTTTTTGACGACTAGGATTGCAACTCATACACATATACAAGCATATAGGTAATGGAAATTATTGATGATTTTATGCAACTTCACATCCCTAGAAACAGAAATGTAGCAGATGATGATGGCTACCTAGCAAACATGGATGGAAACGAAGTTTGTTTCTGCAAAAAATAAAGTTTAAAGTTTAAAAAAGTTTAAAAACGTGCAGCTGGTTACATAAATTGGAGACACACTGTACACACTTTCTTTAATTTGAGTATAGTATCCATGTAATCAGCATTTATGGCCTTTACCTGGGATGTTGGCTATTATGTGATAGTGGGGATGGGATTTTTTAATTATCTGCAGAGTGTGGCATCAGGTTTCACTGGTGGGAAACGTTTAAAAACATTAGCTTACATGGTTTATTGATAAAGTTTCAACATGGTTCCTGAAGGATATTTTACCACTTCAGAGTGCTGTTTCAATTTTTTTTAAATTCAATATTCTTTTACATTTTTAATTCATTAAATGTTTTCTGCCAGTTTGATATGGGAAGTGGCTCTAAATCCTAGCATAATTACTACAGGCTCTGTACCAGGGACCTCACCATTGGAATGACGACCAAGACAAGTTTGTATATTTGACTTTTTAATTGAAGAATGGCATATTTTCTCCATTTTTATCCATTCAAGCTGTGTTTAAAATGTTCTGTCAGCTAACATTATCAGCAGAGAAGAAACAAAACTTTTACTTTTGGAACCATCGACACTGAACTGAATCCTTCCAATTCACATCTCTACAAATCTCTAAAGATTTCTACATTTTCAACCACCTGGGTCTAACAAAGTAAAAATAATGTGTAATGCAGTATTAAATGTAATGACTGTACAATACAAAGTGAAGCATGTATAATCACAATGACAGTCTACTGCTGCACATACATGGCACAGACTAGAAGTTAGAGAGGAAAAAAATAAAGTCTTAATGTGGATGTATGATAACACAGGGGCTCAGAGAAGGAAGGAAAGTATGACTAAACAGAAATGAAGGCATACACAAAGCTGTAGGGAAGTCAAAAATAAGTCAGCCAGATTGCAGCTCAATACCTAAAACAAGCTTGACTTGACTTGAACACATGAAGTAATAAGGGCGACTACATCATTCTAGACTGTGCCCAGCAGTAGGTTATAGATCATTGGATTAGCTGTTGCTCAAAGAAATGATCGAAATGTAAACCACGTTTGGTTCCGGCGTTCATACATCCAAACATATTACTTTTGTCATGGAAGGCAGACTATTGCATATTGAGAACAGTGGCAATTTATTCTAGAGATGTGTTTGCTTGACATTGCCCCAGGCCAAAGCAAGGTAAAGCAAAGAGAATGCAAATGCTCGTATGAGCCAACAGCAAAGCAAAATGTACGTGACAATGATGGTGAAATTTAGCATTTCATGCCAAAATAAGGCATTTGCAATGTGAAATATGTTTCACAACTACCCTTACACAAAAAGTCAGTATATCAATTGCAGTTTCTGCAGAATATAAACAGAATTTTCTCTTCACTTAAAGTGGTTTATGGCATTATGGTGTAAATTATCCAGTATGCTGCACATTTGTACAATTATTACATTATTAATTATAAAGTCTAAAAAGTATTAATACCTGGGCCAGACTTATGCAACCAATCAACCAGTATCTCTGTTCTGAAGTACGATGCTGCCAGCTGTTTGCTGTGTTTGATTACACAAAATACAGTGCCATTTCAGAATGCACCATACACCATACAGTCATGATGCAGCCATTCATCCATTTTCACCAAACATGTCAGTCGCCTCCACAATGGATGCATCAAACACGTCCCCAAATTTCTCTGGGAATCCATGAGAAATTCTTTCAGACCTCGGCCAGTTCACAGTCACTGAACATTTGTCCGATATTCTCCCCTACTATCTGATTCAACTCACCACCATATAGTGTTCAGTTGAATACTCTGCTTGTTTCATTGTCTACTGTGTCATATGACTGTGGGTCTAGCTCAGAAGACCAATAACAAACCATCAATCAGGTTCAGACCAGGCAGCTCAAATCCCCCAAGTCACCCCTCCACTCCATTGTTGTCCATGTGAACAATGAAATTCCTAAACAGAACTATAATCACTAGCTGGTATCTTTTCCAAAACCCCACCCAGAAACTCCGAGGACAGATATACTGCACAGTCAATGTCTCCTCTCAGCACCTCACAGTGGCATCTTGGTAGCTCTTAGCCAAGGGTTTGCGAGTATCACCACCCCTGCATGCATCTCTGGAAAAAAAGTCAATTTCTTTTCCAGGAGTTAAGTTCCACAACCGGTGCCATGTGTGGAAATTAGCATATGCGCATAGTTGGTAATACTTCACCTCCTGCAAAAATTCAGGTTCATTCTACACCCCTAGTATTAGTCAACACACCTAGAATGCCCCTTTTGCCTGCTGCTTGATTTACAATGCTCCCCATCCTAATGCCCATCTTTGTGGGTGGTGGGCTCAAAGACTGGCTACCTTCAGGTTGTTTTTTTGGGCTATGCCCAACTGGATCCCATGGGTCAAGGCTGAGACAAGTTGGGCTTCTTTCTCATGTCTGGCCCAAGTATGGGGCAGTGATTTCCTAAAGCCAGGAGAGGTAGCAAAGTTCCAAGGTTGGCGATTCATAATGGGTTTGTGAATTGCTCTTCTTCTGGCCCGTCCCCTGGGATTAATTTGCTCTGGGAGACCCTTTGAGCAGCTACAGATGTTGGGCACCTGTACATCATAAAGCACCTATGTGTAAGGGCTAAAACATTCTGACTCAGTAGAGGATTATTAATTATTCATAAATTACACACATATAATAAAGTATTACCTAATTTGTCCTGTTTGGTAATGCTGTGCATTAGGTTTGAAATTTTCTGACTCCAACACCCATTAGTAGTAGTATCAACTATAAATTCTTCTCATTAACTGTCCTACTGTCCTATCACATACAGGCTAGCCACTGAATTTTACATGGGCTGGTAAAGACATGATGCACTGATGAAGACTTCTTTCAACTGACAGTGCTGGGAGCCAGAGGAGTAGGAGATGTGGCAGAGATAAAGGATGCAGTCACTGTTTCTGGCACAAGAAAAGAGCAGCGCTTCAGGTCTCCACAGCAAAGGCCAGCATGGCTGACAGGTTGGTCAATAATCACAACCACACTGCTTTACTCACTGCCTAATGAGACTAATTATACATGCCATTAAAAGTAGAAGCACACATACACACAACAGGATCAATTATATGTCATAAATCCATACACTGGTACATCACGATACACACACCAGAATTTCTCTAGCTGAGCCTCAACTTTATATATAACCTGTGCACTTGTAGTTATGGTTTTCTATGAAGAATTATTTAAAGCGTAAATTTAGGGGAAAAAAACCTGAGTGTATAAATCATACATGTCTTTGCAGATGCAAATAAATTTCTGCCAGTTACTTTTAAACATTCGTATTTCCAACAGCAATTAAACCTCATGCAAGAACTTTCCCAAACTCTAAACTTCGTATACTCATTTTCATCAAGTTTATTCAAACAATGGTCCCAAACCTAACTGCCAAAGTGTTTTGTAAATAGATAGTTTGAACTTGATGAATGTTGCAATTTTATTTTCAGTTTTCAGTTTTAATTCACAAAAATGTCACCCAACCGTAGAAAGAGGAAGAAGCCAACTTTTAAGTCCTCATCATTAATTTAACACATATCTTACCTTTGGGAAATCCATCCCAAAGCAAGCATATTACCATGTCTTGGAAAATAAAATAAAAGTACAGCTCACACATATAGCAGTACTAAACAGGTTCAGCCTGATCTGAAAGATGTGGGTACTGGCTGGTACTGGCTCAATTTGAGGCCCATGTGGAACTTTCTGTGTAACAGCAGAGTTTAGTCATCACAGCACAGATAACTAAAACAAACCGAGCATCTGGCACAACTGGGGATACAGCACATAGCTAAACTGTGCTGGAAGAAAAATAAAAAGATGAAAGAAGGCAATAATAAGGAATAAAGATTAGTGCACACAGTGGGACACCCTAAAACTACACAAGTTAATCTGAGCAAAAACCACCGTGCCTTCCCAGCTGTGCCCTGGATTCTTGCTCTGTGCTTAAGCTTAGATATTCTGTTAACACACTTATGGGATGTGATTAGCCTGGCCTAATCAAAACACTGAAACCAGAGACCAACTAGCCTGTGTTGAATAAAAAAACAAGTATATTTTCCAACATGTTGAACAGCTTCTTAGAAGTTCCTAAGACACAGATGCTGCCTGGATGTAGTATAACACTGGGACACATCATTAAGTTTATGCTAAAGAAATATTCCCCTCATGAACACAAACAATAAAAGTGGGAGTAAAAGGCAGTCATCACATTTTAACTATAATATCAAGTTGCATAAAAGCGTGATGGATATGAACTGGGATTATTATGAGAGCGTTACTCTTTCCAAGCAGTTTTAAGGCTTATAGGTAGCACTCTATGTAGTGTGCTGTAAGGTAGAGCAGGTAGTTGGAGAAACACAGATTAAGAGCAAACAAGAATTCAGTTAGACATAGTCTATATTGACATTATGGTTCTGCCTCACTTTATAGTTCAGTCTATAAATCTTTGCAAAAATTACAAATTCAAACTAAGATGGGATTCAAGCTGTGATTAGCAACACAAACACACCGGGCATTACAATGTATGAATCTAACACACACAAACAGTGCAGTGGGAGCTTGTTAATGCTAGTAAACAGACTGTGCTGTTATGAATTTGGGACCCATTTTAACCTCAATGGGTGTCCATCCACAAGCATCGTCCTCAAAAAGCACAGTGTCTTTTTCCCTCCTTTTGCATTTCATTTTCCTCTTGAGTGGCTCCATTTCTTGTTCAGATTTCTGAACAGGGTGTCCATTAACATAGTTGCCGCACCACTCCTCTCGCCCAGTGTCTTTAGGGCCTCATTTTGGCTCTGGTTGTTGTGTCCATCACTCTGCCATTAAGGGCTCATATCCTGCTTGCATCCAACTGGGGCTCAGTTTCTTAAAATGGGGTTCCTCATCAGGGGCTGAAAAGAGGGAGGATTGTGCTGAGCTTTGACTCTCCATTCCCACCTCCTTCCCTCCTCCACTCAGCTGCTAAATGTACTATGCTTAACACCTGGCTGCTCTACTCAGCCATGTCAGAGTCACTGTTACAGCCAGATTCACATGCCATGCAAAGGCCATTCATTCTATTTGTGTAAAATGCTTTGGTTGATTTTAAAGCTGTATTGAACTTCTTATGAAGTCTTATCTGTGCAATAAGAACAAAAGTCTCAGTAATGGCAGCTGATTATGGAGCTGTCTGACAGATTTTTGAGACTTTTATTAGTGCAATAAAAGAAAACCTATGTGACGGTTGTTGATTCTGGGGATGTATGATGTTTTATTGAAGTTTTTATTGAAGTAATAAAAATAAATCCCTTGTTGTTAATAGTGTTGTTACTAATAACGTTGCAGTGTTGTAACAAATTAATGTGGGATCCCTGAACACTGTTGTACACAATATATGGACCGTTGAGGGTAGTTAAAGTGCTAAACTCTGAGCATTACATGGTAAGTTCAATGTTAACCATCAGTTTAAGATTGAATTTTAATATAAATTGTAGGACATAATCAACGTAATATTAAAGGAATTATGTATCATGAAATATTGGCTATTAGCTTACCTCAGTGGACCTTTGAGATAAAATTAATTTGTAACACACCACAGATCGTGTTGCCACTCCTGCGTTCTGCTTTATTAATGCTACGCCAAAGCTACTCCTTATGTTTTACACAGCTGGAAAAGTCAATTTGTACTGTAGATTCAACACATACAGCATGTCTCTCATAGGTCTGCATAAATGGTAATAAGAAAAATACAGAACCAAACAAGACAAACAAGTAACCCGGAAATGCAAGGGCCACCAGAGAGATTACTCTAGTAATACTTGTAAAGTGCTTCAGAAAATATGAGGAACTTTACAAGAGAAAGGTGGTGAGGAATTAGAGTGCAGCTGACCACCGTGTCAGGTTAGCCAGGTTAGTGCTGGGGGCTTTAAAAACAAGTTTTTATGTGGGAAGTAGAACAGATATGATATGTAGTTACCGCATTTCAGGCTCTGCGTGTCCCTCAAGTGTTATGTTCAGTATAGTCTGCAGCAGTAAAGCTAATAACGTGTGCTGTCATTACAAACTGGTAACATTATGAGTGAACGTGTGAAAGTGTGAGTGTTGGTGAGAACATGCGAGCCTCTTACCATGATGGTAGTAACTACAACAGTGCGGTTCTCCATGCCAGAAGTGTCATTTGGAAGCAGTGGAGAGTCCTGGATCAGTACCAATTTGTCTGCATCGTTCCAGTAGCCAATCTGCAAGGCAAATAAAATATAAGAGTCTCTCCTATTGTGTGTGTGTGATAATATACTGCATGATACCATGTGCACAACTCGCTCCACTATTTTGGAGCAATTTTGTCGACACAACCCCTGATAACACAACAGAACAGTGGAGCTCTTTGCATCATAGATTTGGATGCAACAGCCAAAACAACACAAGTGCCTTTATGGCCCCTATAGCAGACAGCTATCATGCTTAGTGAAGTCACTAAAGACTGACTAGTTTTATAGTTTGTGTCTCACAGTCTCTTTTAGCTGTGAAAGGTGTCATGTGATGAAAATGAAGGGGTCTGCAAAGTAATAACGCCTGGAATTAACTTATATGCCAAAGTTTTAATGTTAACAAAAAAGTAATTAAAAATGTTGAAAAAATACAATTTATGAACAAATTACATTCTGTTAACACAGTAAGTACACAGTACAGTAATAAAGCAGTTAGAGATGTCAAAATGAGGTGTGGTGGATCTGATGTTATAGGTTTAATCATTTCTGTAATATTATGACAATGTTGTCATAATATTTTTTGGTCCTCATAATTATGCCTACTGTCATAACATTATGACTTTTGTCAAAATAATAATACTGATCAGCTATTTCTAAGGTCAAGGTTCAGCTTTCATGATGACATTTTATGGTACTTTTTAAACACCACTTTCTAAGTCAATTCAATTGTATATTAGCTCCATAAGTATAAATACCACTTATGCTATGATTCCACTTAAAGACAGTAAGTGGTATTATTGAATTATTGCTCAGCCTCACCTGAAAAGTCATCTTGGAAGATGACAATTTTAAGATCGATGTTGTGCTGCTTCTATTCATCAATAGCTTTTCCATGTTCAGCTGACATTAATGTGATATTGCAGATGTATTTCAGGGTCAAACCCACTGGAACTGACAGACATGATATGTTGTGGTAACAATGTCAGCATTGTCTGACTAAAGAATGTCAAGAGGAAGTACACAGCACTGGTTGGCTCATACAATTTTTTTAATAAAAAGGCAAAATACATCTGAAAACCTGAAATATGTCAAACGGATGTATTGATCTTATAATGGACAGGAGCTTTGACAGCAACCATAAGCATCTATAAGTCAGCGAGAGTGGAGATGCTAAGTGAGTCAGCTGGCTGCTGGTTGGCCGCTAGCCAGAGGGGATGAGCAGCTGTGATTGGTTGATACCTCCTTTGTGCTGGGGCATCAGGATGATTCAGGAACATGGCAAATGTGGGAGAGAGGCTGTGACCCATGCATACATACAAATATACACACACAGACTGCCATGTGCCGACAGGAGCCTCGCTGTGAACACTAAGACAGGCCAAAGCAGCTTTTGATTGATGGGAAGTTTTACTTCCTCAACCCCCTTCTCCTTGCCTCTACCTTGATTGCTCTCTATTTCATTTCATTCTCTCACCATCGCTCACAAGTGCTACCTCTCCCTTTCCCATTTTCCCTGAATTTTATCTTCACACATCCATCCTGTCATACCAGAAGCAGAGATACTGGAACCCTACTTATGATAATGGAAAATGCCATATTGCATCCTGTATCATCCCAGCACCAGGAGACTTCACACAGCAGCAGCCTGCACATATCTCTCTATCTCATATCAAACATATACAGTATATATTGTGTGAGCTAAAGCACAGAGTAATGCTGACTTGCACTTGGTCAAATATTCATCCATAACACAAGTGGAAGCAGAGTGGTGTGATGTTTTACCCGTCTGGGTCCATTATTCTTCAGTTCAAACACGTCCATAGTGTAGTTGACCCTGCGGCCATAGTGGTCAAACTGGACATTACCTGTTAATCCCTGGAGCCGGACCTGCAGACAAAAGAGTGTATGGAAATACAGCACATACTTTCACTGGCTCAGGAGGTTTGTAATAAACCAGTGTTGTGTTTTACAGTTTAGAAAGAACACATAAATGGAGAGCAATATATATATCAATTCTGTGATGTTTTCATGCAATATGATCATTAGATAAGATAATAAGATCCTTAAAATTGCACTCTCTTCCAAACAAACAAGCTCCTTCTATACTTCAGCATAAAAGGGTTATGTTGCACCTATGCTGGCAACAAAGCCACTGTAGCTTCCCCAGAAATGTAACTACACAATGGTGCTACAGATAATGACAAGAGCAACAACTGTGATTGGTCGGCATAGGCTACATGTTTTCTTCTCCGTGTTTCTGATGCTGGTGGTCACATCTGCAATACAAACCTTCTGTTTACCACATACACTGCCCTCAATTATGAATAAATGAATAAAATAAAGTAAATACAGCATGTGCAAAAAAAAGGTGTATATTTCCAATGGCAGGATTTAACACAGTTGAAGAATCTAAACACTGTGTGGATTGTAATAAACCTATGATATCTCACCTATAAAGCCTAGTGAAATCAATTTACTTAATCAAATGTAATAATAATTTGAAAAATGGTTCATCCTCATGTTTATTTATGTTCTTTTGAGTAGCCAAACTTTTCCAAGTGAAGGAGAAGGAAAGAAATGATTGAATCCCCAGTATTTGTTCAAATCAGAAGATCACGTTAGATCAGTATGTGTAGTTTACCCTCTGTGGCAGATCTGCATACATTCTGCATTTCTTTTTAATCCCCCCTCTGTTCCTTCTCTCTCACCTGTTTGAGAGTACGCTCCATGTCAATGCCCTGATTCCACGGGGCGGCGGGGTTGGCGAGGCAGTCACCAGCATTTCCCCGTCTAGAAATGTCCACCTTCTGCCGACGCAGGTTTCTGAAGGCCTCGGCCATCACCATCACACCATCATATGTCAACGCTGAGGTGTACTAGAAGAAAGAAGGAGGTGATCAGAGATACAGTGACCTTTTAGATGTAATACAAAGAAGCAAAAACCCAGTTGCCCTTCTGGGTTTTTGCTGATTTGCCAGATAGGCAAAATGTTCTGCAATATTTGCTCTTTAAAAACAATCTGCACGAGGTTGCTGAGTGCATGCTGAGTTGCAGGGACAAGGAGTACGCTGGAACGGCCTGGCTGCTACGGAGAGACAGCCCTTTTACTCTACTCATTATTTTCTGGAAATGGAAAGGAGGAGAACACAAGAAGAGAAGAGCATATTCCCTATAGTGTAAGCCTCCCAGTTTCCCTTAATCTATCTTTGACCTGAAGACTGTGCTGCCTCTGATTATTTGCGTCTACAAAAACTACTCTCTACGTCATGAAGCATACATTTCCCTAAAACTCACCTCTGGCGCTAGAGAAAACTAATTGAGTGAATGACAAAAAAGGCAGCAAGATGGAGAGCGAGTGGGGAAAAGAAAAGGAAAAGGTGAGTGTTTTGTCCAGCCGGGTAGTAGCCTGGCATTAATTATCCCAGCTAGCAGGAGTTCATTAACTTCGCCTTCGGCCCGGGGTGAATCCTATTCATTAGCCCACTGCTCACTGGGACATTATGGCTCTCTATGGAGACTGCTGCACTCTATCCCTGTGTTACTCTTTGACGAGCTGCCCCAAGTAACAGACACACAAACAATCATGGTTTGGGGTAAACTCACTAACCGTCAGGACAGTATAAACTGCTATCACAGTTCCCAGGGACATGAATTGAGAATTAAACACTTCATAAATACTGTATCTGTAGAATTACTTCAAAAATATTCACTATTATACAGCTGTGTCAAGCTCATTCAAACCAATCACTATTTTTAGTGGGTATTTGTCTGCTATTTTTCAAAGACTCGCAAATAGCAAGGTGACATCGCCATTGTTAATCCTGCCTACAAAGCTCAGATTGACCAAACCAAACCCTTGGCGCCTAACGGTGCAGCCTGTCCACAAAGAATTTCCTCAAGGGTAATAAAGTATCAATTATATTATTATTATTATCATTATTATTATTATTAAAACAGCATAATAACCTGTTTGTGAGATCACTACCTGCCAATTCTTAAATCTTAAATCTTTTAAACATGCAGCATCTCTTTTGTCTTTGCAAAATGAGTAAACATGCCAGAAGAACACCCAACTCACTAGTTAGGCAGAAATAAATTAGTAGAAAGAAGGACTGACTGCGACTCAGGCTGTGGAAACTTAGTGCGAAGGAGAGTAATTTAGTCTGAGTAGATTTCCAGGAGAGAGAGCAATTTATCAAGAAATGGAGTCGGGATAAACACACACACACTCACACAAACACACACACACACACACACACACACACACACGGGTAACACAAACACACTTATGTCATGTGATATTGCCTTGTGGTGTAAACTTTTAATTTGAACCAACCCAATCCATCAGGCACATATACGAAACACACACACACACACACACTGCTTAACTCACATCGTTTCCACTCCACTACTTCTGGAGTTTAAAATAGAAATCTTTGTTGGACACACAGATTTGCTGGGGGTGGGGCGGAGAGGTTTGCTCACTACCGTGGTGTAATGCCTTCTTGCCCCAGTGCCATTTGCAATCTGTGCAACTGAAAAGAATATAAAGTGGGTCATTCTGTCACATCGTTCCAGTGACAGTGTTGGACGAAGTGGAGCTGATAACTGATGATGATGCCTGTTCCTTACACGTACAAGTTCATAATCAGGCAGGTTTTTAAGGACTTCTGTCTCACTATGCTTGCCTCTGTAATTTTGCTTTTTTTGTGTAATTTAGCAGTTTTTCTTATGTGGCATTGTCCTTTTATTTCCTAAAGAGACAATTAAAACACTGTTTATGCACATTGTAGCCCATTTTTCATGAATAGCATGAAATTTACATACCTGTTATTTTCTTAATGCATACCATAAGTTAAAAGCGTTTCACACCCCTCAGGAAATTGTTGGATTTAGTTCATTTCTTTTGAAACTCACTTGAAATCTTAAAATTTGAGAGTCAAGAGCTGGCCTCTGAATCATTTTTGATGCAAGGAGGGACTACATTCATTTGATCCCTTCAATAATGTCCATGCATGCTTTATATTTGTTCTGTGATTCATTTTGTGACTTTTGCATTGACTACTGATCCCTGCTCATAACTTCTGTACCAAATCACTGATGTGATCTGATCCCATCTGTTTTTGACAAGACACACCTTTGGAGGAGCGTCTGAGCCAGGGTACTCTCTCTGATCCAGCTTGTTCCATCGCTGCATCAGTTTGATGACCATGGGGTTGCTGAAGTCAACCAGCTGGAAGCCTGTCACATTGGCTCCACCATGCATGAACCGCTCCAGGTTGATGTCCTTAAAACCCTTGAAGGACAAGGGGAAAGACTGGTCATGTCTCAGTCAGTGGCAAGATACACAATAAGCTGTCCTTTAACAAGTGTAGAAGAAAATTATGGTTTGAGTAAAAGGTCCAAATGCTTTTTAGCCTTGACCTAGCTCCATCATACCACACATCATGTCCCTGGAAGGCTATCAGCTATCAGAGAGAGCTGAAGATTACAGTAGTGTGTGCTCCTGCATCAGTGCTGCCATGTGGTAAAATGGGAAAAATCCAAACATACACCCACTTTGCAGACTGAGACTGATACGTTCATGATCACCCTGCTCAAGTTTGCAACGTCTCTGCCAGAATGAGATGCTTATTTAAATCAGATGGGTCCACAGTAGTTTCCATGGATTAAATGTTCCTTCATGTACCACAAGTATTTATCTGAACAGCTTCTAAGGATATTGATATTCTTAATTTATTCTTCATTTTCACATCACACTTGTGTAAATTAAATATTGGACCATGATTTGCTTTCACCCATAGAAATATATCTGTTGGTTTTTTGGTCCACCTCCTGGGGCCAGTATCAGTGAATCCTACATTTTCTTCTTTAGCATCTGTTTCCATAGCCAACCCTTTAGTGATACTGGGACACAGTCCACATGTAAATACCACAACACAGTCTGAACAAAACAACAAAACAAACGTTGCAGTGAGAAAGCAGATATGAGAAAGCAACAGAGACAGCAGACATACTGTAGATACAACAACATGAAAAGAAGTATAATTTTCTCTCACCAGGTTGGCCATGATGTAATGGTAGCCTTTGACATGTTTCCCGACACTGACAATCTGCGAGGAGGCGGAGCAGAGCTCAACGTTAATCTGACTGGATTACAGCATATCATACACTAATTACTTTCAATGATGCATATGACAGGCCAGTTTGTGTCTTGACACAGTGGGACTGTCAGGTTTAATCCGTAGAAGATCGGGTGTCTAAACAAATGAACAGGCGGTCATGTCAGTATTTCACTGAGGAAGTAAACACTTTACACTTTCAGATACGTGACAACGCTTCAACACTCTTACACAACACTGATAAAACATAACATAACACTGATAAAAACTGATTTTGAAAGCTGACGTCTGCTCGGAAATCCTACTGGACATCCAGTTAATGAGGGCATTAGTTAATCAAAAAATGCCAAGGAATTACCAAGAAATGTTAGTATTGACATAAATTCCTCAACAACTTCACTGCTTTCAAGACCCGAGTCTGTGTTGTGTCACGGGGTAGGAACAACTGCTCTGACTTTACAGCACTTTTTGATGAAATTTAATTAACTTTTATTACAATTTTAACTTTATGCCAATGCAGTCTTCACTCCTGTTAATTTTGGAGCTATAGCCCAACTTGCAAATTAGCTGCCAGGAAATTACATTCACATCTGTATATGAAACAAGTTTGCTTTCAGCAACTTCATGCTCTGACATAGACAAAGTAACATCTGGTTGCTTATAAACCTTGATATGTTCTGGCAATGCTGTTGATTAACAGCTAACAAAGCCCAATTACTCAGTTCTTGTCCTGCATCAGGATAATAAGGCACAATGTAAATATGAACAGGGTGACAGCTGGAGTTAATATAGTGTAGCACAAAAAAATTTCTATGTCTTTGGCAGTAAGTCTGACCACGGCATTATCCCACAAGCTACAGCTGTCTACGTATGACAGAGTCCATCACATCTTCTTGTGAGATGTTCTATGTACTTCCATCAAGAAAAGATAGAACGGGACATCTGCTGTTCTGTGGGGATAAACTCACTCACACACACACATCTGCAGAGTAAATTGTTAGAACTATGACAGATGTCAGAGTGGAGATTTCCTGAATAATTGAACAATTACACAGACACCAGTTGCCCCAGGGAAAGATGGACAGATGAAGGAATGAAGGGGAGCAGAAGGAAGAGGAGGAGGAGGAGGAAGGCACAAATCATATTCTGAGTGTGCGTACGCCAACTTACACCACCGGAGATCAGAACAGACTGTTTTTCAACTTCAGAATTTCCCAATTAGCACCAACACACTCAAAAACAGAGTGAAACCAACACTGAGTTCATGAGTTTGAGGTTTGATGGAAATAAACACCAGGTTTTAACACGCTTCTGCATCAGAATTATATCAGTGACGGATAACCGTGTTTTCTGAACAAAGGCAAAGTAAAGAACAACGACATGCTAGTGTCGTGATGGCATCACCTGTTCCAGCATGTTCTGTAGTCTCTCAGCCTCGAGGTCGATTACAAACTTCTTCTCCTGTCTCCTGTCCAGATCCTCCAGCAGTCGTCGGTAACTGGCATCGTTAAAGTTTTCGACACAGATGGCGCTCACCTGCCAGTTGTTTTGTCCTGCCTTCTCCATGATGGCCTGCAGGATGGCGTAACCTGATACAAACACACAAACACACACAGGGTAGGACAGATGAAAAATTAAAGGAGAATCTACATGGAAAGGCTTAGTCAATAAATTAATTAAGATTGGATAATTGCACACTGATTTGACTGATTGCAGACCTTAAGGCATCTGTCAATTTGGTGTTGTTGCCTCACATGGAGGAACACATTATTATCTACTGTATTGCTCTAACTATGTTTAATTATTTCCCATTTCTACTATTATTGCCCATTCCATTTTTTTAACTATAATCTAGACTATGATATAGATTTATTCTGTTATGATGTTGATTAGATTTGTTATTTATGTTTACTCTACTGCCGTAACACCAGAATTTGGGGGATCAAAAAGTGTTACCTTCCCTTGTCCTCACCTTTACTAACCACAATATCACAATGCCTGTATGAGCCGCTTATGCTCATTACCTTTGTATACTGTACAGTGTTTTGTTTTTGATTGTCCACCCTCTGAACAAAAATCAACAGTAGTCACACAATTTCCAAATTAATTTGGATAGTTTCACAGAAGATGAAAGAAAAAATCTTTTCCTAAATGCTTTGAACAGTCAAGTATTTCTAAGAAGTACATCCATTTTGAACAGATAATATATATTTGTTAACAGAATATATTTTATTTAGTGCACTCTTGCCTCATACACAGAGGTCCTGTTGGCTGGATCCTTTCTGTGTGAATTTTGAATATTCTACCTGTGCCTACGCAGGTTTCCTCTGGGTTCTCTGGTTTCCTCCCACAATCCAAAGACCTGCATCTTAGGTTAATTAGTGACTAAACTGCCCATAGGTGTAAGTGTGTGTGTCATGGCCACACCTGCTGCCACACAACTGATAACTGATTTGAATGTTGGTAACCCTCTTGCATTGAACACCTTGGTTTTTGGTTCACATTTAGCTCATTTTATTTACATTTTGTTTAAACAACATATCAATTACAATTTTCTTTGAGTTACCAGTGCCAAAGGTGCCACTGCTGGTTGCTGTTGCTGCTGCTGAAGGGACTTCTTGTTGAGCCTGGGCAAAGGATGCATCGCTGGGAGCAAAGATATTAAATACAGCAAGTGGCTAATCACATTGTACCAATTGTCTACCACCTCAGAAAGGGGTATCTAGATTTTGTTGTTTTGGTTAATTGTTTAATTATATACAACTGATAACTGTTATGTTCTGTTGTGTGTAGGTTTTGTTAGTAGTATTTGTTTGTCAGTTGCCCCTTGTCTGATCAGCCATTATTTATGTTCCCTTTTTGTTCGGTTGATCAGGTCAGTTCGTCTTTGTTAGTTGGTCTGCTCAGTTTAAATTAAAACCCTCTCTATTTTGAAAATACTCTGTTTCCTCTTGCCTGCCTGTTCGGTCCCTCACAGTGAGTGTGAATGGCTGGCCTATCCAGGTCTAATGCAGGGCCACACTAACAGTCCAGATTCACACATCTTGCACTGTTATCAACTGGGATTACCTCTAGTCCCAGAAACTCTTAATAGGATAAGTGGTAAAGATAATGGATGGATGGATTAGTGTTTTTCAGTAAAACACACTGTGTGTCCCTTTGAGGCCTCACAAAAGAGGTCCGGTCAATTGACATCATCCCCTGTCAAGACGCGAAGCTCATGCAAGTTGCCAGGTAGAGGAAAGTGAACATACACGAGAAAACAAAAGAAAAGGGAAGGATTAAACTATGATATTAACATACACTTTATGTTAAGTTGCTCAGCTAATATATACATTTGCAGTGTTTGTTGCTTGTAAATCATAAACCAGCTCATGTGGATGCTATAGTATTCTTTCAGTGTTAGCTTGATGCATGGCTGGTTATAAGTACTGCAGCCAAAGCTAAGCCCATTATCCTGAAAGCAAACACCTGCAACTGCAGAGGATATACACTCTCTGGAGTTGGAGTTACTACTTTCCAGGACTCAAGTAACATATTGCTCAATTTAACAGGTGTATGTAATGTATAGACAATGTCATATTTGTTTATGATAACTGTCCTTGTTGCAACTGATGCATATCTCATTTATGTGGTAATGAAATGTCCTCCCCAGCATCTAGGGCTGGTCAACAGGTCCGTCTGCTCCTCCAGTGTGAAATGATGTGAAATGATATAATGATGATAACGTTAGCTAGCACTAGTAAGGATCAACATCTCCACATGGGCCACACAATATGAATGCCAGTACATGAATATTTTCATTATTTTCATTACCATTTCTACCAGTAGCTGTTACACTTAGCAAACCTTAGCTAATGCTCAATGCCTAGGTCTACCTGTTCAGAAGAAAACTTGCCAACTCTACATCCATCTTAAAATCCATCTGGACTTGAAGCGGTTTCATGTCTGGCAACCTGTGGTGTCCATTTGTTACTGGGCAAATGTACAGTGGGCAGGATCACACAGGCCCAACAGAAACAGACATTCCTGTCTGGCAAGAAACATTTCAAATGAGAATTTACAGGCTGTAGCATTGCTGTCTAAGAAGCCTATGTTTTCTTTAAATCTCTGATAACATGTAACAGTCATTTTATTATTTAGTAATATTTTACATATTGCACCTTAAAGATATAAAATAAAATGTTCTGATAAATAATCATTTGGTAAAAGTGAGGTACAGCATAACAGAAAGTGTGGCGAATAAATGTCTTTATCTAAACTACATATCTAAAATACAATAATTACGAGTAAAAGGTTTGTGTTTTATTTTGTAATAGCAATTAACTTTAACAATTATCTAATGAAAACATTAAACAGTCTTACACATTGTCTGTCTTAAATTTATTAAATGAATTTAAAAAATAATCATTGAAGGTCGAACAGATTAATTAAAATTAATAAATAATTATAATAAAAATAATTAATTAATAAATATTAGCTACAGCCTACAGCAGATAAGATTTTCATCCAAATCATCCACTCTAATCTTTTTCGTGAGGTGTCTTGTGTGTCCACTCATGTTTGACCACTTCCTGCGTCAACTTTCCTGAATTCTTTCACTCCCTGTGTTAATGTTTATGGTTATAATTAGATACTGAGGATCTAGAGTAGATTCTGAGGGAAGTGAAATCTGTTTGTCTGAAAGTATGTTTGCTCTTACCTTACTCTGTACCCAAATGCCAGTTGATGACCGCTCAGATACAGTGCATACTTAAACTGTATGCCCCTGTAATGCTCCATTCACTAAAACATTGTTCTAATGGTCAAAACCCCACAGTGTACAGATTTTGAAGTGAGATTTGAAGTCAGATTCAGCACTCTATATTATCAAAACAGCAGCTTTCTCAATTCTTTATAGCTGTCAGTGTTATACTGATTAAACTGAGGCCGATATCATCCTGATTGAAATATGGCATGTGAAAAAACATATTGCTCATAATTGCTGGTTTAGATAGCAAACATCATTGGCATAAAACCTCTTTCCCATCTAAGAGAAACTGCACTGAAGCAAACTCTAAAACTTTGATCCTTTTCCAAGCCAGATCCTTTTGGTGGGCTTTTGGTTGAGCTGGGGAAACAGACATAGATGTACCACTACACTCTAGAGGGGGCAGACTCTTGCTGTCAGGTTTTGAGTATATAGAAGATGAGTGTCAGAGAGGAAACTAAGGAACTGTGAGGGTGGCTGTTCTCCAGCAGGAACAGATGTCCCCCTTAAACGGCCCCTCCTGGTGGCCATCACAATCTGGCAACCCGTCTCCCTTTGCTCCCAATTAGTGGATTAACCTGTGTTCTGGCAACCCGGCTCCCTCTCCACCTCCTCTATCCCCTCCCCAGCCCCTTGGTCCCCATTAGAGGGATGTCAGTGCCAGGAGGGACTTCTGGTTGAGGCAACACTCATTCAGTAACTACACACACACACGCATGTATCACACCAGTGTCCTCAGTTACTCCTGAGGAAAGAACTGGTTTGTGACATTTTGGCAAAAACAACTCAACTGCTAGGAAGCCAGACCCCAATGAGAGGCAATTATTGTTTATTTCCCTAGTTGTAACAAAAGACAAATGGGGTTGCATCTTACAAAATCTGAAAAAAGGATGAAATTTAATAATTTAACATTCTTTCACCTTTGATAACAGGTAGAAGTTTGCAAAAGCTGTTTAATTTACTCTTCTGCAAACGAGATGTGATAGATGCCAGAACCACAAATTAAAATGAATGAATACAATTAACTAAGACATGCTGCTCATTGTATTAAGAAGACAACAACAAAACCAATCAAACTGTATCAAATTATATATATAAAATAAATCTGTGTTTCCTGGATATTCAAACAGGATGTAAACAAATGGCTAGCTGAAAAACAGTAAAAAAAAAATAAAAAATACAAATCCATATTTTTTTTGTCATTGATCATGTCTCTGAACTTTCAAACAACTTAGAAAGTGATTATTTATTCTCCTTTGAAGTCTTTAGCTCTCCTTGTGTGACCATAACATTTGTTCGGTTATGTTTGTGTAGACCTTTCTGGGATTGCAGGAAAATAGAATTTGGTACCAAAATGTACACTGTAATTTAAAGCATTTCTTCGTATTGCTTCAGATGAAGCTTTCTGTACATGTCCCTTGACAAATGAAATATAATAAAAAGTTGTGACTGTGCAGGGTGGAAAGCCACAGACTAGGCTAAAACAACTCTCTGTGGTAGCTGCAGATACTTTGCAGCTATTGATTGTATTGACAGAAGCTGTTTCAGCTACAAATGAGCAACTGTTTTGGCTCACTGTTAGTGTGCTGTTGTGTGAAACCATATGGAGTTTTTGCCATTACAGAGATATAATCCATTTGTGGTGTAGTACACTGCTTTTGGTTTGGTGTGGAGTCAATCCAGTGAGGACAGAAGTGTCTGGTAACAAGGTGGTGTGATACATAGTTTACAGAATAAATAAGATGCAGTTGTGTTTATATTTATTTATACTTTTCATCTTTATCCCAGTCTGACACCAAATCTAAAAATATAAATAATATTTATCTGAAATATGACTAAACTACAGTAATTTTCATCAAAAATCTAAATCAGGTGCCATAATTCACACAGTTAACACTATCCTAGTTGTAAATCAGCAGCTTGAGTGAGCTGCTTGTACAGCATGTAAGAATACAATATCCCATCATGTCATATTGTACTGCATGGTGTACACAGCACATGGACAGGAAGCTGCAGAAGCGTCCGCCAAGGCAAGCAAAGCGTGCAAAAGGCCAGCTGATTACCAGCTGATAAATGTGTAGCCTTGGGGCTGTATGTGGAGCAGCAGCCAGCCACAATCAGCATCAGCGTCAAAGACACAGCCACAGGCTAATGTGCAGACTGACGCTAACGCATGTTGTGCTGATTGGAGCAGAGCTGGACACTAGATGGAAACAGCTGCAGCATGTGGAGAGGCGGAGTGGGTAGTGCACATCTGGGCTCATGTGTGTAGTCTCTGCCTCTTCTTTATCTTTCGCTTCCTGTTGTCCCCTCCTTGCATATTATTGGTGTCTGCCTACTGAGCTTTTCCCTCCCTCCTTTCCTTCCTCGCTGAATCTGTCCTCTCCTTTCACCTCTTTCCTCTTCAGAAAGCACATAGAGAGGTTTATGCTTTTAAAATGAGCCATTCATCAAGGCCTGTGTAAACTGTGACTGTGCTGCTGCCAGTCCATCTACTGTATCCAGCTTCATGTATCTGTGGTACTTTGACGCAGGGAATCAGACCAGCACTCATTGACTGAGCTCAGCCATGCATGGCCTGATTCTACATTATAGTCAATACTGGATGAATGCCTGGTCCTGTGTGAAAAAAATCCCCAGGCCAAAGTGCTGCAGCAGTGCTGCTAAAACCCTTCTGAAAGGCACTCGTATGTGCATACACTAATACAGTACATATGAATCCATTCAGGCTTTGTCGACATGTGCATACACACACACACACACACACACACACACACACACACACACACACACACACACATTCATACAAAGACAGAAACCTCATGACATATTTGAGGTTTAAAAATATGCACGTCTGCCTCCTTATAAAAAAATGCCTGAGTCCACAAGAAATACAAAAAATAATGAGTATCAAGGATGATATTAATCCTCTGCCTTTCCAGCCCTTTGCAGAAAGAAAGCCCACATGATTTATAGAAATCTGAAAAATGCTTGTGTAGAGATTTGCTTTCATTATATGCCAGGCAGCAAAACAGATTTCAGCTGACCAGTTAAAGATGGTAGGGGAAACGTAAAGTAAAGAAATCATAAAAGTCACAAAAACATAATTTAAAAAAGAAATGTTATGGAAATGATAAAATAACTTATGAAACTACTGTAAATATTCTCATGATATATTCATTGTGAAATGTATTCCCCTGGAGAAAGTCTTTAAATGCTACTTGATTATGTTTTTTGAGAAATACTACTACTACTAGCAGTGTGAGGTAACAGTACCCATGGTGAAAGAGTAATCTTTCTGATAGCTGCTATGTTGTATCCAGTATCCTATCTTTCACAACCAGCACTGTTAGTATGACAGCTACTAACAGAAGGGGAGAGCCCAAAACATCAATCAGCCAGCTGCAATAAGTTGCTTCCTGATTTTGAGGACAGTAAAAATTTAGCTCAAACAAATACGGAATTGTTCTAATTTCTTTGAACACACTCAACATTGTCACACAGAAAATTTATATCAATCTACTTTTGTGAAAATTTCAGAATGAACAGTTCATGTCAAGTTTAAACTTTGACATATAAGACTTAACTGGATAACATCTGTGAATAATCTTATATGGAATTATCATCAATTTGATTAATATTAATGGGGCCTCTATTTATAAGAAAATGGGGCAACATGTACTTTCTTCTGCTTGCAAAATATATTGTATAAGGTAACAACAATAACGTGTTATCATTTTTAGTTTTATGGACTGCTGCTAACTTAGCCCTTTTCCTCTGCCCCACCTGCTTTTTACTTAAAAGCACAAGTAAATTTTAGGCAAAATCCAATCTCTCCATGTTTGTGCTTTTTATACAGGGTGCCACGGTTGCCTCAGTGACAAGTTTAGATTACTTTGTGGGTGTTATGCTTTACAACAAAAGCCTTACCTTTATTCATGAAGGTAAGACTGTGGAGGAAAAAAGAAATGTAGGATATCAGATTCAAGATTCTTTCACACATTGTTTCTCAGATGGATTTGCCTCGTTATTACTTTTTCAGCGTGGCTGTCTAGTTTTTCTCTATGTTGTGTTAGCGTTAGAAAAAAAAAAAAAATTCTGTTCCTCACCGTGTCACATTGTGCTTTTTGAAGTTGAACTGATCATTTCCGATTTTTTTTTCTATTAGACCAGCTGCTAAAATCCCCAATAAGAAGTTACAACCTTTCAGAAACAGGAAGAGACTAAAGAGCAACACACACTGACAGCATTTCACTATCATCAGTAATATGTCTCATGAAATAGTAGGCTTATATTTATACCAATATATAAACTGACAGACAGTCACATAACAATACATCACTGCTTTGGATAATTTTCAAATGTTCTGACCCTGTGTTGTGAAAAATATATTTGTAATGAATATTAAAGGCACCACTATTCTAGGGCCAAATTATTGTGAATTGTTATTTCTGAACTGTTGTTGATATTTTGGGATGTTCTTTTTGGTCCCCTTATCATCATTTCCTTGTCAGTGCTCCTTGCTGTTCATTGTTTGAATGTGATTGACTTACCCGAAATCCCCTGAACAGTCTAGTATTTCAAATAATCATTTCAAACTGTTTTGAATCAGGAGGCAAGGATCATCTATATTCATGTCACAGGTTTATGCCAAATTTGCGTCAGTTGTGTTGCCAGATCGAGGTTAAAAGCAACCTAAAAATCAGGTTTTGTGTCCTTTGTTCAGAGCCGTTTCTTGCACTATGCAGACGACACAAATGCCTAGAGCCCCACAACCACTAGGGGGCACCAAAGCTACTGGTTTAGTTGCAAAATTTTTTAGTAGAATTAAATGTATTAAATTTATTTTTGTAATCATCTATGTATCCTTATATGATTGGTCATAAGGAGGCTGTGGCTTATTTTTGTGTAATAAATCCAAAATTATCATTAAAGGTCACACAGCGCGTGATGTCTACCAACAGGTATGACGGGATCACCTGCAGTGGATGACTGGCAGCTGCACATCACATCAGGAGTACAAGTGTCACGATGGCATCTAAAAGAACTTATCCATCTGGCATGGAAAAACGTAAAAAGAAAAACGAGCACAGGATAAAGGTATATGCATAGATTCACTTTTGGAGCAGAGTGGGTGCCAGTTTTTGAACAATTTTACAACTTTTTTTCACGCTATGAAACCATAATTTTTAAAAATAATCATGACAAAACAACAGAAATGCATCTTTTTTAGCTTTCTGTACAGTCTACAAATATCTCTCAGATTATATTTCCTTCATAATCTTGAAAAAAACTTTTGTACACCATTGGGAAGTCTATTTGATTTTGCTCTATACATAACTACATTGTTGAATTTCATAACACAAGACTTTAGAGACAATGGATCTGATTTAAATATTTGCTTGGAGTTCCAATGCAGGATTCTGCACCTCCTGACGAACCCGCAGGAGGCACTTCTTTACAACAGCCAGCTTTTGGTCCTGTACTTGATCCAGCAGACTTCAGTTTTGTCTGATTCACTTCGGGAAGATATCTTAGGTAGTGGTTATTTCAAATAAGTAATTTCATTCTCTGTTCATGTTGTGTTGTAGTTTGCAAATTCAGATTTTTTTCTAAGTGGTGTTTAATTTATTTCCTGTTCATTTGCACAATGACCTAGTTTATTTGTTTATTTTTATTTATGTAGGTGGTAAGGAGGAGAATTTTATGTGAAGTTTTGTGTTAATTTCTAAATTTAAAATAAATTTTTTTGTAAAAAGGAATCTACATCGTTGGCCTTTATGTGCATAACATAAACCCAACATGATCTTGCACAGGGCCCCCAAAAAGCTAGAAACGGCTCTGCTTTGGCCTGTCTGTAGAGCAGCGCTGTTTTACAGCTTGAAACCTTTGTTGTGTTTTTGAAGAACACTTGATCAGGCACAAGTAGGTTTTGTTGAGTGAAGAGGAGGCTTTTTGCCCAGTCAAGCGTGTATGACCTGAGATAAGAGAAAAAGAGGCAGAGAATGAGTTGTTCTGAAGGCCACCCTGATACGGTCCTTAGCCTGCTCAAATGTTCACTGTAGTCCCCACAGCAGCAGAGAAAAAGAATGAAAATCCCTGACTACCTTCTGGAAAATGTATGAAAGCGAGCTGTGGTCTAAGCAGTAGCCCATAACCATTCTGTCTTGTAATGGAAATGTGACACAAGAGGGGGTGAATAAGTACAAACCTATTGATTCTCTGAGTGTGTATTGGGTGATGAGATAGGGTGGGTAACAGAAAAAGTGGAAAGGGAAAGAAAAAAAACGAGACAGAAACTAACATACAGAAAGAGTGAGACTGAGAAACATAAAGATGAGACATGGTCCTCGTCCTCAGGTGGGGAATTGAGCTGGAGAAAGAAAGACAAAGAGAGAGAAAAAAAGGGGTCCAACAATGTCCAACACTTTTAACAGCAGCTGCACTGCAAGACTGATCACTTGGTGGCCTCAAGACGTGTTGTGGATAAAAAACAGCCACTACTTTAGAAGCACACACACAAAAACAGTCACACCTCTGTGTTTGCCATGTAGGAGACACAAGAGTAAAGACTAGAACAGAAATAGAGTCTGCTGCAAGATCACATTTATTGCATTCAGGTTGGGGTATTTTTCAATCACATGTGCTTTTTAGTGAGGTTTGGTTTATTTTTGTGAGCTGAGGACTTTTTAAATTCCAAAAACTATAGAAAACTAAAGAAAAAAATAATCATGCACTTAATCCAACTTCCATACCCACCATGACCCTCACACTTTGTCTGCTCAATACTGGTCTTTAAATTATTATTGTCTATTAATAAAATAAAACAAAAATCTTCACAAATCAGTATAAATCCCGCAGTGAGAAAGTCTTACAGCCAGAAAGCCTGGATTTTGGGTCAGTTGGTCAAATGAATAGTTGGTGCTGAATTGTGCAGCTGTAGCCCCATTTGAGACCGCCTCATCCACTTTGTGGCTAAACAGGTTTAAAGGTTAAGCATAGTCTTGTTCACTTTATCTGTAACAACTCTCATTGCTGGGACCGTTGAGCTGTCGTTTTCTGTGCTGGCACTTAACATTTCCTCTCAAGCAAGACCTGTCTCTTTTATCTTTCTATCCACTTTTGGATACAAGAAGTTTATTCCTAACTTTCATACCAACCTATGTTTGGTTAGAAATGATTACTATCTTCTTAAACAATGCATATTTATTATTTACTATATTGAGGGTTGTCATTTTTTACAGAAGGAACATATCTATCACAATTAAGACATTTATATAAGCCTTATATCAGAGACTTTGGGGCACTATAATAATGTCAGGCTTCTAAATAAGAACAGTCATTAAACTCACAGCCTCCAGAGGTTGTCTGTCAGAAAAACATTGCTTGTTTTATACATTTAAACAAAAGACAATGCTTTTCTGGTGAGTATAGTGTCGGATAACCTGTGTACTACACACAAAATTGACCACACAGTTCATTAGCTCACTTACCTGCAAAGCACCTTTAAATGATTTGTGTCAGATAAGAAACATCTCCAACATAAATATAAGCTTTGAAAACAAAGACAAAGCGATCCATTTCTATCACTCACCCCGGTCAGTATCATACAGGAAGACAAACTTGTTCCAGTCGTAGTGGTCGAGGAGGGACAGCAGGGCACCTCGGATGGATGGCCGAAGCTGCAGGGTGAACTGACTCTCGCCCTCAGTGGGAAAGCTGGGCGTGATGAGGGAGATGTGCAGGGCGCTGCAGAAAGACGTCAATGTATGGACCGAGCGTTTGTCATACAGGCCGAAGATGGCGAAGACACCACGGGAGTACTGGGAGCAAACTGAGGAAAAGAGCAACAACAATACACTGAATTAACAAAAGAAAGAGTTTGTAGGCATGGTGGAAAGAAATTAAAGAAATGCATTTATTACCATGACATATTTTGAAATCATGTCAAGGCATTTATACAATATGAAAGTAGTCAAGCTAAAGTTGAATCTCTAAGGGGTCCAAAGAGACCACATCACCAGTATCATCACTTCTCAAAAATGCCATTTATCTAATAAAATCACTGTTTGGTCCTGGAGATTACTGGGAAACCAAAACATCACGCTAAAAGATGCTAAAACATACTGTAAAGCTAAAGGGGAACTTTGGAGTAGGGATGGTAGCAAATAAGAACGATGGAAAATAAGTTCTTCAACTATTATTCTCAAACTGAGAATTCAAGCACTTGCACAGCAGGGACATCACAGACTGTGAATCAGTTTACTTATCTTTTAATAAACGGTTTCTCCCATGATAATTTCATTGTCTGGAAGCGAAACAACAACACACACACAAATCAAGACAATGAGGGTTTATCTCAAGAGAAACATTTTTTTAAATGATACAAATCTTGGCACAATGCCAGGGAACTTTTCCTGGCAAGGAGGAAGTGATGTTTCCAGCATGCTTGGAATAAGTAGCTAATTAATTGGGTAGTTATTATGAGCAGTGATAGATATCATATTTGAAAAACGCACCTGAACAGATGATGAACAAAATACTCACAGTTTTGAATGACAATTGATTGCTGCGAAATGTAGTGAAAGTAAAAATCACCACAGCAATGAACGCTTAGCACCGCGACTGGATACAAAATAACAAACCATTATCCTCCTGATTACCACTTAAAATCTTTTCAAGAGAACTGCTGAATGCAGTAAACAGAGATCAAACCCAAACGCATCCATTTCCTCTGATGCTTTCATCTGAAAAGCTGTTCTCTTCCCTATTTAAACAGCAACAACACTTCCAACATTTCCCGGTGGCACAGTGAACCATTCTCACTGCTGTGTGGATATATTCTAGAGGACGTTTTCCCCATTAACAAGACACATCACATTCAGGCTGTGCTGCTTTATGCTATCAAAACAGCACACACTGAACCTGCATCTATTATGTTTTATTTGTCAGACTTTGAAATAAATGGAAACTTTTCATTTGCATATAGTCTACACAAGCTGTGCTGTACACACATACAGAGCGTGTCCTGCTTAAGGAAATCTTCTCATTATAGACAGGTTTGGCTGTCTACAAGAGTCATACCATAATTGCCCACTTCTTACACACACACGAAACACAAACAGAAAAGGAAGCTAATGAGCATCTTCTGCCAGTTTCCCAGTATAGCGAGAATCAAAGCGTGTGGCAAACTGAAGGAAGAGCTCAAGATGTTCCTGTTGTTAAAGGAAAATGGGGGGTGGGAAGTAAACAAGAAAGCTGCTCTACTGACAAACCCATTGTTTCAATGCAGAGTGCACTACTACTACAGTACACAATGGCAGAGACGGAGAGAGAGAGTCTGCATCTTTTCTGATCTGCCTGCAGCTTTTTCCCTCAGTTTGATAAACAAAACAACAGACAGAGAGGCAGAAAGAGGAAAGGCATGCTTCTTCTGTTGTGCACAAAATTAAGGTACACGGAGGTGCCCGGAACTAAAGCGTCACTGCACTGTGGTGGGGTTTGTTGTAATATAACAGCTGACATTTACTTTCCCCCCTGTCATGACTCATTTAAAGTCACTCTCATTGTTGGGCAGGATAATGCTAATACAGATACTTTATGGATTTATTGTGACCAGAAAAAGACATCCAGTATTTTGAGTTCAACTGAAACCAACCAGTTTTTGCAATATGAAATCATTTTACGGTACCATTGTATTGTTGATATTGTACTACATGAGGGTCTCCTTTTTCCTTTTTCTCTCTAGATCTACCTGTGCTGTTATGTGAGCATGAAAGGTTAGTTCAGACTGCATTACTACTACCTGTTTAAAGAAAAAAGACCGAATACGCTTCGAATTAATTTGAGTGGCATCATACAAAGAAGTTTTGACACATTCTGTTCTCATGAAAACAAAGAACATATATAAAATACGATTTCCTCACTCCTGGGTTTAATTTTCCACAAAATGAAAGTAATTTACACTTCTGCTCTGTATGTTATAATTTTGCTGTAATTGGACTTAAGAATCAATCACATTACTTCAAGTTCAATGCAAAATAACAGTTATTTGCACATATAACCACACCTGGTGTCTAAATTGCACACAGTAATGAGTGAAGAAAAGAAGGCTCTCAGCTAGAATCATGCTAGAGAGTTTGTCCACTCAACCAAGAAATGAGTCCAGAGGTTGGGAAATCCACACCCCACTGATGCCCCCTCAAGGGAGGGAATAACATCAATACACACACACACACACACACAAATGCACAGGCGCGCACACACACACACACACACACACACACACACACACACACACCCAAATCCTTATGTCAATTCACACATATTCTATTGCTATTATGCAGAAATACCAGTTTCTAATAACAAAACATCAATATGCATGTGAGGATTCCTGCTGGTCTGAGATCAAAACCTGACAGCTTTGCTCAAACTCTGTCTCCCCCTGCTGTGTTTGTTTCTAATTACTCACTGTTTTTATACCAATAGGGATCAAGTCATTTGCATATTTATGACTGAGACTGATTATACAATAAAAGCAATAGAAATAAATAATTTCACCTACTGCTTCCATTTCTTAAAATGCTACAATTCCATATAATGGCATGTCGCATTGTGTTATTTGTTGAATAAAATTGTGGACATCTGGAGACAGCAAACAATGAAACTGATTATCATAACTGTGGTAGCAATTAATTTTAAGAACACTCACATTTATATTACAAAAGAAAAGACTGAACTGACAGTAATGATCAAGATTTTCATGCAAAATTTGAGTTCTGTAATACAATTGCAACGACACAACTTATAACAAAAGGCTGTTTTACTTTTTTACATGTAGTAGAAATTCCTGTGAGATCTTATGTGGCTTATGCAGGACTTGTATTTTGAAGGGAACACTTTTATATTTGCCATTTTTCTCACGCTTCTTCAAGTATTACTCATACAGTATGTTTATAAAGGAAATACACTGTCTGGCCAACAACTAAAGTTGCATACTCATATAATCATTTATCTTGGACTGCCTTTTGATTTGATTACAGCACGTATTTGCTGTCACATTGTTTTGATAAGCTTATGCAATGTCACCAGATTTATTTCCATCCAGAGCTGCATCAAGTTCTCGCCAAGATCTTGTATTGATGATGGGATCGGACCACTGTGTACAGTCTAGCTTCTGTGGTGGCCAATCCATGTGTGAAAATTATGTCACATGCTCCTTGAACCACTCATTCACAGTTTGAAGCCAGATGAATCCTGGCATTGTCATCTTGGAAGGTTTCTGTGGTATCAGGGAAGAAAAAATCCACTGATAGAAAAACCTGGTCATTCATTACATTTAGGCAGTTAGCTGACCTCACTGTGTTGCCAGCTGAAACCTATTCATCACTACAGTACTTATCCAGCATAGGGCTCTTAACTATTCGCTTAGTGACATCCAGGTGATGACTTTTTTATTTTTTGGCCAGGCAGTGTATGGTGACTACACAGAAAGTCAGAAAGGACAGATCATATACGCCTGAAGGGGAAACAAGAAGATACATTTGCAGTGAACACAGGGAGAATGCACCTGTCACAGAGAAGAGAGACCTCGCTAACATAACACCTGATAAAATACAGTCAGAAGAGGAGTATGTATCAATTAACACAGTATCAACACAAAGTGAACAGGGTCATACAAGCCAGCAAGACTATGAACCAGTTGTTCCACTGATGTGTCAACAGTCTGTGGACATGTCAGTGGGTTTTGTGGACAACCACAAAACCAAAAGGTCCACTCAAGACAGGAAGTCAGCCCAGATGTTCACATATGAGTCACTGGGCCAACCGTCTTATCAGCTCTCCTACCAATATCCCCACAGATGTCAACATATTGGAAACCTGGGTACTTCAAACACCACCAATATAGAAAATAGAGACCAGTCCTGCTCCTTTTAGGACATACCCACATCCCATTACATACCAAATACTGCCTGCCATACCAGTAATGCACTGTATTGCTCCATTATCTGCATACTGATTCACCAACATATAAACATCCATACTGTATGCTCATAAAGTTACTTTCATTTTCTCACTCATAAAACCTAAGAATTTGATTTTTGTGTGCTGTCTCGTTATCTACACATAAATGGCAACAAATGTTTCGCAATATAATAAAATATTTTATATTTAACAGGTCAAACTGAGATTGTTCTTGTGGGTGGTGTAAATCTGCCTTTATTTAAAAAAAAAAAACATGTATGGCTAAACAAATTTGTGAGAGGAGTTCATGTTGATACATTCGACTAAAAGTCAACAGTGTTTCAGGAGAATTTGTATCGCATTGCTGATTAATATCAGACATTCACCTGGCCTCCACTGTACAGTTTTTATCTCCACTTAGAGAGCTGTGTGATACTTAAGCAAAAAGAAGCTATACATGCCGACAGAGATGCGTGTCCTGCATGCAGACAATAAATTCTTTCTACTTTCTAGCACATACAGCCCACACAATAAGTGCACTAACTGAATGGAAATCCAGAAGTGATATGGGAAAACTTTCATGAGTAGGCATGGGGCAAACTGTCAGCCGTTCATGGTTTTGATGGATTCCTTCTTCATTACTGAGGCAATCTGTTTTAATAAAACAGATAACACTCATCATTTGCCATTTGGCATGTAGCTCAGTACTGTATTGTCCACTCTGCCAAAGCTTCTCTGGCCCGAGTGGTCTCACTGGCAGCCTCTGAGTGTGTGGAAATGTGACCTTGATGCGATCCTTGAAATACTCCAGCATCAGACATTCCATATTTAAATTGTACCAGACTGAACAGCTGTTACAGATTTCTAAACCTTTTGCTGATGTTTTTCTGGCAAGAAGACTTTTACTTTTAATTACAAAGTGTGGATTAAATAAATTTAATCCAAAATACCCACGACTACAGTTGTCAAGCAACAAAGCATTTACAGACTCTATGTCTGTCTTTGGCTTCCTAGGAAGAAGTTTAAACTGAAAGAGGACATAAGTGAGCATAATACTACACTACAAAAAGGACTAAATAATATTCCAGAAAGTGAATAAATGACCAAAACACAGTTAAATATATATATAAACCTATGCCTGTAATTTCAGACAAGAAAATCTCAGTATTTCTCTTGCATACATGCCCTCTGTACTTGTTTAGGCACCATAAACATCACTAAATAACATGTTAATCAAAATCACCCTAACCCAGCCATTTTTTTCCTGAGGTGATGCATTGAGTAATTAAACCAAGAGTAAATGGAGTGGACAAAATGGAAACCTTACTAGTAGAGAGTCCAGAAGGAAAAGAGGAATTGCACGAGAGTCTCTGTGTAGAACATTGAACAATGTCTACACAAAAATATTCTGTATCATGATTTCTTTTCTGAAAATCATCAACAGGTGGTGTTCTGGAGATGTGTGGTGTTCACACAGGTGGTGCACGCCAGCATTCTCAGTCAGTACTGTGGTCTCTCATCATCTGAGTTTGATTGATACACTATGTTTATATGCTGTTTCTCAACATTAGATGGTATTCTTTTGGCTTGCTGTTGATTGTGTTTTCGATGGGGCAGGCTGGTGCTTTCCCATTTAACATAGACAGTTTCTTCTTTTAAGTTACCCGGGCCTCTTTTCTCACACCATGACACAGTCACCCTGTTCAAGAACAATACCTCTTATCTGGCGATTGTAGGATTTCTTCTCTTGAGAGCTTGACTGGTGACTATTTTCAGAGGCAATCCTGTAAGCTTCTTTTATTCTGTGGCCCACTTTTCAACATAGCTTTGTGGAGAGCTGGCTTCTTCATCAACAGCCAGTCCAAATAGTATACCCCCCAGGCAGCCGTGGGTGACATCAAATAGAATGGGGCATTCTGGTTTCCTAGACCAGCTGTAGGTATGAGCGGTATGTGGCAGGTGTTCTTTCCACCTCTCCTTTTTTATCTTTTTCCTCCAGCATTCTTAGTATTTGGAGCGAAGTTCGGTTAAATCTCTCGGCAGGGTTGCTCTGGGGATGGCAGGGTGTAATGCAGGAGTGGCCCACTTGACTCAACTGTTGCAGAGTTATCAAAAGTTCATTTTCTCTCCCCAGATCATGATGTAATTTCTATGGATAGACAAACTGGGGGATGAAAGAATCAAAGAGTTTCTCTGCAGCTGTTTTTCCAGACTTATTTCTAGTTTCAGAGGCTTGGGCAAACCTTGTAATATGGCCTCAACCAAAACGTACTCAAAATCCCCCTTGCTCTATACTGTATTGAAAATAGTCAATAGATACAAGCTCCAGTGGTGTGCTGGTGGAAACACTCCCAATGGGTGCTCTCTCTGGCAACTGAGAGACTGAGCTGTTTTGAGACAAATCCAGAGACGCCTTGACTCACCAACCCTTTCAGTTGTGCAGCTTTACTACCATCCCATATTGACTGAATAATATCTCTGGAAAGTTCCACTGTCACCAAAGTCAGACAGCTCACCAACCCATCAATGGCCAACTGCATTTAGCTTACCTGTGCCTATCACTTAGGTTATTTTTGTTATCAGTGCAGACAATAAAGTGGGACATATAATGGAGGACATTTTTTTTTTTACATATGGACCACTTTAAGGCCAAAAGCTCAAGCTTAACCCAAGTGTAGATGATAACCATGTTTTTCAAGTTTCAGCTTTCAGGACCCATAGGTTATGACTCTGAGCTTTCCTCCCTGGTGCTAGTAAAAAGCACAACACTAAATCCTTGTTCTAAGGCATCAGCATATACAGCACAAAAGGGAGTAAAGTTGGCATAGGTAAGCACTGGTAGATTAGAGAGAATATTTACAAGCTGGACTAAACTCTGCTGTCCCTCTCACACAAGAGCATGTTCATAAATGTCTCCCAAGTTTGTACAAAGTTCACAACTGCCTCAGCTTTGTCATTTTTAACCTGCAGTGAATCTTTCAATAACTTGGCAATAACAGTAACAACTTAAAGTCCTCATTCCTGTCCCAAGATAATCTTGGATCTCATTGAAACTTGCAAGGCTTACGTGGCTGACAAGGAAGAATACTTGGAGAAGGAGATCTCAGTTGTCATTATCCATGGATTGTCCATACCTACTTATTTCTCTCATTGTCCACAAGTGTGACTTCTAATTAGATGCCATGAGCCTGGAACTCCCTTGCTTCATCAGTGTCAGACACCCTAAAGCAGGGGTTCAAACTCCGGTCCTCGAGGGCCACAATCCTGCTCGTTTTTCAACCATCCTTGCACTTACAGGTGCTGATTGACTGAACACACCTATACCAGGTAATCAGCAATAGATAGGGAAGGGAAGGCTGGAAAACAAGCAGGATTGTGGCCCTCGAGGACCGGACTTTGACACCCCTGCCCTAGAGTCTTTGAAAATTTGAGAAAAATGGAAAAGACTGCATGGCTCTAATGGGAAAACACTTTTTCAACAAATTCCTAAAATATTTAGCTCTATCTATAACTCCTTTAGCTATATAGCACCATTCAGCTATCTATTAGCGATGTTTGTAGCTTCTGGGACTCTCAAAAAACTTCAATGACTTGTACCAGAGCCGGCCCGACCCAGGCCCTAGGCGAGATTACGGTTTGGCGCCCCGTAATCAACCGCCTACACCCCACCCCCCACCCCCCGACGCACGAGCACACAGTCATTCCTAACCGTAACCCATAAATCTAAGCCTAGCCCTACTTTTATTTAATAATTTTACACTTAATAATAATTAGCAGAATGTGCAAAGTGCAAACAAGACAACATAAAACACATATTTCCTCAGTGCATCTGTCCAGGACAGATGTAGAGTAAATTTACCTGTTACTGTACAGTACAAGTAAGCAGCAAACAGAGACTTGATGTGTTCACCATAACAAAAATTATTATCTAGTTGTCATCAGTGTTTCCAGATCTCATGATAGACACAGAAACTTTGAATAACTGTTCACCATCAGGTCTGTTCATCTGTTGTATAAAATATACATGATGAGCTCATATTTCACACTTGATAAATCTGCAGAATGTCTTTGACGTCGAACCCAGTCTTTCAATGTGCTTTCTCTTTCTCTCTTTCTTCCACTCTTTAATATATTTGTCCATATTTTCTCCACTTATTGCCGGACATTGTCACTCTGTCGCTCTGTCAGCTGGAGGTCTGCGTGTGTGTGTGTCTGTGCGGGCGGGGGAGGAGGGGGGCGCATGCTGCGGGCACAGTAACCGAGAAACCGGGGCTGTGGACGGATCTGTAAAAGGACTTACTATCGCGTTTCACTTTATTGTGTAGAGAATCACGAGGGTTCATACAGGGAGAAAAGCCCAAATAAGTAACTACACAGAAAACGAGCTCAAAGGGCTTGAAGCTGCGCCCCCTCCAGGAAGTGGCGCCCTAGGCGACCGCCTAGTTCGCCTATGCCAAGAGCCGGCATTGACTTGTACTCAGTCTGACATGTGACATTTCCCACGTGTTTTGAGACACAAAGATTTACAGAAAATCCTGAACAGGATAGCTCCAGTGCAAGGAGACAGCAGGGGCCAATAGTAACAATCCATCAGTTAAGCTGTATCAAACAGAGTTTGCTCTGTATGACCTAGTAGTGATGTGACAGCAGTAGTACTGACAGTGAGTGGGCGGCCGCTAGTGACAGGCCGGGCTCCTGGACTGGTCAATTTAGTCCCACACCAGCAGTGACCCTGAAACAGCATCCGCTGGCCGCACACTCCACTGCACAAACAGGTCAGAGCACACACACACACACACACACACACACACACACACACACACACTGACTACAGCTCATTCTGATCAATGGGCCAGACTTTCTGCATGTGACATACTAACAGAGCAATGCAACAGAAGCTCGACTGTCATTTTACATAACAGTCATCTGAAATCAACTCACATCATCATTTCTAATAATAAACTAAAAATAAACCTGAAGCGCATCTTCTGTTTTCATCAATCATCTGAAACTGAAGCAAACCATCAAGTGAAGCTGACATGCACTAATCTACACAAAGGCACAATACACTTTCCAATCTGGTTCAACTGAGCAGCAGAACTCTTTGCAGCTAAACTGCTTTGTCATCAGTACTCTGTGTAAATCAGTAGATGGTTGGTTGGATATGGTCTAGTGCCAGTGACACATTTTCCCTTTCTGCCTCTCAGGTGTCAGGCCCCACCCATCCAGTACAGGGCAGTTTGATGATGGCTGCCCCTGACCTCTGCCCTGTCAATATATCGATCTCAGTAGCACAGAACAAACCTCCATTATTTACCACTTGTTTTAGAGAAAAAGAAACAGCCAAACTTTCTTCCAGGGAGCCTGTACTGAGTTATGTCAAGTGATTTACCAGCAAAACAGCCACACCAGTTTGAATTTACTTACAGTAAATTTTAGGTTTATTGTAATCATGCAAATTAATCAACCTTTTAAATCTCAGAGAGCTAAAGTTTTTGCGTGTAAATCACTAAAATGTCATTTTAGAGGATATATACTGTAGACACATTTTCTTTTTTTGCAGTAGTAAACACATTTAGAATGACTACTTATTTAATAAGTACTACACAGTAGTACTCCTAAAATATGAGGACAAATTTGAAATGACCTACTACACGGTACAGAGAGTGCAATAAAATGCTAATGCTATGGTTAAAGCTGCAACTAACAGAACCAGCTGTACATATGAAAAACTGTGCTTGGCTATACAGAGGTGACCTGTAAAATATGTTAATATATAAAACAGATAAAATAGAATTTTATCTTAAAATTCCCGTTCACAGTAAAGCCAGTCATTGATTCATTCAGTAGAAATGTTGATGTTGATTATATATTAATACTTGATGAGTAATTAATTTCCAAATTCATGTAGTAGGGTGGTAAATTTACTAGAAAATCATTTTGCACTTAAGGTAAAATATTGCTCAAATTTATTTTTGTTATTTGTATGTATATTGTATATTATATTATATTATATATTATTATATTGTATTGTAAGTTCATAAGTGCGCTGCCAGGTGTCTAAATGTCATTGCAAACTTTGGTCACAGGAAGGCAACTTTGAGTATGATGTGGTTATTTTGCCAGTACAACAGCCAATTTCATTCTGGGTATTTCCTCTTGTTTTGGTTTGGAGATCCCAGAGAGTTGTGAGGGAAAATTGGTGATGCAATTTCATTAGGTAAAATAATCTACATATAATATAAAATAATAAACATACTGTATATCTTGTTAAAGAATGCATGACTAGCAACTAACAACTATGTTAGTGTGCATGCAGCCCTAACCATGCTACTGTATTGTGTTACTAAGAATGCAGTACATGACTTAAATTGACTTGTAATTCAGTTTTACGCCAAGTGTTGAGTTTGGCTCTCTGGGAGTCCTGTGTGCAGTTATTGTGACTGATTTGGAATGTAAGGGGGTTTTGTAAAATTGGCATACCATATTGGCTTATTTTGTGGTTCATAGACCAACAGTGTGTGTTCATTTGGTTTTGTTTGTGTCGGAGTTTGTGTCCGTAGCCCCACTGCTGTATTGTTCTTAGTGTAATTGTCACCGTATTTCTGTTCCTCTATTTTGTTCTGTTTGTATTATGCAAAGAGCCCCAGTTATTGTGCCCTGTGTTTGGATATATTCCAACAGCAACATATTTAGTGTTAGAAACTTTCCAAGGGTAGTTTGGTACCAGGAATTATTGTGGAAAACGATTTATGAGGGTATCTTCTATCACCATCAGCTCTTTAACTTTGTGTGATTGTAGTAAGACATCTTCTTTGAGTCACAAAGAAGAAAGCAACCAAATGAGTGGAGGTCTTTTATAAAAAGAATGGGAGTGAAGCCCCCTTTGTGTTCATAATAGTTTCAACAATGTATTAATCAATACAGGCCTCTTGCCTGAGCAATCCAGATAAAAAGAAAGCATCCCTATTTTACAGACCAAAGAGTGTTCGCTGTGGGCAGGCAGACATTTTGAACAGGATCGCAGCAGAAAGCAATCGCTCAATTCCCTCTACACCTCTATTGACTCGACTAGTTTCAGGCACAATAAAGTGGCATCAGTGAAGCTCCGCATTCATTTCTTCAAAGGTTTAGTTATTTGGGTAACTAGGTTTCCTTTGTGTCATATGGACAACAGATATGTGAAATTGGACAATCAGCATCACTAAAGATGACCTACAATAATAAAAGTACCTCATGTTAACATTTGAAGTGATGCAATTGTATTGAATAACTTGCAGAACAGTGTCCGCCTTTTCCACCCTTGTATCGGTGGTGTTCCAGTGTTAAGGGATATGGTCAATTATACCTGGGAGTTCATCTCAACAACAGACTGGACTGGAAAAGCAAGACAGAGTCTGTCTACAGGAAGGGACAGAGCAGACTCTACTTCTTGAGGAAGCCCTTTAATGTGTTCATTAGGGCATGCTCTGTGCTGGAGATGTTACTGGAACCGGTGCCTTGAGATGACATGTTGTGATTTGGCACTATATAAATAAAAAGAGGAAGAAGAAGGAAGAGCAAGATGCTGAACAAATTGCTGAACATCATGGAGAACAGCTCCTATCCTCTCCACAGCCTGCTGGTCAAACAGTGGAGCAGCTTTAGTCATTGACGTCTCCAGCTCCGCTGTGATAAGGACGGTACAGGAAGTCATTCCTGCTAACAGCCATGACAATGACTACATTATGACAGTAGAGAACTCTATTAATTCTAGTGGAAATGCAATATTACCAGAAGGGTTAGACCTATTGTTCAAAGTAAGTAACGTCTCCATATAGCAAACAGCTTTCATTAATTGACTATGGATTAAATCAATATTACATCACCAGGTAACAGCTGCAACAACAAAACTATACAATATAACTGTGCATGATTGTACATTCATATCATGTCTCTATGCCTTCTGCTGCTACTCAGTTAAACACGATACCTTACAGCACTGCTGGATTCTTTTATTTCCTCTGTGAGATTCAGATTGAATAGCGTGCGCTTATAAGCTGTCAAGTGCACATAACATGCATGTACACATTTGTGTGCATGACCTTTCTTTTGCCATCAAGAGACAGTGTCTCACTGGACACCACTGCAGGCGTGCCACTGAGAGATCATGTCTCACTACACATATACAAATACTGCATACACACATGCACTGTGCAACGTCTGCTTCACTTTGTCTCCCACCATGCCCTGGATTAAGGAACGGTGTTGCAGAGTGGTAGGGGAGATAAAGCATAGTTCTGCTCACCATTTACACACTACTCCTCCTCCCCCACCAACTCCATCTCCCTCCACCCTCTATAAAATTGTGCAGCCTGAGATTGAATACTAAGAAAATTGGAGGTACAGTAGCCTTGTGTTGATGTTTGTGTATGTGTGTGCGCATGCATGTGTGCACAGAGAAGGCTGGTTAATTTCAGGGCACCACTATGGTATGAAACATTCTATCTACCAGCCTTATCAACTGAAACACTTCCAAATTTCTTTTTATGTATTTATTTTCGCTTATTGTTGATCCTACAAAGATCTTAGCATAAGTCAAACCACCAGAAGTTACTGGCGTAAAATATTTGCAAATGTTAGCATATATTGTTGCCCTGCACAAAATCACACAATTATAAACTTAACTAGAGCTACACAATTACATTAAGTGCATGCTGCAGCCAGTGGTTCCTATGATATTGGCCATGTGGGAATAGGCATATGACAGATGGGTAAAATATGGCTATCAAGGTAAGTCAGCCATATAGTGGCTACAAGCTTTACTGCCGGCCCACAACCCTCCATATTGCAGCTACACATTTATTAGGTAAGGGAGGTAACACTTTAGATTTACAAATAAAAAAAACAACATAATCAAAAACAACAAATATAGCTAGAATGTAGCAGAGATCTCCAGAGGGATCACCAACAGGGTCCAAACTGAATATTTTAAGTGCATGCACAGAGGAATGAGTGAACTAAACTCCTCGTAAATCCTTTACCACTTAGCATCCATTAAACATGAGCTAACCAAGTGGGAGAAGAGAGGAGGAGAGAGAGGGGAAAAGTTATTGGGAGGTAAAAGCCAATCGAACTGCCAGGGCTTCCTGTTAAGATTTCTCTGTCTCCGGCAGAGGAAAAAGTGACGCTTAAAGCGAGGCTGTGCAGTAAAAGCATTCCTTGTGAAGGTAGAGGTGACATGAATAGTTGAGCATCAGCACTAGGTGACATTATAACCCCATAACGTAATGTGCAGCCATAAGCCTTTTTCAGAGAAGACATTTTGACTTGAAAAAACATTGGTGTTACTAATAACATTAACCATTGCTCTGTTCTATTCACCGTGACCATGTGGCAGTGAGCCAGCATACACAATACCAGGACTCTGAAAGCAGCATGGCAAAATGAAATTCTGCCATCATTAATATTATTATTTACACCTGTGCTTCTACTACTGTGACGTGTAATAATGTCTTCAGTGAAAATGTAAAAGGTCATTATACAACATAGTCCTTTTTAACTGAAGGAAAAACAGGCAATACTAAAATAAACCCTTAAATAAATGCTTTCAGGTGTTGCTGTCAGTGCTGTGGATGATGGAAGGCCAAGTAGGTATGTCACATTTGATAACAAAGGTGGCAACATTCACTCCTGTAGGAATGGTGGCGCGACACACAGCCAAAAAGTCCAGGGAAAAAAAATGTATAAATGTGATACTATCATGAAAGCATAGAGGATCACAAGGCGTGCAGTTGAGCAAACTGAAACTATAAATTGATCCAGTGCTCTGATCGATGTTTTGAGCCACCAACCAGTTTGTGCTGGTCTTATTGCTGCTCTGGATTGTCTGTCAGCATATGAACTCAACATATTTCATGTTCACTTACTGTAAACGTGAAAGAAAATCAATCAAGTGCTTGCTCAAGTGGGACTGTTGGGTTTTCCACGTTATTCTGTATATACTTATATTCTGTAAGGTCTTAAACCTTACAATGTAAAGTGCCTCGAGATGACTTTTGTTGTGATTTGGCGCTATATAAATAAAACTGAATTGAATTGAATTGAATCATCAACATCAGAAATTTTGGTTTCTGCAGACCTTTGTAAAAGAGCCACGTAGCCAAACTAACCGTTTTTAAGTAAATAACATTTCATCAGAGGAGCGTTTGATAGACAGATGGCTGCCAAATATTGACAAAGTGTGAAAAACAGACTATTATGTACTGTGCCATGAGCTGGTGTCCCTCAGAGACACTCACAGAGTCTTCACACAAATTAATATCTCAGCTTGGATTCTTCCACCAAAACAAAAAAATCTTATTAAATATTGAACACACAGCTCTCAGCTAAACGATCACATGCTAAGATGTGTACTACGTGCACATTTAGAAGGCCTACAGTTTGATATGCATATATTTACATATTTTCAACGTATTATGTGCACAGTTTGTGTCGCCCCTCTCTTTTCTGACAGAACTAACCTCTGTGACTTTCCTGTGACTGCTGCACAATGAAAGTCAACCTGTAATCACTCTTGGAATTATTTGAATGACTACAAATAATGAATATCACATATGAATGCTACAGTATATAAGGAACTAATAACATAATGCAAATACAATGAATCACGTTTGGTGAAAAAGACAATACATAAATGGTATCAAAAAACAAAGTTTGTGTCACAAAAATAAATTGAAATTAATTTAAATTTTTGGGGATTCGTCATTTAAACAGTAACAATTATATCAATGATGTTTGTCAGTAAGTTCAACCATCACTAAAGCTCATTGTTAACTGTTTTCATCCAGAGAACTGCGGTTCTTCTTCCTTTCTTACCACACACTCACAAATGTTTAGTCTTGATTTATATATTTCATTAGTTCTTCTTCCCATTTTTTATAACCTCCAATAGTACAGACTCCACGGTATAGAATACAACTGGAAGAAAATGTGTTTGTGAAGCATGGTGGCCCTTATTTGCAGCCTACCTCCTCACCTGAAGACATCCTGCAGCCTTACTTTTTCTTCACAAGCTTACAGAAATACGGACCCAATTTTCTCACAATTTTAAATATGATGCTTTATCAGCCTAAATGGGTCCGGTCCTCACATATAGCCTGAGGCAACACACTCAAACAAACACATACACACTGAGTGAGACACACGTAAATGCCCAATTGTGAGCATGTCAGTGAGAAAACCAATAAGCTTCAGCATGGCTCCCTTGGCGATCACGACTGCTCTGCTTTGTATCTGCACGGCCTGATTTACAGCAGCTGCTAGACATTCCTCTGCTCCACAGGTGACTTGGCCAATGTAGTTGTGTGTGTGGTCCAATAGAGACATCACCAGTGTCACCCAACAGCTGATGTAGTTTATTGCACACAAATATATTGGACTATAGTTCAGCATAATAAATGATGAATATCAGAATTAAACTGTATATGTTGTAACATATAAATAGCAAATAATGCCTTTTTTCCTGCCAATCTAGTAAGATGTAGGATATTTAAAAAAATTATTTAATTAATTTATATGTTTAAAGTTGTAAAAGCTTTACAGCATGCTTTCATGTAAAGCACACAGCTTAGCTTTTTAAAGAAATGAAGTGCACTGCACATAAAAATATATTTGTCTTTGAGAGAAATTTTTTAATGTTGTCCATGGTGTATTTTATGCAAACATACATTGACCTTGTACAAATAGATAAAAAAGATGAAACTGAACTGAGTCAACATTTGTATTCCTTCCCTGAGTCATAACTCAGTCAAATCTGATCAGACGAATATGTTACACATATTTTTAAATTCAGTGTTAGTTATTCTTGCTGTGGACGTCTTTATGGCAAATAAACATTCATAAATTCGCCTAGAAATCTATGAAATAAATGCCCCTGTAAAGTTCCAAGAAAACTTTTTTTTTTTTTGAATTGGCACATACTACTATCATACACTGTACTAACTAATGCTAAGTGTGTGATTTTCATTCACCTCCACTAAATCTTTTACAAGATTGACCAGAAGTGCTGCCTGCAGTAGCTCATGGTGTCAGCAGCGGTGTGGAAAAAATACAGTTCACCTAAAACCCTTGAATGTAGCATCAGTTATGTCAAATATCAACACCCCCAGATGCAGAAATGTCACCAGATATGCTGACACCAGGAACAATGAGGAAAAGTAGCTGAGTGAAGTGCAGAGAACCTTTCATAAACAAAGGAAGAGCACAGACATAATCAGACACAACAACTAGTGTCAGGTTTGTGTGTGTGTGGATACACATGTATGGCATGTGTATTCGTGAGTCCATTGTATTTAATGATACTACTATTGAAAATTATATTTTTATACTATTTACTGTATATACCTGTTCTTAAATGTGGTAATTTAGTATGACAAGAGCTTTACATAATGCATACATAGTATACATATGATATATATATATTTATATTAAAATAATACTATATTAAAGGGTCTTCTGTGGTGCTGTAGTGGGGTATGGAGCTCTGCTAGAGTGTTAGCTAATGGTTTATGACTCAGTGGATGGTCAGAAAGCACAACCTGGGCCTCAGGGAAGAGCTACACGACAAGGCCTCCCCCTGCCCTGCTCAGTCAGGTGGCTGCTGGTTTGCTGTCAGCCCTGGGCTCAGCTCAGAGCTACACTGTGGGGCCCTGGATGGAGACCTACAGAGGAATATTATTACTAATAGTATCTGTAGGTCATAGGAGTGCACACAAGGGCAGGCACACATGTGTGCCGACACACTGGGACATCATAGGAAAAGGCATTGAGGAAGAGGAAGCACACTGGTTGAAGAAACACTCTGCTTCACGGATTTTTGAGGCCGAATATCCTCCCACCCTCACACACACAGAAATACAGAGAGACAGCACACACACCAACATGCGTGCATGCATATACACACTAACAGAGCTGGGAGATTCTTGGTCTAAGGACAACAGTTCTTTTTCGGCTGATGCTGTCAGATCCTCTCATCCTCAGAGATGCATATAACTCAATGAGAACATACACACAAACTGGGCCTTCCTCAAGCTCTGTCTTAAGAGCAATGGAGTAAACAGTGAGAGAATAGGATTTAGGCAAACAAACAAATGAATTTTCATCACAGTGTGTGTGTGTATGTGGTGAGGGGAGGTAAATCAAAGCTATGAGTCAGGGAAAGGAGGGACAAGAGGATGAAAAGGTTCAGGGCAAAAGAAGGACAACACAGAGAGAGAGAGAAGGCAATACAGACAGGGATATCTCAGTGCCCATAACACACCAGAACTAAGACACACTCGTTACCTCCCTCCATCACTGCAGCTTCACACACCTTCTCCATACATGATTTTAGAAGATAACAAGACAGAGTAGGATTGTACTCATGAATTAATGTTTACATTGCAAGAAGCAGGGCCAAGAGGTGTTATCAGGTTCAATCTTTTTACAGTATTTCCTTAACCTGGTTTTCATGAGGTCAGGTTTCCTCTTGTCCAACACTGTATTCCATGAAAAGATATCTATTGTTCAGGATGTCAGTGAAATTTATTGTGCATCTTCATGCTCCCTGTTGGATGAACCCTTTCTGTTTGGACAGTTATAAATCAGCAAAGGATTGTTTAACTATTTTACGGTACATAATAATTGTAAGGTTTTCAAGTTATTCCACTGCCTTAAACTGGCCTAAAAATTAATCAATTTGCGCAGATTTGAAACCATACCACATTATTATTGCCACAAAAGGATATAAATGAACTGAACAATTTCAAATTAAAAGCTTCACAAAGACTATAATTTGTCGTATTAGATCAGATTACACAGCTGATCTTATTAAACGGATAACACTGTAATTATCAAGATACCTTTGAACATTGCTTTATAGATGCAAAATAATGTTAATCTTCAGAAAATATAATCTGCATTCCTATGAATGTGGTCCACTCCCACTACTGCTGTCACACAGCTGACATGCTCTGTCCTGCCGCTACCTTGCACTAACCACTGTAGAGATGTTTGTCCTATTTTTAGATACTGCTGAAAGCAGCTCAGACAAGCAGAAAATATCAAAAAGCACACAATATATTTCCAGAGTTACTGAGCAAAGAAATGGGGTGGGGGGTGGGGTGGGTTAGGAGGGCAAGCAGTTATTTACAACTTTAAGTAAGCGTCAGCCTCCAGGATTACCAGGTAATGCCAGGAGGCACTTCCGTCTTTCTGCTGCCTTTCATCAAAATGAGAAAATGAAGGAACAATGCTGCAATGGCTTTATGCTCATTTTTGAGTTTACTGTATGTTACAGCTATTAACAAGGTGTACAAAAAGATGAGAAAACCAATGTACTCTAGTAACAAGGTCATAATCTCAAGTACAACAATAATGGCCAGTGATATTCATACTGCTGTTAGCTGACAGTTAAATGTATGTTGTGTACTACTGTAGCCCACACGTTGTGATCATACACTACCTTTTCCAAATCAGCTTAAGACAAGCAAACTGAAAACTGGCACTGAGTGTTTGAATCTCACTTAAGTGCTTTTCCACATATCACAAAATTCAAAGAACAAACAACCAAAAACATCTAAAAAGGTGAAGTGTCTATTTATGCCACAAACTGACATGCACCAATAACGTTTCAGAAACACCACATCAATGAATGTAACGCAAACTAGAAATAAAAAAAAGTGATTAAGTTGTAATGAAATGCATTGACCTTCAGGTCTAAAACATCTACTGAAACACATACACACATATGTGCGGACTTTTTAATAAATGCAAAATTGTGTAACGTAGAAGAAACATATAAGAGCTTAAACAGAGACATGGTGAGAAAGGAGAAAAAAAAATCTTATGGAACATATTAGCATGCTAAAATTAGCTAAAATGCAAATTAACCTGTTTTTGCTCTTCATTTGGATCCACATGAGCTGCTGTATCACATTTTTCCTGGTGTTTAACATCACCTCAACAAATACAGCTGAGGCTGGGTTATTGGACAGGTTGAAACTATAACTTGATGATGATGAACGGTCTGCAATTATACTGCACTTTTCCACCTTTTTGTCATTTATAGAACTTTACACTGCTTCTCATGCACCCATTCACACCCACCATATGATGGGTCGAACCACTGACCCCAGAATCGGCGGACGACTGCTCTACTTCCTGATTTACAGCCACCCGTGCATGTTGTGCTTACAGCTACAATATGCAACTGAAGCTAGCAGCAGCATGAGACTTGAAATCAATCCACTCTGCTCTTCTAGGCCCTCACTTTCCCTGCTCTCCTAAGCTCTCCTGCTTTCTGCTACGCTCCAGTACTCTCTGAAAAGCCCTTCAGGTATTAGTAATTATCAAATTACAATAAGAAGCTGTTTCAAGCTAATCAAGCAGGAATCACTGGAATTCTCTGATTGGTTAAAAGTGAGAGCCTCGCTTCAAAACTTTTGGAAGAAATATCTCTGCACTGCTGCCAGGCTGTCCTGAGAGTCTGTCCTCACAGGCGGCGTCAACAGCACGTTTTCACAGTAAGATAAGTTTCAAAAACTATTTCTAGTAACAATATATAGAAAATAAGTTAATAGTACTGTCAAAATAAGTCAAAATAAGTGACAAACACCTCTGGCAAGAGATCTACAAGCTACATTTAATGTCAGCATGCTAAAACATTGTTACAATTCATCAATGATGGGGATAAGATTGTAGATACCAAATTTAATTCATACTTGTTCCAACATGAGCAAAAGCTGGCTTTTTTTAAATTCCAGCTAATGATTGCTGAAAGCTGTCTGCATCATTTCAAATGCAGAAGACACTAATTCAACCATGTCTGATTTTGAATGAAACAAGTTTAATTATCAGCCAATCCCTTTGAGATGAACAAACCTGAGAGGTTAAAAGAAAACCACAGAGACTGAGAGGAAGATACTGAGACGGCAAACCACAAGAGAGAATGACCCAGAACCAGTGTGAAAGAGAAGAGGAGACAGAGAGGAAGTGGTGAATGAGTGACGGTGCTTGGAAAGCATGTTTCCATTTAAAACACTTGCAACCAGATGGGAGGGTTAATGAGGAGATAGTCATGCCTGAACATGATGCCTCTATGTTAGGCTGCAACAACAGGGAGCACCAAAAGACACAACGGGGAGTGTGTGTGTGTGTGTGCGGGCAGAGGGTTTACACTGTGTGTGTGATGAAGGATAGAAAGTTGAGGCTAGAAACTGCATCACTGGCGAACACCATCTGGGTGCGGACACTAATTCTCATCGAGAATTCTCATGCACACAAATAGACACATGAACAGCACTGTTACCAAGAGTAACACTGTTATAAGAAAGGACATGCTTCCCTTTTCCCTAGCCTTCCCTTGGGTTTAAACTAACAACTGTCAAGCAAGTGCTCCCACACACAGCCTGATCTTACTTTCACTGTTAATGTTGTGAAATGTGCAGTAAATGTAACATTAAACAACATGCATTATTAAAACTCAGACCATGAATAACTCAAACTGAGTGTTGCATTTACATGCCCCATAACACAATAGTCACTGCAGAATCAAAGCATAAGCACTCACCTTGAAAATAAAAATCGAGTTTCAGACAAAAATAATAGTCTCTTCTTACTGTTAACAAGTGTTGAAATTGATGCTAAACACAATTTTCCCTGACTGTATTCATCCAACAAACCCTGCTTTAAAAGAATTTAAAACTTTAAATGTCAAAAATAATTTTTCCCATCTTTTATAACCAGGTAAAACATTATGTCACAGACATACTATTTAGTAAAAAAATATCTTATCTCATCTAAATTTGCTTATTCTGTATTAACAAAATACAATTAAGTTGGTCACTGAAAATCTTTTCTTTGCACTTTTGTCAGGTAGATAAATATTACAATTAACAAATCACTGATTTTATTCTTGTGTTGCATTTTAGAAAAATACTGGAAGTTGCATTTGTATATATCTTTGAACTCCATCTGTTACCCCCTGTGTTTTCTGTTCTTGTCTCTCTTTTTCTCCAGCTTTCTCTCGTCCCGGTTGACTGTGAATGCATCTGCTCCCAGCAGCCCATTCCCTTCTTCCCTCTGTATTTGCTCAGCTATTAATGCTGTCTGACATGGTGGTGCATAACTCTGCTTCTTTGGTCTCTCTCCTCCTTCTGCTACTGTTACAATTCAGTAAAGCTCAGTGCAGTGAATTGATTCAACCTGTGTGTTTAATTGCTTTCCACTTCCAAGAAGCCTCCCTGCTGGCTCAGACTGAACGATTCATACGTCAGATGATTGGGTTGAGACTAAAGTGCTACTGTAGACTTTAATTTGGGGAAGAATTCTACACTTCACTTTCACAAAAATAATCCACTTTCACAAAATTATCTGATCCTAGAGCTTGATGACCCTGAACTAATACTTGACTATCCCAAAGTGACTTCCATAATAGACAATCATTTCACACCTGGAATCCAAAGCTAAATAATCTAGATATAGTTAGTTATATGATTTGTAAATGTCTCAACTAAAAAAAAGGTCAGCCATTTCAGAAGATATTTACATAAAATTTGCATTGTTCACAATTACCTGATCTGATTAACTAGAGGTGAGGCTAATCAGAATACTACCTAAGGAACAATGCAAATTTTCTTACACAGCATCTTTACCTCATTAATGGCAGCCACTGGAGACATACAGTGGTCCCTGCTATGCATCTCAATGCAATGCAAACTCTGTCTATAGCAGTGACCACAGGAGTTATCTACACACACAATGTAGCACTGTGCAAGGACAGGGTTATTCTTGAGTATCTTATTCCAGAGATCACAATGGGCACAGTTACAAAACCACTCACTCTCGAAGTATGAATTTTGAAATTACAAATAACTGAAAAACTGTGGAAATAGAATTTAGTAATTTTAGAGCATAAGAGGGACCCCACCACCACTCTTATCAACTCAAAGCTAATTTTTTCTTGTTTTCCATAAAAATCAGCCCTTTAAAAAGAGAGTCTTGCTTAAAGACCAAACCATAGCCACATGAAATGTTAGATTTTTTTTCCATTTATTGAGTATTTGATTTTCCGGAAAATAATTGCCCATTCCTACTTTAGATAAGGTGTCCCTCTTTTCTGACCAACAGTGAGTTGTAGAAGATGCTGGACTGTGTCTGTGTTAGCCACACTGTTTGCTTTGATAGCTTATTATCTTTTATAGCTCTGTTGTGATGACTTGAACAGTAATGAGGACTCTAGTCTGAATGGATACATGAATATAATGATTTTGACAAAATTACAAACAATGACTCATGACTTCACTTTGAATTTAGCTTTTCACTTGGTGCTCTTACTACCTAAAAATTACATTCCTACTCAACTAAACAGCAAATTTGATTATGTTTTTGTAGCAAACATAATCATATTATGACTCCAGGACTCCAGAGTCTCATGTGTGGTTAGGTTTAGGCAAAAGAAAGAACTTTGATTAAGGTTCGAGAAAGATCCTGGTTGTGTGTGAAATTATTTTTTCATTTTTCTCTATTAAGCCAGACCACAAAAAGACCAAAACATAATTGTGATTACAGAAATGAAATGTAGTTTGTAGCGGATCTAACTGCAGGAATACATTGTGTAGACTTCTGACTGAGTTGTAACTTACAAAACAATGACTTTGTTCCACTTATCTTGTAAACTCAGATTTAGGTAATGACATTGCATAATGACATTGCATTAATAAAGTGAAGAAACAGACTGTCTGAAGCCCTTTTAACAGCAACCACTGGCTGCAAGTTTCCTTACATTCCACAAAGGTTCTAACATTTTATTTTGTTACATTCTTAAAAACAAAAAGGCACTGTTTTCCCTTGCTTAGCGAGGTCAGCATATCATTATAATAATATTAATAATAACGATTGATACTTTATTGATCCCCATGGGGAAATTCTTTGTGGACGGGCTGCCCCCTTAGGCACCAAAGGTTCGGGGTTAAGTGTCTTGTCCAGGGACACTTCGACATGTGGCTAGGAATCGGGGAGGGACCAGTAAGCGAACCACCAACCTTGGGTTTCATAGACAATTGCCGACTGCCCTACCCACTACTCCACTGTTACCCAGGGCCAAATACAAAAAACAAATACAAACAGTGATGGTATGACAGGAAAAACTATGATAAAAATGCATTTGAGCTGTGCAGTCATTTGACAAGTGTTGAAAAGGTGTCTGACCTCGGATGTATGGACAGTGCAACTGGAAAATACAAAACGCTGTTCTTCAGACTAAAGTAATGCTGGAGAATCATATGGCTGAAAAGCTGGTGAATGTCTTTTTCACCACCGTACAACACTCAATACTTACAGGTAAAGTCACAACATATGCACATGACAACGTTAGCAATATGGTACAAGTCAAGCAACTGGACATGGACTGTAAGCTACGTTGTGCACAATCATGGACAACCTCACATTTTTGCTGTGTGTCTGTGAGAGAATATCTTTCTAGTAGTTCCTAGCAAATATCAAATAGCAGTTTATCTTGAAATGCCCATCCCTAATCTAAAGTGTTCATGATGTGAAACCACAGTTAGCGGTCAGTCAAAGAGTGGATGCTGACTAAAGGACAGTTCTTTATGCCTCATTTAACCATCCAAAAAGTCACTATTCTCTGCAATGTCAGTGCACCTCCATGTTGGACTCAACCCTTCATCAGACCAATGGTATTCTCTATCTTGCCCGTCACCCTTCACCTACTCCTACTCAAGTAGATCTGTCTTTATTGATATATGCTATAGAAGACAGCTGGATGCCTTCATTTCTGTATAAATCTCCATCTGAGCCAGACAGTGGTGACTCTGACCTCATTACAGCTGGTAACAAGCAGTATCAACACCATTCAAGCTCAGGATTTGTCTTCTCATTCCCCTTGTTCCTTTTGCCACACAGTCTAAGAGAAAAAAAACACTCATGGTGCATTGAAATTGATGTGGTGCATAGGGCTGGACCCAAATATCTGGATATCTGGATATTTGTTCATTAGGTAGGTCTTTGGTTTTCAATTTTGATATTCTGATATTGAATGATGAATACTTTTTATTTATATGTATTAATTTAATTGTAATTGTGCTGTTAATATGTGGAAATACAGCCTGACATCGCTCTCACTCACTGCAATATGAAACATAGAAACACTTTAAAAATGACGACAAAAGCTGAGTGCCAAATATGCCATTTAAAACCAGTGGCACAACTAGCATAAATGGAAATGGAGCAGCATTAGACAGACAACAAAATTCCAGTCTGATCCACTTGCATGGTGGAAGTAAAACAGAAACCGCTACACTTAAGATTGCCTTTGAACACCGGTGCAAGATGTTCGGTTTTACCAGAATGGTAGAGAATGTGGACAAACTAATCGTCCTCGCACACAACATGAAAATTGTAGATGGTAAGGCTTAGTGAGCTTGCAATGATTATTGATTATGATGGAGATTAGTTTGCATATTAAAATGCGTGTGCTGCTGTTATAACTACAGCGACTGCACTACCACGGTATCTTTCCTATTGGCACTCATCGAGCTCCAGGTATTCTCCAAATAACAGGTGTGTCTAACCACTGTCAAATACCGATGACGCACAAGGGTCTTGAAGATTTGTTCCATTTCATAGGAGAACAATTCAACCACCACCCTTTTTTGAAGGCAACTCAAAAAAAGAGAGTACTCAAAAACAAGGGTTGTTTACCAGTGCTGAGTCCATGATGTGATTTACTGCCCTTTTTGTACCATGTTACAAATGTTAGCTACATAAAACTAAATTTACATTCAAGGAAATAAAGTTAAGTCAAGAAAGAAGGAAGCTCAAGTTCCTTGTCAGAACAAGGAACCTGAGCTAACCTACAGTATTTCGTCTGTGACACCAATATATCTGCCCCTGCTATTAACCTCTGGGTTGCTACACTATATTATTTTGTCATGATGATTTAACTGACTGTAATTTCTGGTTTTCCGTCCTGGAGAGCCACATTAAGTTGCAATTCAACTCAGAATGGAGTAAAAAAATCTTCACTTTATGACAATGAACAGGTAAAATGTAAAATGTGTGACAACTTATTTGGTTTTGGTCAAAAATCTAATTTTTGCAGTACAGTATCTATTTATAGGGACTACAGCATCATTAAACTATTGTATAAGTATGTTTAAGCCCTCACAACATTTGGTAAAGGTTGGGGCTGTGATCTGGTTTAGACCAGGAAAGGCACACAGTGACTTCAACCAAACCATATTCAACCAAAACCATGATGATTACCTCAAACTTAAACAGTGAAGTGAAATGTTTTTTGTTGCCTAAAACTAAACACTGACGACACTGTGGATATAAGGTCTGGTCTCTGGTATGACAGTTTGTACCCAGACCTTCTCTCCTAATTGCCCCCTGGCAATTTAAATAATATGCTGCCTCCACAATGTTGTTGGGCAAACAATTTAGTAGTATATAACTATAATTTGTAGGACATAGGGTTGGACAATAGCAAGTGTATATACAGTATGAAACATGTTTTTGTCCTGCTGTATCCAATTCCGTTTCTTCAAGCCTCAAGTCAGGAGATAACCTTTAAACTGTTTTATCTTGATGTTCTGCAGCACTTAACAATACTGGTTACAGTTTCCAAAAGGACCCTCAAATCCAGATGAAAGCTTTGTGTTGTTTGAAGAAAACCTCCCAGACACACTTCACAGCAGAACTACACTACAGAGAAAACAAAGACTACAGAAGAGATTATGATGGGTTTTTCTTAATAAAGCTTTTTGCTTATCTGTGTTTGAAGTAATATCTAATACTTGAATGGATGCAAATGAAAGGCCACAGTAAGAAAGAGGTTGAACAACGTCTTATAAGTTTAACAACACAGCACATTCAATTAATGTATAGCACTGTACAACATTTTGTATATCATCCTGTAGTGTTTTGGATTGTCATTGGAGAAGGAAGCGATGGTGTGGATCTGTTTTAGCAAAACTGTGTTTCTTCTCCAGCAGCCGTTCAGAAGATTGATGCACCTGCAAACTGCTGCTAAAACTTAGATAGGTGCGCTTGCTGTCTGTGTGGATATCATTGATTAAAACTGCTGTTTGTTTATTCAGCTGCTGATCACCTACCTAGAGTGTGGTAAAACTCTTAACTATGTCAGTTTCTGACAGCTGGGGTACCTGGAGCAGAACAAAGCAGAAATTCCTGGCAAACTACTGGTTACTGTCACTGAATTTTTACGCATTAATTCATACAGTGTCCTGTGGCCTTGATGTCACAACCAATTTCCCTGTATAGATCATTAAAGCTCCCTCATTTTTTATGGTCTTGGAATAAACAGAAACTACAAGAGACACCTGGGAACTGGATTTGGTCCAACTTCAAGCTTGGTGCAGTAACAACACAACATTATTCTGCCGTTGCAACCTATCCACATCAATAAAAGCCTGAATTGTGTTTGTGTTTAAATTTGATATTAGACTTGAGTCAGACCACATCAGAAATGATCTCTTCCCTATATCGTCTATGCCCTGATGAGCACATTTCCATTGTACAATCAAAACCATGTATGGATTAAACATCAGCACATCAGCATTTACACTGTGAGCATAGCTCTGCACTATAAGTATTATTATTCTGTTGTGTGTATTGCGTCTATTTGTCACAATAATATTGTACTCAACAAGTAATAAACACAAGCTATTTGTAGCTTTCTAATAAAATTTGCATTTCCAATGGTTTTTCAGTCAGACTACTAATATGTGTTGCTGTGGAAATTCCTGTTGCTGATGTAGCCAGCATGACAGGGCAACTCAAGATTACAGTACTGAATGAGAGCTAAAAAATAATGTGCATTGGCAATATAACTCTATATCCATTGGCTTTTAGTCTATTTGTCTTTAATCATTTGCTCTGGCTGACGCAGGGCATCCATTTTTGCTTATCAGGCATATTTGTATTAAACACCAAGTGGGATGTATCAGAGCTTTCACAAGAGTTTCCAAGACTTACTTACAACTTTCACTAATTACAAGTCAGATTCTAGTAATGATCTTAAGTCCTATGTGACATAAACATGGTATTACATGCTTGCCAAGCTCATTTTCAAATTAGCTTGTGCACATATTAGATTTAAAGTAGTAGCAAAGTTAAAGAACAGCACATAGTACATGACAGCAGTAGCTCAGTTGGTAGAACAGTCAACTATGAATCCCAAGGTCAGTGGATCAGTTCCTGGCTCCTCCTGGCTACATGTTCAGGTGTCCTTGGACAAGACACTAAAACCCTGTAGTAGCGCTGTCATTGTCTGGCAGCTGTCCAACAATAATTTCCCCAAGGGGATCAATAAAGTATGTCATATCTCCTGTCTGCAAGTTCCCACATTGTTAAATGAAAAGGTAAAGCATTTTATTGACTAACATGGCAAAGAGACTCTAGTTGTGGCTACTCAAATTTGCAATATGCAAAGATTTCCAGGAGGCACCAATGCACAACAATTCCATGTTTTGAGATAATTACTGTTAAAAAAAACTAACCATATTAGCCTGTGTGCACAGCTGTATAAAGAGACTGTTAATCAGACATGAAACACACAAATACCAACAGTATATTGGGATGTACATATACTTGTATACTGAGCTTCAAACAGCTTTTATTTCATGTTCTCATGTTTTTTGTTGTAGTTGTTACACAGGGGTCTTGCATAATGTAGGTTTAAGGAACTTTGAATGTTCTTCACCAGAAGGAGCATCATCTGGCCTGTCTGCCTCATTAACCCACCCTCAGCTCCCCATGGAGACAGGAAATAACACTGGGAGGAGTGCTGGGTGTATGAAGTGGTACGAATGATGGGTGAGTGTTTCTGTTTATTTGGGCAACTGATAGAAAAATGGGGCACAGCAGCACAGGGAAAAAATGTGAATTGATGCTGTACAGAAGGAGTCAACCAGAGAGAAACCAAAGTATTATAGCAGACTGAACTTAAGTTACTAGGGGATTACAGACTTTAAAAACTATTACCTAACTAAAAGTAAAACTGTCATTAGACAATACTGGGAGTCAATAAAGAAAAAATCTAGCAGAAGCCTGGCAGATAAGCACACAGGGTAGATAAAACAGTCTTTAGATAATTCAAGGTCGAGAGGTACCGACTAGATATAGTCGGGCTCACCTCTACGCACAGTCTGGGCTCTGGAACCATTCCTCTCGAG
>JAUMHL010000006.1:13080965-13107625 GCA_032362345.1 Sandelia bainsii | reverse complement strand
AGATAGGAGGTGAGAGTTTAGAAGGTAATTCGAGTGGCAAACAACACAACGTGTAACAGAATGATCAGTGTCGGCAACAGGAAGTGACGCAATACGCCTACCGTCAATCAGCCAACCAGAATCCAGCCAGGCAAATCCAATGCAATGACATTTACAAGTCTTCAGTTGTTTTAGAACAATTCAGTCTCTTCTTTGATAGTGATAATACACAAGCTGAGACAAAATAGTCTTCTCTTGGCAACTTAAACTTTTTTTCCCTGCGATAGCCATTCATTGTATTTACATGATAGCTCTTCTCACTGTCCTGTCCTGTTCTCCACACAACACAAACTGTGTGTTTGTGCACAAGGAAGTTACAGGAAGTGATGCTTGTACATACTAGACATGGCACAAAAGACAAACGCTGCATTCAGACAGTCAACGGCACAGTGAGAAAAAATGCAGCCAACTCATTAATTCGAATGAGGCCACAGCATGGGTGTGGGAGGGGGTGGTGGCTACACAGACGACCCCGCAGGGGTGTACTGTAAGGAAGGTTGAACCTGGCTCAACTTTAGCCACAAGCCAGTGCAACATGGAGATGCTGTGTTGGCCAATTAAATAAATGTAAGCTTTGTCATTGCTATATGTCAGTTTGAATGGAGCTGTGGAATCTGTGTTATTACAACACACTTATGGTTTGTCTGTTGCCTGAAAGTGGTAAATTGAGCACATGGTTTACTGCTAAAGAATTTAAATAAAACTGTATAAAAAAGAAAAATCTAAATCCAGCTGTCTAGACTGCAGTGGCATCTTCTGACACAGCGTTCTTGAAAATTTTAAATCTCAGTGTTGCATAACCAAAATATATGTAGAATTTGCCCTAGATGGTTTAGCTTTGGCCTCAGGTACTACTGTAAGGAACCTTGGAAGTCAACCAGGATATTTCCTTTACATGGCATATAAAAGAAATCTCTAGAACTGCCTTCTTTCACCTGAGGAATATCACTAAAATTAAGAGCATCCTGTCTGAAAGTCACACTAAAAAACTAGGACTACTGTAATTCCATACTGATAGAATGTCCCAATAACTCTGTAAAAAGCCACCAGAGTACTGACTGGAATTAGCACATATAAAGCTCCATCAAGACCTCATAGTACCACATTATCCCTATAAAGCATGCTCTCAGAGTGCAGGTTTACTTGTGATTCCTAAAGTTTCCAAATGTAGACCTCTCTTCACACATTGAGCCCCTCTCCTCTCCATTTATGTGCCACTATTGTTTGTCCTTTTGCTTGTTGTTCTTTTTTCTCACCACTTTCTACTCACCCCAACCAGTCGAGGCAGATGACCGCCCATCCTGAGCCTGACTCTTCTGGAGGTTTCTTTTGTAAAAGGATGTTTTTCCTCTCCACTGTCACCTGGTGCTTGTGCTGTGTGCTTCAAGGGGGATTTGTTGAGTTTTCTTTATAGTTCTGTAAGATATTAACTTTACATTGTAAAGTGCCTTCAGATGGGTTTTGTTGTGATTTGGCACTACAAAAAAATTAATTGAATTTAATTAAAGTATTTTTTCATGTTCTTCTTCCTGACAGATGACAACAAATTCCAAATTTTCCAAACAAATGCTACAAGCAAAATTACACAGCAGGGACCTGGTATCTCTATGTGTACATGTGTTGCAAGTCATGTAAACACTGTTTACACTATACTGGATGTAGTGTATTTCTAGTTACTCTGTGTGTATTTCTATTTTAAAGGATCCTCTTTATATCTTTCTACAGCATTTTCAGTTTTATTTCCAGTAATGACAAAGAAAAGTCAAACATGCTTTTCCTTCTCCTTCTCCACTCTCCCCTCCTCTGCCTTCTATCCTCTATCCCATTTTACACTCTCGCTTTTCACCTCCATCTGCTTTTTTGTTTCTCTTACAGAAATCAGACTTCTCATCCTTCCCAGTCCTGCAGTGTCATAGGAGTGGGTTTTTTTCTCTCTTCACCATTAATGTGCATTATCATAGAGTCTGCCCTCCCAGGATTGGGCAAGTCAGCAAATTTACTCTTAGAAGAAAGGAGGGGGGTAAGTCAGGATTCAAGGGCGATTCATTATCATTGCCAGGGTGTGGCTGCCTACAGGACTGCAGTTCAGTAATGTGAATTTTGATTCTGGCTAGGCTGGAATGAGGAACTGGGAATTGTCAAGGGCATCTCCTAAGCAAGCCATTTTCCTGCCCACTCTCCAAATCCACTGCAAGCTGTCTCAGAAAATAAGCCCTTACATCAGCTGTGTGAGTCTGCATATATGTGTACAGAGAAATAAGAACGGAAAACAGGGTCTTGCCAATCAGCATTTTTAATTATCGTTAAAGTTATCTATAAACAAAAGCAACATTATTGCTAGAAAGATTGTGAGTGAAATACATGCAGCTACTACTGCTTTTACAACTGCTAGTGCTAACATAACTATGTTTTATTAATATACTGCAACACCTGATAGCACATTAGCAATAATTTCTTATGTTGAAAGCAAAAAAATGTTGGTGTGAGAAGTTTACATTGCTTCAGCAATTTCAGCGACATTCCAAGGTCTGTCTCAACATTGTTCTGTTTTACACATACAGTGCAGGTTAGCCATTTCTAATTGGAGAATTAAATGATATGACCTTTCAAAAGCACTACTTCTTCTCCAAATTCTAAAATAAGAAGCAAACGTTGCAAACTATTGTTGACAAAAGCTGAAATGTAACAACTCATTTGTAAAATAAGTAAATTAGTTCAAAATAATTATATTAAAAAATATATAATGCATTTCACTGTCTCAGATCCAGTGAACTATGAAACTGTTGTGTTATGACATGGATCTTATAAAAAAAACCCTGATGATTCTTGCTTTCATAAATTTCACTTTTCTGTGGCTACCCCAGGTTTGTTTTTATCGTTGAAAATGCACTTCAAAGTCCAACTTGTTTGTTTGGCAAATGCACGTCCAGTCAAAATTCCCACTGTTGATAGAGAAGATAAAGAAGAAGCTTTTCGATGGGAAGCATCCAGGACTGTCTTTTCCTAACCTTAGTACTTTGAGTTGCTCCAACGCAACCATCAAAACTTCACTCACACTTCAGTTGGCAGAAGCACAAATTGTTGGAAAGAAAGTTATTAACAGTGAACATTTTGTAGATGTGTTAACTATAATTTCCTCATAATTGCCTTCTAAAACATGATTCAGACAGCATGATATTATGTTATTACTTGTAAAACATACAGTATTAGCAAACACTGAGAATATCATTGTGTATAAAACTATATTAACGATACTAACGATAGACTTTTTATTTTCTTCTTGGTTTGTCTTATTTTGCCACAACACTGTTTTGTCTTCTTTTTTTTTTTCATTTGTCTTCTGCACCTTTTAGCATCCTGAATTCAACCATCAGCCCCACCTCTTGAGTACTTTTGTTATTGAGCAACCATACACAAAAACAAAAAATGCCCACTCTTTGACCAACAACCGGTGAGAGAGAGTGTATCTTGTCTAATAAAAGTGCAATAATTGGCCAATCATACTGCAAGCGGGGACTCTTCTTATAGTCTGCTGGAGAGAGTAGAAATGCTGGGGCCATCCAACAGCAGCTTTGTCAAGCAGAAGCACACACACACACAAACAGGCGCACAGAGGGTGAATGACTTGCAGAGAACTGATAACTAGTAATGATCAGCTCTAATAATAGTCTCATCATTAGACAGAGCAGTAGTAGCTTCAGGTGAAAGGTCAGCATTTGTGTGTGTGCGTTCATGTGTATGTGAGTGGAGAGAAAGAGAGAGAGAGTGGGCGTGGTAATTGCTAATCTGGAGTCCTGTATTTCATCACTGATTGTATTTCTGCCTATAGAGACACATGTGTTTGTTGGTAGGTAGACTTTGGAGGGTGCAGCCGTGTAAACCAGTTCTTTAACCGTTTCACAGAATCAAGGCTGACAGATATTACATGGCCAGTTAAAATGTGTTACACTATGGATGCAGAAAGTTTGCTGTTGGTGTGTGTTCAATGTGGTAATGTGTTTGTTTCATGCACACACACACGAGGATGCACATGCATAAAACAACATGCTGTTGGCAGTTGTACATGCCAACAAGGGTAAGGAAGAGTGTGACTGTATAGCAAACTGTTTAACAAGGTTTAAACTGAATAAAAACAAATCATTAACAACAACAACAACAATTAACTCTGTTCTTTTATCTTTAAATGGCTATCCCTTATTTCACAGGGATTTTAAAGCTATTTAAGCTAATGTTCTTTTATGACTCTTGAGATTGATTTTATCAAGTTTATTTTCAATTTATCAATTGATTGTTGGCCGTCTGGTTTTGTATATGTTGTTTTTGAAGGATGATTGTGTCACTGTCTGATTATGAATCTGTCAAATCTCTGTTGGAAAAGTGTAAAATGCAATCTTAATCTCATTGTGCCTACCTGATTAAAGCAAATATCAAAAATGAAATTAGCTTGGTGACACAAACAGATTGAAAAATACAATCACTGAAGAAAAGATCATTTTGACAACATATGCACCACTTTTATAGAGAAATGCAACAAATAAATAAAGCATACACAAAACATTAACACACTGACACACAAACTAAAGCTAATTTGATAAATGGTAAATTTATGATGATTTTCTAGCTTTACTCTCTAAAATAACATTATTGGCTCCTTTTACCACACTAAATCAAACATCCAGGTGTGTTTGAGCCATTATATAAAATACTTGCTTGTACCTAAAGCTAGAGTAAAAACAATTAATTAAAAAATTAATTAATTAATAGCAGTGTCCTTTTTGACTGGAATTACCTTGGACTGAGGAATATAGTTATTTGACAGTAATAGTGTACCTTTATAGCATTTACAAATGCTGGCTAACAGAAGTGTGAATGCTGAGTTACAGGCTACGATAGCATTGTGTCACTGCTGACTATAGATGTGCAAACATGTCTGTGGAATAATTTAACACTGAGTAGTCATAATGGCTTACTAAAGCTGTTTGTCAAAGATAAGAAAAGCTTAGGAGACAAATGCATATTTTTAAGACAGGAAGCAAAAAAAATAAAGCAAGGTGTACACCAGGAGCATCCCAGTAGGACTAACTTATTTCCAGTTGTATATCTATCTATATCTACCTAGTTGTATAGTTAAACAGATCTTAATTTTCTTGAATGTTGAATTATTCAGCCTGATTATGATCCTGCTTTTTTGTGAAACTGAACTGAAATAGACAGAGACACCATCTGGCTGCTTTCCATCTTTATGGAGGAGGTGGTGCTATAGGTCAACAGGTCATAGCTATGGGTCACGAGAAAGGCAGTTCAGTATCCACTCCCTCATGGTGCATTTGAGTGACCATTTGACCTCAAATTGCCAATAACCATCACATACCCCATTTACTAAACTAAATAACAAAAACACCTCTCTGTATAATGGCATACAGTTCAACAGCAGCAAAAAGCACAGAGTTGAAAATGATCATAAAGTTGAGCAACACCTTTTCAAACAGTTTCAATAAGAACTTAATGTAAGGAGGATTTATTAGGACTGTCGTAATACAACGTTGTAGACTGCATTATTTTTAGTTATGTGTACATAATAAATGCTGAGCTTGACATATTGACCAACATATATTTAACAATTTTTCTTTTAACATAACATTCATATCACCCTCAAAAATTCAATTTCAGTCAGTTTCTAGTAAAAAATTTAATTTTGTGAAGCATTAAATACATCATCTTAAGGACATTATCATTATATTGTATGTTGTAAATTCTGTGCAAAAGGCAATCTGAATACTTCTGTCTGAATACTTTCTGAAACCTATTGATTCAGCCTATTGTCTGTCCTTTTACCATGATGTTTTTTTTACATCCAAACATGGGTCACATCCCACATCCCCCACATCTGCTTGAAGCAGATACCAAAAGATTCTCCTGCAGCTTGAAATTTGAGGATCACATTGTTGCAGCCACTTCCTGTCATTTCAAGATTGTGATAGCAACTCATGCATGCAGTACGTATGAGTATGTGTGTGAGCTGTAACAGCATCCTCCAGCATGTGAGAACAACTCCCCTGGCCAGAGTGTGTTCCTGTTAAAACCCATCTGTGAATTCACACAACTTATTCACTGTGATCTGAGAGCAGACCTGCTGCTATTTCCCTCCCACTCCCCTCTCTGTCTCTGTCAATCTCTTAAAATATTCTGGGCGTCTCTGCCTCGCAAAGCAATTCACTTCAATCCGTTAGGCTTTCATTAGCGTTAATGTTGCATGAACAATGTTGATATTAGCAGCTGGCTGACACGGTTGTTTGAAGGTCGACAGAAACTGCAGTACTTTTACAGTGAAGCTTTTGAGCCAGTCTATACCTTCAATACTGATATTTTTATGAAAATAAAAGTTGATTTCAGGACAGTGGAAAGCACACCGTAAAAGAATAATAATAAAAAAATTTAAATAATTTAAAACTTGTGTGGTCAGGTGGATTCCTGTCAGAAGGCCTGTGCAATGTTGTAAAATATGTAAAAATATGTATGTAATTACAATATGTAATGTATGTCAATATGTAATTATATCAAACAACATCAACAGCATATGAATTATAACAAAGGTGAACACCCCCTTACTACTTTTCTGTTCTGTACACATTTCACTTGCTGGCAGTGAAACCTATTATATCTGTTGGTTGGCCAGTCTTTCCATATTTTTCTACTTAACCTATTAACCAGATTCTACACAAATGTATTTGAATTAAAAACATATTTGAATTAATTCATTTAATTAATTCCTAAAGATCTTAGTGACCTTCTATCTAGCGTTTACTTTTTGACTAGTACTTTTACTGTACCACCACAATCAGGATGATGTTTTCACCTGGACACAGGACAAGAACCTTAATGTGCAGATTGTTTATAACTTCACATTGCTACTCCCAGAGGACAGACCATTAACACTTCATGAACTTTTCCAACAGATCAAAGATTAGAACAAGAGTCTAGTCATGCACAAACGGTATCCTCCTCTAATCAAGGTTTTTACTAATTGATTAGTTTTATGCGAGGCACGTAAGGGTGCGTACCACAAAATCATCTCTTCTCCAGAGTCTTTATTTCCTTTCCTAATATAGACTGCAACCCTTCTATAACTAACTAAATACCTGCTGGACACTGTGTACCAAAACACAAAAACCTAAAGTTATTGATGAAGATTGAAGATAATACAGAAGACATCTGTTGTACTGATCTTCTGTGAGTTGATTTGTGTCCACCCTGGTTTACTTCATGGCAAATTATGCACTTATTTCCTGAAAGTTTACCCAATTCTGTTTACTGTGGCTTTATTTCCCCTTGTAGTGATGCAAAGTGATACATTAAAGATCAAATGAGAGATCAAAGATGCTAAAGTCTCAACAGAAATCTCTAAATGATTCACATAAAGTAGCTGGCATGACTTCCTGTCCTAGTTTAGAGAAAATCCATCAGAACATCCTCATATCCAAAAATAGATTTCTAATTGAATAAGAAAGTGGCGAGACTGCTTCTAAAGACAATTATCTTCACATGACAGAGACTAATTCAACTTGCAGTTTTCGTTTCAGTGTCCAGCGTACTCTGCCGACACACTGGTCACTTTGGTTTTCAAATAACTGTTTATTAATTAATTAAATTCTGTTGTTCTTTTGTCTTTGAATAAAATTTAAAAGAATAATAAAGATTATTGGGCCATATAGGCTTTTGGAAGCTTCAGTAAAAATGCTTTATGTATTTGAAAAATCTTTTTGAAACTCATTTTGAAAACGTTTCTCTCAGGTGAAACAACATCATTTTCCTCTAGCTATGCAACTGATGTTCGGTCCAAATCTTTCATTCTTTGCTTATAACATTATAATGTATAATTGAAGCTGATAGTCTATGGATGTGTATTGATTTGATAAATAAAACAGCACCTGAAGGATCACTTTAACATTTAACATAAGTGTTGAGTGCAAGTCGTCTCCTCAGAGTTATTCCTGAACCTGTGCGACCTCCACTAACACACACACAAACACACACACACACAAACACACACCTCAGGGAGCCACTTACATAACCAGTACGGAGATGAGGAGAGGGAGGTGGAGGGAAGGGAAAAGAAAAAGTTGAATGAAATTTTTATTTTTTTTAAAAATACAACAGATTGCATGTAAGAAATTCTACTATGAAGGTACCTACTGTGAAGGTATAATTTCTGTGCTTTAAAATATGAATAAAAGCTTATTTTTCAAATTAAAAACATCTGGGGTTTATGTGGGTTGCTTATGTATTTGCTGCAGTTCACCTTGTTCAGTTATCTTTTCCACTAAAACAGGAACGCTGTATGAGTCATACAGATACGAATATTTGTCAGGACGGATATTAAATGCATATGTGTATTATACATCTGAGATTTAAATTATGCATCTGTATCTCCATATCATGATGTTAAAATGATATTTCTGTCTAATGACTGACTCCATTAAAAAATCTTGTATTTCTTTACTTCTGCTTGACGAAAACTGACGCTGTATTTGTATTATATCAATCTTGTAAAGTGAATCAATTTAAATTCTGATCTTTTACAAACATAATTGTCATTTTAATAGGCTACCGGTATTGTATACTGTTATGTGAAGGGTAGAGGAGTGTGCAATTTTTTTGACTGCAAAGTCAACTCTTTCGCTGCATGTCCTTGCATTTTGCCCGCCACGCACACAATGGTGCAGAAGGCACTTTTCATCAAAATGCCTTGACTAAATTTAGTAATGTGTGACTAATGCTGCACCGTCACACATTTCAGGGACAGGTTAGAAATGCTAATAGTTGAGTGAAGAAAACCCATACTTTCCACTGTAAAGACATGACGATAGCTCAGATTCTGATCTACAAGACCAGGTTACTTGTCATGCTCACATTTTACCTTTTACAAGGCTAATGAATCTCTTCATGTAAAAAAATTTTTTCTCCCCATCACCTCTTTTTCCTTTTATCCTACACATCTCCACACTGCTCCATCCTCCATTTTCCTCCCTGCTTCGCCACATTAATCTCTCATTAGCAGCCCCCTCCCCCTCTTTCTCTCCATCCTTTTTGTCCTAACACCAGCCATTCCACACACACACAGACACACACATATTGCCAAAAGGCCTGTATATTTTTGCTCATGCTTCAGAAAAATAGTCACATAAATGACGGGCATAGGCAGCCATTTAAGAGCTGCAGTACAGAGCAGAAGAGTCCCTCTGAATGGAGCCCATGGAGGGAGAGATAATAGATTTAAATAGGGCTAACATGCTGCACAGCCAGATTAGTTGCGTGCATGTCGCCAGACACACACAGACATGCTTAAAACACAAGTGGGACAGCTTTTTCATACTCAAGGACAGACAAGACAGGCATGTGTTCATGTGTGAGCAGCAGAGAAAATGTTGAGTCTCTTATACAGCATGAGTGCATAGGAGCACAAGCTGCTTGCTATCTGGATCTGGAGTGAGTCAGAGCGCCAGGCTGAATATAAATGACTCAATGCAGATTAAGATGTCACTGTTTCAATGAAGTCAAAGGCAGGGGCAGCGTGTAGGAGGTCAAATTAACCTCTTCAACACCCACAGTCCCTACAAACCTTTGTCTGACTGCTTGGTTAGAAGGTTACCATGAAATGCACAACAAGCACCAGCTGGATGAATGAACTGCAGATGAAAAGGTAGCACACACCACTGACAAGTCTGCAGCTGCTCAGAGGGATATTGATTAGTTTTCATTTTACCTTCTAGCTACATGATAGTGGTTAGAGTCTACCTAAACCTTCATTTAATTTGGACTTGATTATGAAAGCATGGAGATCTAATACTCTCTTTCACCCCCAGTTGTGTTCCTTGGTAACAGCTCTTTCTAAACCCTTTTCTTTCTTCAATTGCTCAGATATTTTTTCAATTTCTATTTTCAATTCCCTAATCATTCTGCTGCTTACTACATCAAAAATGCTCGTCTTTGCTCCACAGTTCGCACAAGTCTTTATTCAAATCATCTCTACACTGTCTCTCCAAACTTGTGGAAGTAACACACAGTTTTTGGTTGATTCTCTCATTTGTCAATACATTTAAGTAATGTTAAAGAAACATGCCAAAAGTCATCTACATCCACAGAAGGTTTTTGGCCCAAATAACCCTTGAATATGCAGCATTATTTAAGTTTGCCTTATCATTTGCACTTTGGAAAATGCAGCCAAGATCAATTAATAGTCAATAGTTAATTAATAGTTATAATAACAGAAGAAATTACCAAGATCTCTGAATACTTCGACATCAATAGAAATGGGTCCACATTTGACACCAAAGACAATCAAGAGAAGAGAGAAGAGAGTGTGCTCAGGTGTTATCTACACTTACTAAATGAAAAGTGTCCCTTTAAGTAAAAATCAGTGGGTGGAGTTTCCACTGCAGTCTGAACCTGTCACCATGAAAGAAGTCTCCTTTTAACTATTCCCTTCACCATACACCTCACTTTCATTACAGGTCAGTGTGGAGAATCTAATCTTAGAGAATTAGACTGTAAAGTATTCAGTCTCCTCAGTGAGGTATCTTGCTCAAGAGTCTGCTGTTTTGTACTAAAGATAGATGGGATATCCCAAGTGCTTAAGCATCACACTAGTACCATGGTTACAGTGCCTAGGGTTTGTGCCTGTTTTCTTTAAAGACGTTTCACTGGCGATGTTGGTAACACCCCACTTGTACAAAGCCTGCTGCCAGAAACACCTGGGTGTTCTCACTGACTTTCATTCTGAATTGGTTGAGAAGTCATTCAAGTTCAAGGACTCACAGACTCTAACAGAGTCACTGTGACTGTCCTGAACTTCAGCACATCAACAGCGGTGGCACCTTGACAGCAAGGCAGAGATCCATGAAATCATCGTCATGCTGGCTCAGTGTTTCACAATAAACCACGCAGTCTGTTTCTTGGCATTTTACTTCCAGCCTTTCCACACATGTGAGAGAAAGGAATTTTCTGCCTTAATACCAGTTAAAGAAAAAAAAAACCCAGACAGTCTTAAATCTGCATCCAGTATGCATGACTCAGCTGCTGTGCTCTGTATAAAAACACCTATTTAACATTTTACATTTTAGTCTGAAATGTTTATGTAATCGATGCAACAATTGTAGATGACACAAAGCAATATAAGACATTTCACTCCCCACAAACAAATCTCCTCCAGGCCGGTCTGTAACAACTGTGTCAGTGTTTTTGACCTGATGAACTCTTTTAAAACAACACAACGCTTCCCCAAACTTTCACAAAATGTGATGATCTGTGTCTGAGACATTGTTTGAAGAGAACAATTAAGATAATAAATAAAGGTGAAGTTTAGGATAAGACAATTGAACTTTTCTGAAAACCTGAGCAAAATATCTGACATATTAAGAGTAAAACATGATATTCAAATATCTAGTTAATGTCCTATAATTAAATGTGTTATGGCATTTGTAAATCTTGGAATATTTCTTTTGTAAAAGACAAACAATCCTCAAAAGTCAATTTGTTAGCAGAAGCTCAGTTTTCCTGCACAGAGCTGAGAACCAAAAATACATTCTCAGCCTGTGGGGAACACTGAACACACCACTGCTGCAACACAGACACTAACAAATGTCTTTACCATTGTCTCATTTGTTAATGGTAATTATACAGAGGTGTCATAATTAACTTGATAATAATATATTATTTTGCTGTGCAAACTACCAACAGTAACATTTGAAAGTTGTGACAGAACTAAGAAGATAAATGTTCACGAATAGCTTTACATCTAATATTGAGGCTATACTGTATCAAACACATGTAGCAGAATTTGTCAGAGGGTCTGGGCCAACAGAACGATTATCAATAACAATGGAAACATACAACACCATTTGTCTCCATCTTCCCAACAATTAGCTCCATCAGCCTCCTTGACAGCAGCACGCCGAGCAGCTGAATGGCCTAATCTCTCTTCACAAATTAGCTCCGTCTCTCATCTCCCCTTCTTAAATATGTGCTATGCCCTTAAACGTCACATGGAAACACTGTCTATTCATAACCATTATCTCAGGGCCTTTGATAATAGAGGAAAAAAAGAAAAGAATAAAGACAGTCGGAAATGTAAAACGGGGGCGATGTGGTTCGATCTCAGATTCCCCGCTGGCCCTGAGCTATCAAAGCCTTTGATTGGCTCATGTAATTCTGCTCTGATTTGGCTTGGCAAATCAATGGGCTGCAGACTCACTTCCTGTGACTCTGAAGCCATTAGACTGGGAGTGAAAAATCCCATAGTTCCTTCTGTTCCTAGAAACATCCAGTTTAAACCGAATCTTACTTCTGCTACAGGACAACTACTGCTCTCTTCTTATTGCATCGGTCATTGAGAGCTATTTTAACAGCTGTTTCCAGTGTTACTACCCCATTTCGGTGTCTATATTGACTTGATGACAATGTGGCTGTTTTAAAGACGTGTAATCATACACGTATTTATGCATATTTAAGCACTTTGAAAATAAGACAACATTAATATTTATGCTTTTTCATCACAGTTAACTTTAAATATGCCACAACTGTCAGCTGTATATTTATGTATGCATATATATGTAGATATCACCCTGCAATTAAATAAACTGCTCATCTTATATTCTATTCTTGGGCTCAAAACCTACTTTTCCATTTTTCCCTGCATTATTCTGCTACTGGCACAAATCATATGCGAATAAAAATCAATACAGCTTCATTCAATGTAATTTAATCTTAAAGGTCATTAGTAGGCAAAACCTTACAGATACATCAGTTTAAGATATAAAAGCATTTGAGCTGAATACTTACATTTACATTGTTTCAAGGTTTCCAATCATCCCACTGGAGAAATAATCTACTGTATAATGTTGCTGAAAGATAAAATATACTTTTTTGCAGTAATGGTTCAGCCATATACAATGTCACATGAGATGTTATTTAAATTAATGTAATGCAGCTTGAAGGAAAGAAGGAAGTTCTGCAATACTGAAAATATAATGTACAGTATATGCAGTACTGCGAGTAAAGAGAGCAAAGGGGTCACGGGAGGAGAGATGTGACGCAAAGATTCTGTGTGACGTCAAACAGCCAGGTGCGTAAAAATTTGCACTCCTTCTTGGAGCCATAATTCAGTAAAATGTGAAGACACAGAAAGATTATTTATCTCCAAATGGTTACGAAAGATTAAAATACACACATCAAGACTTCAAAATACTTACTCTCCTAGTCTGCTCACAGAATGAGAACCTTTCTGAAATCTGTCTCTGGTTTCTCTTTACACACACACACACACACACACACACACACACACAAACACCCCCTCAATTACCAAACAAACATAACAGCTCTTCATTCTTTGCTTAATTTAGCCATTGATTTTTCTAACACCAGATCACACCATAGATAGCAGAAGACATCAGGCTGCAGTGTTTTATGGTCTTTCCAGGACCCCCACCCCCTGCACACGCAGGCACACACACTCAGTGAAACAGTGAAAAAGAAAGAAAGAAAGAAGAGGGGTCATCACTTAAAAAAAATAAATAAATCACCCTGCCACTACTGGGAGATCTATCCACAGCAGTGTGTGAGTCGTCTGTGTGTTTAGGTAAGTGTGTGTGCAGCTGCCGTCCCCTTCAGCATGTGTAGCTTTGTTCAGATCAGATGTGAACAAGCAGACACATCTGTAATGCCACATCACCCACACACACACACACATTCAGGCTAAATACACACAGACACAATCTAAGTATGTGTCACCACCATTATTACATCTACTAACACATATTCCAGTTGTACTTAGAGTACAGTACTTATAATGTTTTTCATCATATTAGAGGAAGGACAGAATGTGCAAATTCTTCCATGCACAGAAACTCTTTGTGCATAGCTGAAACAGGAAGTCAGTCTGTAGTGTTTGTTTACAACCTGATTATCTGAATACCTGTATTTCCAGATGACAGCAGAAATATATTATATTTTAGTATTTTGGGAAAACTAACAACTAAACAAACAAAAAAACAACAACACTTAAGCACTTTCTTCCTAAGGACAAAAGAAGATTGATACTTATCTCCTAGTATCTTATTGTTTCACCTATAAACAAAGATAAATACTACTACATCCTTCATATTACAAATCAAGTATTCTTTTATCTTAATGTGAATGTCTGAATGGTGTTATCTCTGATTGGGAATGATGGATACATTACAATGTCAGTTACAGTAAATGGTTGTAATGCAAATCACGCTGCACACTTGGCTGTACAGGAAGCGTCTTTTGCTTCACTGTAATAAAACCCAAACAAATGCACCAGCATAACACAAAGACATGGCTGACTTACAGGCATTGGTGACTGCGAAGCTGTTGGCTGTCTCAATGTTGTCCACATGAGGCACCAGGTTGAACGGGGCTTCTGAGGCATTTGGGCTGGTGTTGTGCAGGAAGATTGCCAAACGAAAGGCTGTGTACTCCTGATCAGTGTTTCTGATGAACAGACCGCCTAAACAGAAAGGGGAGAATCACAAGTCTGATGAGGAGCATGTGGAAACAAGCAGCCAGAGAAGAATCCACTCTCTCTCCTGCTCATGTTTAATCTTACAGTACTACAGGCAGTTCAGTTATTGCTGACTTGCACAGAGACATGAAGCAAGTGGAAGAAAACCATCTCACCATCACCTGCAAATGCTCAGTTGTTTAAATACAAGACAAGAGTCAATAGGCTATAAAACAATGATTTATGGAGAATGAAAGGTTTTTGTTCAGACACGTACATATAAACTGACATTAGCGTTGGATATTCATTGCCAATGTGGGGAAAAACACTTGTTGAGTATAATGATCTATCTTTACACTATACTAGAATATAATACTGGTGAGAATGAAACTTATAACAATGGTACTATATGTGGGGGAGGATTTCAGACACAAAACCACAGTCAAATTTAACTCTTTCTACCCTGCTGAGGACCACTTGAAACGTCCTCAAGGATTCTGATTCGACCATTATGAGCAAAAGTCCTCCAAATCAAGGTGAAAATAGAACATTTGTATGTTATGTATGTTGTACTGTATGTCATGAGCACATTACATTTCTTGAAAACTGAAGACTGTAACATACAGTCAAAGTAAAAACAAAAAGATGCTGCTTACATTTATGTTTGATCACAGAAATTGGGTCCAAATGTTGTACTGTTACTGAACCCATATTGTCAAGCTAGATGAAGTGACAGAGCAAGGACAGTTGATCACAGTCACTCTTTCGAAGGTTACAGACAAAAGAATTAGAGAAATGTGGTTTGGATTTAAAGAAAAATGCTGAGTTAAGGTTTTCTCAGATGAGCTCATAAAACCAATCCCATATTTCTTGTCAGGACAACCTCAATATGGGGTTTTAAAAGCACTTCCCAAAACTTTATTAGGCTTTCACAGACTGCTTTAGTAGTTATGGTCAGGGAGGAATCTCTATCATGCTAGAGGTGGACACAACTGACTGGACAATTTATGAAATGTAATAAAGGGCCAGTATTGTTCAAGTAAATCACATTACCAATATGACAACTGAGCCCTATCGTTTCAATATAGAAACTCATAGGTCTTTAAGCACCACTACAGGGTAGAATCTATTTAACATGTACATCACATCTGTTTCAAATATTATGCAAGGATAAAGAGATGTATCCACACAGATTTTCATTCAGGGTTTAGCACAAGAGCAGCTCCAGTATCAAACATCGTCCACTGACTTTGCTCTGGCTTCCTTTTTCTTGCTTTTGCATCACAGTCTTGTCTATATACAAATGTCTTGACTAAGCCGTTCATGGCTGTGCAAATGCCAGTGGTATTTAAGGTTAGAAGCAATTTGTTTCACATTTCAAAATCTAACTTAAGGCAATATTTCTTAGGACGAGACTGTTTAAATGTCATTTTAAGCAAAATGCCAGTGTGTTATTTTTTTGTGGCATAAAGGCAAATTTTAGAATAATTTACCTCTTTATGAAGTCCAGTCATGTGAATCCCATGCATGACTCTAGTAAAGATGTAGGTGTTTAGATCTTTATATAATTTTTAGTGTGATGGTTTCATGTCACATTGACTCATACTAAAATGCTCAGATGAGGTGTTAATTCCTGATGTTAAAAAACCGTGAACATTTTGTACATCTTGGCTCCTAATCAGCAGGAATGCTCTTTATACATTTCAAATTTGACAGCTTCACTGCTGATTACAAAATGATAAAAGCTTTTACCTAAATGCCACTAATAAAAGAATATATAAATAATAATAATAATGAAATAATGCCACAAATGCCATGCCTTGTGGCTCCCTAGAGCTTGCTTGTTTTTGACCCTAATTCCACCTGGTGTAACATTTCCAGCATTTGCATTAACATCTGTAAATGTGTCTGAAGTGTCTCAATTCATTGTCTCAATTCTTCTTGTATTGTTAACAGATTCTAATATGCAAGTTTGATAGGCGGAGCTGCTGAATTTGTCAATAAATAGGGATCGCCAAGATGTGCAAGGTAAGTATCACATGACAGCTTGAAAGAGAAGTTTGTATAAGTGGACTAAATTTCAGTATCCTCGCTAACTAGTCTATTACCTTTATGTAACAAAAGGATTAGAATCAGTAGGGAATCTTGGTAGCACTAGCTTAGCTACCCTCAAAGATATGTGACCCTTGTCTTGAATATCACGTTAGTCCCTTGAGAATCAGTGGAAGTGATGTTGCTTTCCTTTGATGTGAATGAAGTTGTTCAAATGTGGTAACACTGTAGAACATTTATCCTTTTGTCATATTTCACCATGTGTATTGATAACTGTCATTTAGATGTTTAAGACGCAACAATAATTTTAAGCAGAACACTTTAAAATGTGGTCTGGTCAGTTTTTATTGCAATGCATTCTGCATGCATTTACACATGCATTTGTCATGTATCCAAATAGCACTGTGTACCCAGAAACAGATCACATAGAAATGGAGTCTGAGTATGTGGTGATGGAACTGGTTTCACAAGATCAGAGAATGTATCAACACCAGTTTAACCTCGATGAATAACCTCTGAAGAGGCACAGCCTTAGGAGAGTTTACACACACACACACACACACACACACACACACTACTAATATGATGCTAGGATCTCGTTCAGAAGTGCCGAAAGGTTCTTGACCCCTCAGAGAGAACATGTGACAGAACATTTTAATGTTGTTTGGAATCTTAATTTTTTTAATGCTGGTTTACTTTAAGATGCTTTGAGAACAGAGAATCTTGGGTATTCTAACGATTAAGGAATATTCCTGCTTTTTTTGTTGATTTTAGATTTGATGAATTGACGTCTCGTTAAGGAAACCCTCCATCCAGTGCATGCAGACTGCAGCCCTATCATGGCCAATATGGAAATAAGACAGTACAGCAAATTTATAAAAAAAAAAATCATCCATACATGTAACGCCGTTCTTACAAATTGATCAGTGGATGTTGTGGAGCAGTTTTGGTGCACTTGTTCAGGGGACACATGTATGTGTACAGAACAAATTCCGCACTGCTAATAAGTGTTGATTTTTCAGTGACAATTATGTGGATGAGATGAGAGTTGACTATAGAGATGGCTGACCTTTCTATCTGAAGGAGGAAACAGTGGCAGAATGTGGATTTTTACACTTCTAGAGGTCTCTTACAAAGCCAAGAAAGGAAATAAGAAAGAAGATCCAAGTAGTACATGAACAATGTCTGACATCACTGGCATAAATGTTGTTATAGCTGAGCAGTGAGAAGTGGTCACAAGATTTAAAATAATGAGGACACAGCTGAAAATTACGTTTGCTTAAATCAGCAACAAGATTGAACGTTTGACATGATGGCACAGCAGTTCTACAAATGTGGCTTTAAACCCCCACCCAGCTGAAGTGTCCTCAGTTACAGGGGTGCTGTTCTGTAACAAACTCTGACCTCTGACCTCCCTGTAGGGGCTAGGGATTTGAATGTTTACGTTGATATAAAATGACAAGGAGAATCATTTGAACAGCTAGTCATTTTTCATCAGCCCGACTGATTCTGATGTGCCTCAACTCCGCTACAAGCAGGGGTGCAGTGGAGGGTGAACCTACAAAAGAAAGTCAGTTTGAAATGTTTCATTCTAGAAATATGGAGCTGACACCTTCTTCAAGATGAAAAAAAGCAACTCATGTGTAAGATTACCTGGTTTTTACAGGACAAAACGTGAATGAGTGCTTTTCTGACAACTGATTATTTGGGAGGGTTGTGATGATCAGCAGCTGGAGGTCACAGTTTGCCCTTCTTTTCATTCCCTGCCTCTAAATCATCTGAGTCGATGTGCCTGCTACAGCAGTGAAATGAAAACCATGAATCCATCACCGTTAATTCCTCCCGTGACGCACGCTGTTAAGTTTTTAAATGGAAACATGGAGATGTTTAAGAAAAGAAAAGTGTAACTGGTTGAAACAGTAGAGCTGTACGGCCTATGGGAGCGTGGTATGGGTTTAATGCAGGACCTGGGTCTGCGAGAGTGTTAACAACAGTCAATGCACAGGCAGGGAATACAGACACACACTCTCTCTCTCTCTCTCTCTCACACACACACACACACACACACACACACACTTTGCTGCTCTGATCTGCTGCAGTGGCGGTGTGCACTCACTAGCCTTCAGATACAAAGCGCATTATATATGTGTTAACATGCACAACATCAACAGAGGAAAGAATCCTGTTTGCATGTGATATTTCAGAGAAGAACATTTTTTTGAAGAAATCAACAATTTCCACTTTGAGTAGCGCTGAGATGATAAATGACAGGACAGTGGCAGCAGCAGACAGGACGTCCACACATCCATTCACATGAATCATTTTCTGCTAAGAATTAACATTAAGACTCGCACACTTACCGATCTGAACACTGCTTGGGAAAGCACCCATTGTCAGTCCCCAAAAGCCAGAGAATATCAACAGAAACCAGTCGCGAGAAGAAATCCTCATTTTGTTTCGGTTATAAACTGATGAGAGACATCGAGCAGGTTTAATTAACACCCACGGGGCAAAAGCAACATCACAGGGTAAAAAATATACACACATAAAAAACTGAATTCCCGTTAAATATCCATGTCTGCTTTGGATGGGTTTTTTTTTCTTGGATATCCCCCCGCAGTGCCACTCGCTTGTACCGTCAAACTGCGTCCGTCCCTCGCTGGAGATTTTGCGCACAACACCACCAAGATGAGGGGGGGCATCAGCCAGCGGCGGCCAGTGCGTCTGGATGCGGCTCAACTCACATCACAGCAAGAACACACATGCGCCTTTTACTCGACCGGGGCAGGCAGGAGGGGCTCAGTCAGTCCGCTCAGCACCGAGCGGCGGAAAAAGTCCCTGCTGATCATTTAACGCCAAAACTTCCAGAAATGCTGATACGAAAATATACAATATCAGAGATTTATTTATCCAACGTGACAGATTATTACACATCGTCCTGTAGAAAAAAAAAATGTTCATACGCCGTGTCCTCACATCATTCTGCATGCAGCCTGTAAGGTGAAATTTAATTGCTTCAATTAACAGTATTATAGGAGCAATGTATAAATAAATGTATAATGTGTGGTTTGTTTTCTTCTGCTTTATCAGACATCCTTTCTTTTCCAGAATTAAAATGACCTCACATTTGGTTATTTTGTCTCATTTATATTTTTCACTATGACAGGGTACCTTCTGTTCCACTTAAATGTAAATTAACCGCTACCACGGTAAATAAATATAAATACATAGATTAAACTGATTTATAGCAAATTTTCACTGTTGTCTAAATAATACACAAAAAAGTTTTGATACAGTTCTCTAAAATCCTCTGGGTGGCTCCAACAATAGCAGCAGCAATTTTATTGGCATAAAGAGGTTAACAAGTTTCTACACCAAAAATGGTTTGTACAGTGCGAAATATTCTATTAACACCTACACAAAGAGGCAATAATGCGTTATCAGCAAATGTAAAACCACCCGAAGGAGAGGTGTGTCCAGCTGCAGCTCCTCTAATGACCACTAGATGGCGACTCCAAGAAAACTACAAGAATTTACTATAAGTTAAATTATACTCTGTTTTACAAGTAACAGGTAAACAACTGTATATGAAAAAGGCTAATTATTAGGATTACCAGTTTGTTTAAATAAATGTCAGCTAGCAGATGCAGAAAAATGTGTTGCCCACAGATATAACATGATGCCAGCATATGCATAGTCAATCATGTGAGAGCTGATGATCTGGCTTTAATTTAAATGTAAAAGATAAGAGCACACATAACACCACCATATTGCTGCATTAGCCAACCAAACCTCTGAGCTGCAAACTGAGATTCAAGGAGCCAAGTTAGTTTGATGTGTATCGACATACAGCTTTAGTTTACTAGCTAAGATAATTTTAGCCAGGATTCTACACTGCTGATGTGAACTAACTACACTAAATCATGAGCACTTCTTTAGCATATTTTATGATTTAGCATGTTTTTGGTATGTGCTATCACACTGTAATTCTAACAAGTGGATAGAAAATGACAGAGATGTCAAAAGTACACACACTCAATACTCAAGTAAAGAGTACTTGCTTAATAATACTCCACTACAACTAAAAGTACTAATTATTCTTTACTCAACTTGAAGTACAAAATACATGACCTAACATTACATGCTAAGTACAAACACTAAGCAATCAAAGTAGTTTAAACAGTATTAAATTTGATGCCATCTGTAAGATAAATATACAAGTCTAGTCTTTGTAGTATTTAATAAAAACAATAAGGGACTAGGATCTGTGTTACTGCTGTATAGAGAGCGTGTGGAACAAAAACAACAACTGACAAAGCTGGAGCTGATTCTTACAGACAGTTACTTAATCCACAATAATTGCTCAAAATGTTTTTTTTTTCATTTTTAAATAACTAAGAATCTACATTTGTAAAAAGTAATCATTAACTAAAGTTGTAAAATACATAGTGAAATTAGTGATTAAAAATAACATAATTACAAAAATCCCCTGTGAACTGTAGTGAATAGTGAAGGCAAATGCAACATGAAAATGAAGTAATCCAGTTAATACTTAAGTACTTGAGTAAACATATTTACTTACCACCTCATGATGGTCTCGCCAGCGTTGTGATGACACTATTGAAACTCAGAAAGCACCATCAGCATATTTTCCCTTTCAGCTGATGGTTTGCTGAACCTAAGTTTTCTTTATTTTTGACAAAATACTGGAACATTTTACTTCACTTACTTTGTTTTCTCTTGTCATACATGACAGTAATTCAGTTTTTCTCAATTTTTCAGTATTGCACAGACAAAACAAGACATACTAAGACATAATGTTGAGCTGTGGAAAATTGATTAACTGAGAAATTAATTGGCAGACTAATGGCTAGAACAATAATCATTAGCTATGTCACTGGTTTCCAAGGTTAAGAATGAACTTACTCAGGTTATTTTATGTATCCTATTATATTTGTGTCTGCAAAGGTCTGGTTTCCTCACAGAGCTCAATAAAGATTCATTTATTTACACCCTTTGAGAAAATGCTGCTGAGGCTTTGAGAAACTGATTTGATTCTACTCATCAGTCTGTCAATACTTTATGAGAAAGTCATTATTAATGTAATTCTGTAGTACATATTCCATATAAAAAAAAAATCTCTTGTTATTATTATCACCACACAGTGGTTTAAGCTTAGTTTTTTTTCAGCTTTGCCACTAGAAAGCAGAAAATGGTCTCTCACTGAGTAACGAATCTGCAAAAGCAGTAGTCCTCCATGGACTGTTAGGCAGATCACTTGCATCCTAATTGCAGTTCATGGAATTTGCATCATATGTACATCTCTTTGAAAATATTTGCTTTGGTAGCACTTAAAGATAATGAGCAAAAAGTGCAAAGTTGTTTGTCTCCCAGTTTGAGGTTGTACCAGATGAAATATTCAGTCAGTTTTTCTCCAGTAGATATCAAACATTAGCATAGACTCTTCAAATTTCTGGTTTTAATTGCTGTAAGGCCGACAGAATACAAAACTGATTAAATCAGACATCTTTTTAGGACAAATGAATCAAGAAGCAACGGGCTACTCTTTTCTGGTTTCTGGTTGTGTGTTAAATATGACAAACAACTGTAGTTATCTGCAAGTGTAAAACTGATTCTTTGTATTAAAATTTTGTTTCTATAATAAAACAAATGCAACCAATTCATCTTTCATTCCAGCAAGTTAAGAACAACATAAATATTTATATATTTATATTACAGGACATTACATTTATTTTATTTATTAATACTAGGACACAATGCCCTGTTTACAGTTAAAAATTAAGTAATAAATCAAAAGGAGGGACAACAATTGATTCATGAATGATTTTCAAAAGATTTTAAAGTTAAAAAGAGATGTTAGTGTTTCCACACATAAGCAATTTCATGTCTCTGAGGTAAGTACCAAACTGAAGTCACATCTTTACAGCTCACTACAATTGTATACAATTTGTATTGACATGTAAGATTCAGGAGGAGTCATTTACTCCAGTATTTCTCCTTCTAGCAGCTTTGTGAGTGAGTCTGGCAGCAGCACTGGATGGACAGTATTTAAACACTAACTGAGCATGCTTTTTGTTTTGGTTTTGTTTTGTTTTGTTTAGAAAGGTTGTACCTGCACACAAGGGGCGGCTGTGGCTCAGGAGGTAGAGCAGTCGTCTCGGTGGTTCGATTCCCGGTTCCTTCAGTCATATGTCGAAGTGTCCTTGGGCAAGACACTGAACCCCAAGTTGCCCCTGGTGTGTCAGGTCAGCTGCATAGCAGCTCTGCCATTAGTGTGTGAGTGTGTGTGAATGGGTGAATGAGAAGCAGTGTAAAGTGCTTTGAGTACCAATAGGTAGAAAAGTGCTACATAAGTGCAGACCATTTACCATAAGTAGAGGAACTCCTGCATACCAGTTATGTTTTCAGTGTTTGTATCTTATCAAGATTTAGACCACACTTCCCATAATAAACTTTGTTTTGTCTCGTTATCAGCTATTGTTGCTATTAGTTCTGATGCATTTGTTTTGACAGAAAAAAAAACCAAATGGAAATTCTGTTTCTGTACAACTTTCTGTTCCACTGCCTGTGACTACCTGCAAAGGAACAAAAGCGTCCAATCTCATTTATGCAAAGCAATGTCAAAATCTAATAAAAAATGTGATGCATAGTGAATGGAAAAAATAAAAAAACATTGTATTAAATGTGCTCCCCTGCAAAAAGAAGTCTTTCGGGTACAAGTTAGACAATGTAAATCTTTTCATGTTGTATATTTTGTCCAACTGTAAGAGCTCTCTGTGCTAGCTTGTGACAACGAAAGGCACCACTACCATGCAGGTTGTGAAACCGAGGACATGATCAAGAACAAGTTATATTCATGTTGACAAAACAGAATCTTCTAAAAAATTAAGTCCTTTTAGACTTCAATTAAACTGAACACCCTGTCTGATTCTTTCAGTTGCCAGATTTATAGTATGATAGTACAGAAAGGTAATGAAGTGGTCACTGCAGATATTTTGAAGGTCTGCACTGATTAAAGAGCATAAATAAAAATTAATTTATCAAAAAATACAAGCTGACGTGATCTCTAAAAATGTTTACCTATCCTAAGTGAAGTTTAAGTTTTTACATGATAAATTTTAATGGTGTATGGTGACTGACAAGCATTAAAAAATTACATGTGCACACAAAGGCTTGGTTTGATAAATAGTGGGCACTGATATGACTCTGTCATGTTCACACTGAGCAACGATAAAACACCATAGAGGGAAACAACAAGTATCTATTTTCATAACTATTTTCAACTATATCTTTCTACACATTCATTAAAGATTATATTGTGACAAATGCCTCATCATCAAAAACACATGACTATGTTTCTAAATACGCATAACTATTATCCATTTCTAGCATTACACTGTATATCACACATTAATGTGCTATTATTAATTTATTGTGGTGCAGTTTTTCTAGCACAATGCATCATCATATAGATGAGACATCAGCATGATGTATGTTGGGTGTTTGCGTCAGTCTTACAGCAGGGCAGTGCTTTAAATTCAGTTCATTGTGTTTTTTTTATTCCCTTCAACAATGTTGAACCTCAAACTTCAGTGCTTTAGTGGTGAGACATCATTCTCAGTGTGACACATCAAGAGATGTTGGTGTTTGCAGAGGTTCTGCTAACATGCAACATTTTCATGTTTTTCCTACTTTATAATATTTTGTATTTATTGCACAAATTTAACCAGTGCTAGCAGACCAGTGAAACACTATTTGAAGCTATAAGCTTTTTGATAACCACTGGTGAAAAATATTATGATTTTTGTCTGTCAGAAACAAAGGAGGAAGTAGTGTAACACTGGTAAAGAGCCATGAAGCCATCCAAGGTAAGAGGTAGATGGATGTGTCAACAAGATGTCAGAGTTTGATGCTGGACATTGATGTTTGTTTTTTTCCTGATATGCAGTGTGTGAATTTCAGGGCCTTATACTCACAGCAGTGTCTTGAAATATGTCAAATCTATATAATTTGCTACAGTACCCCAACCAGGTTCTAGACACATCTCATCTCACAAAAAAAATTTAAGCAAAAAGGATGTGGCTGGCCACAATTTGGAGTGCCACAGAAAAAGATCTGAATGTTTTTATATAGTGTTAAAGAGATTTCAGATTTCTAATTTTAAAAAAGTATTGTGCAAAAAGTGAAGGTCAACACTTTATGAAGCTCACCTAAAAGCACATGAATGAACAGAAACACCTCAGAAACACCTTGATTGTGTCTAAAAACACTCCATATTTACAATATGGTTCACTAATATTTCCCTCTGCCATTGTATCTTACTATCTGAAATCCAAATGTGAAATTTACTCACCTTACATTCCAGCAATGGAACATCCAAAAGTCTTCATGTACAGGGAAATGTGCCACAGATGTGAAGGGAAGTCATGCAGCGCTATGATGCCACTGATGAAGCAGAATGATAAATATCCAAAAATTTCAATTTACTGCCCACTAGTGTAAATTATTGAGTGTCACACATTAAAGTTTCACTTTTTTAAAATTTGTGAGCTGCACTACAGTTCATCTCTGGCTGTTTGATAGCACTAAGGTTTTTTGTTTAACTGTGAGGAAACTCTTCACACATCAAGCATCCACAGTGGAGAGACTGCGTAATGGCTCTAAATGGCACAGTATGTTAAAACTAGACTTCAGAAGAGCTGCATAACACTGCTGCTACTCAACTTCACACTCTGTTCCCAGTGGATGAGGGTCTGAATCTGAGAACTTTATGAATGAAGTGGTGTGTGTGTGTGTGTGTGTGTGTGTGATGGATCTCTGCCATAACTCTGGAGTTGAACAGATGGGAAGCCCGCGGTAGGCTTTTTCTGCTCACATTAGGAGTGACAGAGAGTGTTGTTCAACCGCTGTTAGGGAATCCCAATCAAACAGTGTTGTTCTCTACATGTGTGTCTTATTTGTGTGCCATCCTTTAAGTGAAGATGAGAATTAAATTTCTAGCCATTTACAGTTTAGTTTTTCTAAGCTGGGTTGAAAAGCATTCTGACATTTTGATCTCTGGAACAAAGATGGCGAAATAAATGGTTTATTAAAGAAAAATGGTTTATAATAATCACATCATCAATAGCTCTCTTCTCCAACATGAAGTATCCTTTCCATTAAAACCACCTGCCAAGCCAATGATAGATTTAAGTGGAACTTCACATATGATCTGTATCAAAGCACTCATTCTAACCATACACAGTATAACACAGTGGTATTCTTCAATAAGAGTAAGAGAGAAGCATGAGAAGTGAATGAAGCCACAAACATTAACCTCTCATCAAGAGTAAATTATTTAAGACCCTGGAAAAGATTGTAATTATAACCCAGGGTTTGAAAAGACAGTCGGTGTCCCAAATATACACATGAATAGTAATAGTAATTTCGTCCCCCTGTATACAGAGCCGGCTCAACCCATTTTGGTGCCCTAGGCAAGATTAGGGTTCGGTGTTTTTGGTTGCAATTCAACATTCAGAAGTATTCTTGGAATTTGTAATAGCCTACTGTAATATTAACTAGTACTGGTATTACTAGTACTAGTTAATTTCAAGTTTCATGGGCAGTGTTGGGCAGTACTACACCAATTTAATTCTATGAACAAAATTAAAACAATACAGTAACAAGTACTGAAATAGATTACAATATTCTGTTATTGCTCTGTTACTTTGACACACACTAGTCCTAACATTAGCTTGTTCACTGCCTCACCAGAAGGTAGTTAACACTAGATGGTGGCCTGATAATAGTTTGACTCTCTATATTCTGTCGACAAAATGGTCTGGTACAAGTTAGCTTAACTTCTGGGTTAGCCTCATCACTGTCCAATCAGTCCAGACAACTAGATTTGATCTACAAATGTCCAAAGAGACAATTTACAGCAGAGAGTACTACTTGGCCACATTAGCCTTTTATCTCAAAAAAACGGTTTTTAATGGCAACTGGACTTGTTTTAGTTCCTTGACTACGTTTCACCCTCCATTCCAGA
>JAUMHL010000006.1:13046504-13080865 GCA_032362345.1 Sandelia bainsii | reverse complement strand
TTTGTCTCTATGTGTCGGCCCTGCGATGGATTGGCGACCTGTCCAGGGTGTACCCTGCCTCTCGCCCGATGACAGCTCCAGCACCCCCCGTGACCCTTAAGAGGACAAGCGGTTAAGAGGATGGATGGATGGATGGATGGATGTGGTGGTCAGACTGCAAACTGCAGTAGATTGGCTTCCTTGTAAATGCATAGAACAAGCTCAGTAGGCTGTATGGACTAGGGAGTGACACCTCTACCAAGAGAGGAGAAATAGGACTCGTGTATGGTACGGATTATTATGAAATGCTTTCAGGATATCATATGCGTTCAATCATGTGCAAAGCTCAGCATCATATTCAGTTTTAGATTTTACACATCTCTGGTGTTCAAGATCTTATCAATACTTGAGCGACCCAACAAGCTGCTACAGTCGGAGTGTGTTGAAGCTCTTTGCACCAAAAAGATGTTCTTGGAGTTGTGGAGTCCTCCAGGGCAAGACAAAGCACACTGCCAATAGAAACTTGGATGACTATGTTGTTGAGCAGACATCAAGAGTACAAGAAACCCAGGAGATCATGAAGCAACTATAGCGGTTTTACAACTGTATCAATGCAATTACTGGGGAAATGGCATGCCAGTTTGGAGAGCAAAACAACACGCTAACGGAATCCATTGCTTCACTTAACCCAGAACCAAGCACCTTTCTGGACCCTGAAAAGGTGAAACCTCTGCTAACACTGGCTGGAACCATGTCTGCGGATGCCAACTTCACTGGTGCCCAGCTGCTCATTCTCAAACATACAGACAGCTGCACACTTACAGATGATGGGAAATGGACACTTAAAATACTGCTCAGTAATTTCCACATGGCCACTGCAATAAACTAACAAAAAGTGTCCTCGCAGCATTTAAAGTTGCTCAAATTTTTTTGAGCATCCACAGCTTTATGCAAGAACTCCTTTTCCACTTTGGAAAACACCAAATCACCAAGCACCGGAGAACACCCTTGCAGAGCCCATTTAATTCATCTGGCTTTTGTGAAGGATCTGGCCAAGAAATGCAAGACAGATTGGAAAGACAATTTTACTAAAGAGACTAAATTCATCTGGGAAATGCCACCTGCAGCTTTATTACCAAAGTATGGTAAGAAGGCTACAGGCATTTTAAATAGCCATATACATTTTTGTGCAAACTGTTTGGACAGTGTTTGAGATGGTTAAAATGACAACATTCTGCCCATGTGCCAAGTAATATGCCAGTGAGACTCAATAAAATATTCCCTAATGGACCGTTCACAAACACAGATTCAAAATACTGGGGCGGTGAAAGCTGGTATTTATTGAGACCTGGTAGTCGTGCACCTCCTGGGGATATTGATAGCCTCCAAAAGCGCCCAGCTACAAGTTGAGACTCAAACGTTAGCTGTACCACTACTTGTGTTGTGTAGTGCTGTCCATGGTGCTGGTCCGATTATCATCATGTTCCTGCTGTGACTGTTTTGTTTTAATAACAACTGTTTGTGCATAAATTGTCATCACTAATTGTGATGTCATGACAGACGTTAGCTTGGAAAAGCAATGCTTTTGTGCATCAAATGTTGGACATAGTCGCTACACACAATGAAAAAATCCCACCACAAATGAATATGTCAATCTGTGTGGACCGCTGAACTTAAAGGTGTTTACTTCACAGTATTTTACAGTGTGTCAATCAGTCAATCAATTTACAAGGAATTCTGCAGAATGGCTTTAAGGCAGAATCAGAAAGAGGGAGTTTTTCATCTGGAAAAAGTAGTGGAGGCTTTTAGAGTTTCAGGTGATGGCTGATTAAAAAATTAGTTCCAGTGTATTAATTCTCCAGCCAAAGTCACAGGTAGGGAAAGGGAGGTCAGAAAGAAACTGTGTTTATTTAAAAATTTAAATACATAAATAACGTGCTACACAAAATGTAATTTGTAGTTCAATATGGTTAATCTCTCCATGAAATTCTTTTACCACAGGAACTGTCATTTAAATTTTATCCACTCCACTACTAATTTGTCATTTTTGTCATTTTTCTGCCATTGACTAATTAGACCAACCAACTGCCACCAAATATTTGTTTCTTCCTACACCAAGAGGTTTGTTCCCCATGGTTGTTGTTTGTGTGCAGGTATTAGTACAGTGGCTCAGAGAGCTCTAAACACTGCACTTAAGAAAACATCAAGTTGGCAACATGTGTGTCAGAAACACGAAATACTGAAACATGCTGCAAATACAAAAAAAAAACATTTCTTTGTGTAAGCTTTATAGGAAAATTCTATACATAGGCAAGTTATCTGTACACAATGTCAAAATTAATAAATAGAATGAATCTCATAGTAATTACAGAAGATCCACATATATACATTGCAGACGGAAAGACAGAAATTCAGCAAGCAACTGTAGCTGCTCTAACTAAAACAACCCTGAGTTCAAGTCCAGAGTGCTGTGTGAGGTTAGGTTTAAAAGCAACAGTACTTTGGTTAGGGAAAAAGAAGAATCATATATTTATATGAATTTTAATACACAAGTTGTGTGAAGTGACTGTCACATTTTTCAGCAGTAAGCCAGTCCGCATCTTTCCCTAACCTTAACCCAGCAACCAGTATGAGTGCCTGAACCCAACCATAAAAATAGCCCTATTTAATAATGTTGGAGTCACAAAACTGGATGTTTCACAACAGGATCAGACATTTTTGCAGAAAAGAAAACAGGATGTTGTAGACTGGATATTTTGACTCTCAAAATACACTGACATTTGCTTGATATATGATTTAATTGATTGTTAAGCATGAACATTTTTGTGACTTCACATTTATGCTAATTGTGAACATATGGTCATTATGTTAACAGACATTTAAAATGAATATGCACTAAACCCACCAAAATAAATATCAAAATACGTCTATGCTTAGACCAAGATCACAGGTTTTGTTCATTCCCCCCAAAACTGTAACAAATCAGTGTTTAAAAATAAATCTGTTCGATGATAATACAGTGGCAATGCAGTGACAGCTGATGCCAAATTATCATCATGATGATGTAGATTATTAAGTAATAAACATTATTTATATTCGTAAATACAACAACTACTAGTACTACTATTTGTCTTGCGCTTTTGCGTATTTGTCCACCCTGAGATCCTGACTATGCACATTTTGTCATTCTTTGTACAAGGTCACATTTGCTGCTGTCATAGTTACGACAGTCTTTACATGTCACATAATTACAACACATATCAGTAAAATGCACCTAGGCCTAGCGGTAGGTGTAGTTTGCCCTGATGAAGTAGAATTATGGCCATGATGACAACTGATAATGACCATTTAATGGGGTGATGACATTCAAAATGGCTGATAAGTCACAATTAACCTGAATGATGTTGTACACTGGGCTCAAGTGTAGGGAACTGTGCATTTGTCTCACAGAAATCCAACTGAATAGTTTTCATCACAAAAATGTTTTCGTGTCTACAGGAATAAGCCTTGAAGGCAAGACATATTATCTGTGTATCTAAAAAAAACTCCAAGCCATTTACAGGATTTAGTGTCTTTAAGATTTGCAATATTAAGCCCGTGATGGCTGCCAAATAAACCTTTTTTGTGCTGTACTATTACGCCTAACATGTTGGGCATGTTGGTTTGTCATTGCAGCTCCAATACACTATTGATAGCTTGATTTTTAGTTTGTGTTTGTAATAATAATGGTGATTCCCAACCAGGTGTACTCGTATTCCAGAGGGTAAGCTGAAAAAAAAAGTATAATTGGGTTAAACATCTTGGACAGTCAGTCATAATTTACATTCATGCAAGGACTCCCACTATTACTGCTAACCATCCTCACAGTACAACTGTCAACAGAACGGCTTTAAAACACTGATTCACTTTCAAGGTTCTGTTTCTGACCATTAACTCATTCAAGCAGCTATTCATATGATAAATGAATGCACCATTATTTGACATTGTCTTTTTTTTTCAACCAACAAATTTTATTTCAACAAGACAGCTGGAAAAGCATTTTTGGTGCAAGGGTGCTTTGTTTATTCCATTTAGGAATTCCCTCAATGCTCATTGACTAAGCTTGCAATAAAGACAAATGAATAAAGCTGCCCTTTAGGGAATCTTTACAAGCAGAATACAATCTCAAGAAACAACCATTTTACACACAGAGGCAGTTTTACACTTCTTTGTTAGGACCAACAGCTCAAAACCCAAACATATTCAGTTAATAATTAGGTGTTTGGTGTGTATCATAAGAACTAATCATTGTATTGACAAATTTAGATTAGGAAAGTTCCCTCTGACGTAGCACATTGACAAAATAAATGTTAAAACAAAGTCAATTTAATAGTCTTTTTTTTAAGCTATCAACTGCATCTCACAGTCTTCGTGAGCATACTGAAAAGGCTGGTATAAGTAGACATTGAGATCATCTTGGCAAATTGACTAATGAGTTCTGCTATACTCATTAAGCAGGAAAGAAACTTTACTAGCTTAGTTGCCAGATAATACATGAGCACAGAGCTTACAGAAAACATGTTTGTTTAATATGAGAATACCTTATCCTGCAGTCAAGCTTTACTTAACACATCAGCTGTGCAGATGCACTATGCTTGTCAAGCAGTAGGTTGCAAAGGGACCATCTTCCTTAAACTAAGCAGCAGAAAGAGCCCAAATATCATTAGGCTCTCAGAAAAGATGAATAAGCAGTCTGCTTTTTAATTTTTCACAAGTGGCCCTAGTTGACTCAGGAGAACACCCTCAGAGGTATACATTAAACGATTTTAATGGAACCAGTAGAGACAAACAATCTTGTGGCACATGGTTCTTTTCCTTTGCTATAGCAATTTGGGCCTCCTCAGGTACTATTCCTCACTTCTATAAAAACCTTCAGTAGTTTCAATGAAGCATTCAAAAACTCCTGCAGGAGGAAGGGTGAGTAATATAGTAATCCTAATAAACACGTGGATAATAATTCTCTTATTGATCTGAGCTTTTCTAATGCACCCACAGGTACAGTGAATTCAAATCACTAATCTTTTGTACCCTTGCAGACCACACAGGAAGTCCCCAAATCAATTAGTGCTGTGAAGATAATATATTTTATTGTCAAACTGCAGTAGGAACAGTGCAGCTATATTAGCTACATTTGTAGGTTTCTTTAGTGTCAGGCTTCCTATAGCCACCAGGCATCTCTTACTGTGCAGGCCAAGTGGAACCCAGTGCAACAGCACTCTCCTTCATGCCCTCAGGATGGTGTATACATGTATTATTTGTGCAAGTACACACGCGTGTGAGTGTGTGAATGAATGCCTGTGTACTGTTGCGTGTTATTTGTAATCTTGGTGGCTGCTCCAGGCTGGATTACTTTGTGTTGTAAGTAGGAAACAGTGCTGGTGTTTTATGATGAATACCATTTTCTTGTCTCCAGCACCCCATAATGTAACATGACATTTGCTATGATATTCATTTGTTTTTTCACAGCGCTGCAGCCTGTATCTGCACCAATCCACACACGTTCGTCTACTTAAGGTGCAAGGGCACTGCCAGCAAAATCTGAGGCTGGACTTCCAGGAGGGGTAATTGTTCAACTTTCATTTAGACCAAAAACCAAGTTAGTCATGGCAAACTGCTTTATTTGCTGTTGAGGTGATCAAATGAAATCCAAGACTGCTGGTTTGAGCAATATAGCAGATCCACAAATTTGAAGTCTTGTCAGAAGCCAAAATGCTGCTCAGGATCTTATTATACTATGAAGATGGATTTTACAATTCATGAAAGTTATAACAATCATTCCACCTTCTGTTTTGACACTCATGACCATCAAAAGTAACCACAATCATGTTACAAAATAAACTACGAGGAGTAGTATTTGTACACATCTGCAGTACCTTGCAACTTTATCATATTCAGTTGTGATAAAAGTTGAGCCAGGTTCAATTATTTTATAGGCCAACCGTGTATTTTTTTTTGTCATTGCAAGGGACTAAAAGGACAAGGAAAAAGCTTTGGCAGGAAGGCCATCCATTGCTAATTCTTCATTCAAGCCAATAAATATTACTTCCTTCCCTTTTATTGCCCAACAGTTTAATGTTTATAAGATACATTTTAATTTCCCATATTGTTGACATATTTTCTTCTGCAATAAAATCATATTATCTTAGTAACCCATAGGCTTCTGAGTTAAGTGCTGAAGCACCAGATGAGATTTGGTATAAGGAACTACTGTATTTACACACAATTATTGTAAATTGTAGATCTTGGTGGTACCGCCTACATTGACAGGTGCCTTTTAAAACTGCATTTCATAGTTATGATCATAGATATAGATAATGATCCCTGTATAAATACATAGTAACTAGTAGATATTGGGGGCGCTTTCAAATTACTATGCTCCAAAAACTTTGAGTTTCCACAATTCTTACTGCGTGTCTTGGTTCTTCCTAATTTTTCCCATTTTGTTTCCACTGACTTAATCGTTCCAGCCAAACTCAAATGTGTCCCTCTTGCCTCAATGTGTAAACGCCCTGAGTCAATCAACATCTACAGCCACATTTAAATTCAAATGAGTTTTAAAACAAGAACATGTGCTTTTGAATAATGGATGTAGCACTTCTTTAGGAATATACTGATCTGGGTTTCTAATAGTTGAACTTCCTAGACACAGGACCTGACAGCTCTTCACTGATCTCCTGGTACATTGATTGACACACCCCATCCAAGGCTGATAGCTTCTGTCTATGGCAACTGCTCTTTGAGCTCTTTCAAGCATCAATGGGGGTTGGGGAATCCTTCTACCTCACACCTTCTATTGCTCATCTCATGAATATAAAATGTTGTGTCCTAGCAATGCACTTGGCAGAAGGTCTTAACCATTAGTGATAATAATCCATGGCTGTTTTCACTCCTCTGTAAACCCCTTTCTATATTCTGTGACTGTGTTGGGCTGGAAGAATGAAGGCCACCATTATCAGTTGTTTGGCTCTTAGCTGCAGCTCACAGAACATGAGTCATTATGTGCTGTAGAGAATGTGACCTATAAAAAATAGTAACTATAGCAAATTGATTAAGTATGCTTCCACTATTTTGCATGTTCTGGAGGCATGCATCTGAAATTGCAACAAAAATACCTCATTGTTGAACTTGCAACCAAGGTTACATACGTTGCTTATGCTCATCTTTAATCATTTTCGGTAAGGCAAATAGTATGGCTCTAGAGATGGCAATTTTGTTCTGTCAGTTGGATGTCTCTCTTCCTGCAACTAGACTGTTGAAGCATCGTTTGTAGGAAATAAATTTACAGGCTGAATCATGTTCTACAGATGGTGGACATACAAAGTACATGGCTATTCTACCACTGACCTGAGTCTGACTCCAGAGTTCGAAAATGCTTTGATTAGGGTTAGAGAAATACTGTTTTTACTGATTTTTAGTTGATCTGCCTGCAGATCAATGTTTTCACTTATACAGTGAAATAGCTTCATAACCAGATGTTTTTGTACAAAATATTCATGGTCCCCACATGATGGATCCTAATGATGCCAACATTGGTACTGGCTGAGTTTTTGTTTTCTGTCAGCACTAATCATTTTCCTACAAAGGGAAAACTTTCAAAAATGCTGACATGATTAGCAGTGGGGTGGCATGCTGGTGTAGGGGTTAGCACGGTCACCTGCCACCAACAGCAAGGAGCTGGGTTTGAATCCATGGGTCAGCTGGGTACATTTCTGTGTGTTAAATTTATCCATATTAGCACTTGCTTTATATGCTGCTCTAGTTTATTACTTACTGCAAAGTGTATTGATTATATTTTAAAAAGTACAATAAAATGTATGAATTATGGATTATATTATTGTTATTTTAAAAGTGTACAAAATACATTTCTGTCCTGCCATTACATGACCAATAAGTAAGGGAGTTAGGGTTAGTAGATAAGACATAGAAGATGATTTTCTTTATTGAACAATTATAGTATGAAGTTATTTAAAGCTGGTGTGTGCTCCACACATCAGCAAAGAGATGTACGGCTCTAACCTTTCACTTAAAACTTAATCTTAGCCAGACACAGTGATATATAACAGAGATATATGGCTACACAAGGCTTACTCCTGTTCTCATTTTTTTCCTGTGTGTGTGAGCATGTCAGGGAGCCCAAGAGGTCAACCTACATCCATTGGTATAGTCTGCTGAGTGTGAATGATTGCTACCAAAATTGTGCCAAAATCATTAGAAGGAAAAGAATGGGCAGATTGGGAGGGGGGCGAAGAGGACAGACAAGACCCCACCCCCATGTGGGTTCATCCACTGAGACAGTGTACAAAGAGGCCATAATCTGGCTCACATACAGTATTTCCAGGCCCTGCTTCTTGTGCATGTCTTGACTGCCACTCAGTGCAGTGTTTCTCACCTTAATAAACACACACGCATTCATCCTCCAGTCCACTGGAGCAAGCACACTCATATCAGACTCATTCTGAATACACACCTCCCCTGTGACGCTGTCTTCTCTGCTGACAGAACAAATGCCTGCGCTCTTGTGATTAAAGCTGCTGTCACTAGGTTTTCAGATGCTTCTCCCCCACTCTCTCTCTGCTCTTTTCTAATTTCTCAGCTCTATCATGCAGCTACATCACTGGAGGCTCAATTGTACTCCAAGAGAATGTGGAAGACCTGAAGAGTAAGAAAACTGGTAACAGCCGTGATGGTGATTTGCCCAATCCAACTTCATCTTAAAAGGAAAATTTCACTTACTTTTGTAGCCTTTTCTATGATTTCTACCAGTTTTTAGAACATTGGGCTCACCCAAATCAACACTTGGATTTGGAAACATAGCAACATTGCAGCAGTGTGTAGCACTATCAAATCCACAAGACATCAGTTTAGTCATATCATCACCTCCTTGTACAGAGGTAAATTGAGTGAGATGTCATTAATAAACCTTCAGTGCACAAGAAAACCAAGAAAATGCATACCTAGGCCAAGTATATTAGATAATTGTTGGAACAGGACAATTTGGGCAATACATTCATTTAAAATTTGTCTTCTTTTCTACATGTTTGGGGTTTTTGAATGTTAGGGACTGTTTAAAACAGGTTTGCCAATTAGCATTGTTATTAGAGTGATACCTCAATCTAAATACTTTCCATAGATCATCCATTATGAAAAAAACTCTAGAGTGTGGATTAACAATATAATGTAAAAATGATTTTAACTGCTACAATTACTCATCTCCATTTAAACTTATTCATAATAATAAATACAAATGCAATGAAAAATAAATGTACGAAAATAACAGGAACACCTTACAATACAATGCAATTCAGTTCACTGACGACACAAATAAGACCCAAATTGTGTTTAAATAACACTTGTGTAACAAATTCAACATAAAATATAATCTTTGGCATTTATTTCAGGGTTTCCACATCCTTTATCTAAAGCAAAAGAACAAGAGTCCAATAATGGTGGAGCTGTCCTTTCAAACAATTGCAGTTAAACTATAAATTTGACACCTTGAACATTTTGCCAGAGTAAGCGGGCTGTTCTATAAGCTTATTCTCCACTACCATACATATTTTAATATATCTATGTACTTCACAGAAAAATAGCATGAAGCATACCTGCCAGTTCCACACAAACAGAGAAGCATGTATCATTATTCTTACATGCACAGCAATATGTTTTCTAAAAGAATCAGATACAACAACACTGCTGCGGTCAACAGATTACATTGTGTGACAAGCTGGCTGTATTGCATGATGAATTGTTTCTCATTACATTTCCAGTTTAGGTTTATCGGAGTTGTTAGTCCCATTACACAGAGCTGAGCTGCACATTGCTGAGCAGCAAACAAATCAGACAGACATCAGATTCTGAATGTACAGGAGAAATGCTTTATTTAATTATTCAAATTATTTTTGTATTACCTATTTGACAAAGATTGAATAATGGCAGGAAAGAAGTGGAAAGCAGGGGAAAAAGCAGTGTTGGGACTGCAGATTAATTTTCCATGATTGTATTCCCAGAAGCCAATTGGGTTTTTAGTGGGGCCTGGCCTGAGTGGAGCTTGGGGTTCACAGGTTAGGAAAGTGCCAACCAATCTCAAGAGCATTTGCCAATAAGACCATATCACAAGTGAACATTTTAAATGGTTAATTTAAAAAGCTGCTGATATTTGTCCAGCACAAATATTAGCAGCTGACAGGAAATAAACTCACACCCAGGTTATTTTCCTGCAAAGTAATTCTAATTAAATGGTCTATATAAGGACAGCTTTTCTAATTACAGCTCTCGTGTTTAGCACTACAATCTCCTCATCTACAGTTGAGACAGCTCTATAATTAAACCGTAAATAATAATGGTTGCAAACAACAATAGTAAATACTGTAAATCTAGTCCTACAATCAGAGGTTGAGCCTCCTAATGAGGCACAACAGTCTTAGCCACCCTTCTTTTGCAGCTGAACACTGAAAATTTGCACTGTATGGGCCTGGTTAAGAAACTCTTGTGAAATCCTGCATTTATTTGGCAGATCTGACAAAGCGGCTCTAAAAAAGTTCATACAGAGCTGTCAGTGTCGTGGAAAATTACATATTTTTAATCAAGTGGTTATCATGAGCTGACAGGATAGTGATCTGTGTGCACAAGATACTATGATGGTTTCAAAGTCAATGTCAGCAAAACGTTATCTCAAACAGCAAACACTGCACTTAACCCAACATGTACTTTGGCTATTTTCAAATGAAATGAATGCTTAAATCTACACACTGTGACATAACAGACAGACACACACAAAGGTCCACACTTAACAATCTGTGACACAAGACTGATTGAGTGCAGACCACTGCACAGCAGTACATCTATGCAGATACTATAAACCCATCCTTTCCTGTCTATGCTTCTTGCTATGTGATGGATTGCATAGCTAGCACACAGAGACCCCCACTAGCACTCCAACAAAAGGAGCTATAGGGAGAGTCTTAATCACATCAGACAGTCAGGATTAATTTAAAACTCAACATCAACTCTACACAGTCCAGAAAACAACACTGGTTTGAGGAGATCTGAGGAGAAAACATCCAGTTCTACCAACACTGCTGATCCTGATCACAACTTTTGCAGGTCACTCTGAGTTGTCAGCATGTGCCTGCTTTATGCAGGACAGATATGCAATGATTATTGGCTAAGCCTACGGAAATCTGTTAGAGGACAAAGTGTATTAAACAAAACAAGACCTGCACCTACTGAAATGTGGCAATGTACCAAAAGGCTGTGCATCATCTTCTAATTTCTCTGGCTCAGGGGCAAGCACTTGACCGAGCTGCTGTACTGTTATTTTCTAAATTATTACAGCACCAGTGAAGTGTAGGACACTCATCAGGTCTGTTGCCAACACACCATCCACTCCAGCAGACAGAACGACCCTCCACTTATTCTGTCACTTACACAACAGCAAAGGGTTCAAGATGCCTTTCACAGCAAATCAGTTTGTCCTACCTACAATACTTTGACTTTTAGTAGAGCTGTATATTAGTCAGACATTGCAGGTTGAAGCACTGGACAAACACTTCTCTCTCTTAAAGCTAGTAGCCCTCAAGTCACACAAAATGAAGACATCATTTGCAGAACTTCATCTGCTAGACTGAAAAATTTGTTTTGGAGACTAGAAGATATGAAATTATGACAACAGAGTTGTTACTAGTAATAATACACAAAATCACCAAGACCATGAGTTGTAAACTCAGTAAGTCTGCCTTACTCTATAATAATCAGATTATAAATCATTTGGATTTTTTATTCTTAGTTGACATTTAACTGAATTAGTTACTACAATTATTGCAGAAAAAGTGAACATATCATGGGAAAGAACTTTAAAGTAGGAAGACAAAGGAACGGCTTACTTTGTCACGCATACAATGAATCCCGGAAGACTTGAGTTAAAACGACAGATCACAGAGAAGAACAGAAAATGTTTCCTCTCAGCAAAGAAGTGAAGATCAGGTCATGTTAAAACACACATCACATTTGACAACACCGGGGTAGAAACAGTAAAATATTCTATTTCTCCATCCAAACCTGAATATCCTGTATTGGGACATTAAATATTAAATGACACATGGTTTTAGAAAAGGCTTGAAGCAACATTATTATTTAAAATCATGTGTGAACATAAGTCTAATCATTAAGGTAGTAATTTGATCCATTGATATCACACTTTAGTGGCTTCTTTATATAAAGTATCTTATTAGGTTTGGTTATTCAGTTTATTTTTTTATCTTTTAAATTGTTATATTAATAATATCATTCTTATCTATAAAGCTGTTTGTACCTTTGTTTTTGACATGGGAATTTTCTTATAATGTGATGTACACCAACATTTTAATAGGACATGATCTAAAATCATCCAATCTCTCTACCAGGGAAAACTCCACAGGTATGACACACACACACAACCTTATTTCAAAAGTGTTTGGATTAAACAGATGTTGTTGACGTTCACTTGGAGCAATACTGCAGCAGACACCTCATCGGGGAGGGAGGAAAAGCAGATAGAGCCATATACTGCTGTGGAAGAAGAGACAGACAAATCCGCTGCAATATGTCTGCTTTTCATTTCTATACAGGCAGGACTGCGTGGGCTGTCTTATTTATGCCAGTTGATTAACCCTTAAACCACAGTCGGATTTGAAATTAATTAGCCTAATTAATTGCTTTACAGTCAGTGTAATGATGCTTATTTAACATTGCAATACATAAAACTGGCAGGGAATGAATTGGACATTATCAGTGTTTTCTTTTGTCATTTTAAATAACTGCACCTCTCTCTCTCTCTCTCTCTCTCACATTTCTCTTGTCTGTCTCTCTTTCATTTTAGTCTGTTTATTGTGCACCTGTCTGTTGTTGAATGTCCTGCTGCTATTTGAGCCAGAGCTCAGCCAGGTTAAATAATAAAGTGAACAAATAAATAGATACCTCCAAGTCTAAATCAACACTGTTAATTATCTAAATCAATGACAAAATGCCTAACTGACTCATTATGGTTTTAATAATGCACAATGAGACAATTAAATATTAATCAGCATTTTATTAAGTGCTTATTTATTGAGTAGAGGAGAGGCAACTGCATGAATTTTTAAACAGGACTTAGAGAAATCACTACAGGAATGCAGGAGTGGAAATGTTTTTCAGGGAATATTTCAATTTGTCCCTTCTCATAATGGCTGCTTTAGCCACAGGAAGTTATTTGACACAACAATATGTATGAGGGAACAAAATTAATATAAGAAATAGAATAAAAATGTGTTTGATATTCATGCCACTGCTATCTGTATGACAACCAGTCAGGACTTGTGTTATCACAGTTAGATAGAGCTTCCTCTGGTTCAGCTGGGGAATTATGATGTTGTTTGTCGTTCATTATGATATATATTCACCTATTATAAACTAAGATCACTGCAGACAGTTGTAGTCTGCAATTATAAATAACTGGAGGCATATTAGAAGAAGAAATGCCTTCTGTTGAGAAATCAAAATGAAAATCAACTCACTAATAAACTGCACATTTACTATATACAGTAAATTGTCTGTACAAGCTGTAGTTGTGGGCATTGCTATAAGCAAGTTTGCTTTTTATTCTAAAAACAGTGCTGAGCAGACAAAGTTAATTCCGATTTCAGGTCAAGATAGTTTTTTTTGAACGAGGGGAACGGGCTTCAGTCACAAAGACAGGTCGACTGCCTCGTGTTTCAATATGAATGGTGACTAAAATACCATCTGCATTTACATCTATAGGACAGAGTGTGAGTTTATATGCGGACATGTGAAACTGTTGCTGACAACCACATTTGTTGACTGCGACGCTCGTTCGAGTCACAGTGCAAAAATCCATCATTCTAAAGGTGAATATACATTTGAGAGTTCAGCAGTACAAAAACCTCAAGCAGCGGTCTACAGAGATGTGAAATGAAGATGAGTCATCCTTAAGCATATTCTCAACATCAAGAGAACAGTACAGGGCTGAAAGTCTTCCAGGATCATAATGTCCTCATTCAAAGACTACAGGGGGTCATCAGTTGGTTTGTTGAGTAAGACAGTGGTGTGAATTAAATGCTACGGCTTTCAGTCACCAAATCTCAACCCAGCTGAACAACTATGGAAGATTTTGGACTGATGTTAAATAGCGCTTTCCACCTTCAGCGCACTCCGTTATGGTGGCATGTGGTGCCACAAAACCTTACTAAGACACTTTATGTTATTTGTTTCTTTTAATTTGTCGCCTGTCTGTCGGTTAATATACTTCACTCTGTACCACAGTGGTGGATCAACTGAGAAAGCACTGGCATCCCTAGAGCCTCGCTGCTATCATGGTCTAAAAATAGTTCTAACGCTCACTAATTAACACACTGCATCTCATTTGTTTGCACTCAAACAGATAAACAACGATCTGTGTTTGCAGAGAGAGGCTCTCTATGTGCTGTTACTATTTGTTGATTTTCCTCTGACTTTGCTTTTATAGTGAGAAATTGATTACCTGGTAAATTGTTATCTTTCAAAGAAATATTTTCTTTTAACTCATTATGATATGGTCATTTTTCTTTTCAAATTCCCATGGATACCACCTGTCCAGCTGCCTCCTTTCCCCAGTCAGTAATCAGTAATATTATAAAATAATATAATATAATATAATAATATAGGATTTGCAGTTTACATATGGGAAAAGCTTCATGCAATTTAAATCCTGCTTCAAAGATTATTTGCTACAGAAAATTTTGTTTTTTTCCCACAATTGCTGTGTCAAAGCTAACAGAAGAGTAGAAACCAGGAACCATTCATTCAACTTTAAATACTCCACTATTAATAAAAAATGGGCAACATGTCATTCCTGTCAAAACTGCTGTGTTCAGATTTCTGTCATCTGCAACCTCTTTTAGTGCCCCCAACCCCCATCTCTCACTGTGTGCACAGCTGGTGTATAATTGGTCGATCTGCTCTAAGCCCCAATATGATTGGTGGATGTGACACCAGGTCCCAGATCTTACTGACACCTGCATTTCACACAAGATGACAGTGAAAGAAACAAACACAGCATGGTTCCCATTAATTATAAAGGGACAGACATGGTTACGCATGAAAAATAAACCCTTCATATACTATCAGAGCATCCCATATAGTCACTCATAGATTTAAAATAGTTTGGGAACAAAAAAAAGATTAGTATAAAAGGCCCGACCAGTAATCTTGGAACATAATTTTATTTTCATTAACAATGCTGAATAAATGAAACACATTTTGGGAAAGTGAAATATCTGCATGGAGCTCAATTTTCACAGACACATAATTGTACTGCAGTATTTCTTTCAAAACAGGGCCAAGACGCCAATGAATGCCTGCAAGACACCAAGCTTGAGTTTATGCAGCTCATGCCATAAATAGAAACATGCCACCCCCTGTAGGCTAAAATTCACCCCCACCCCTTTAAATTCAAGGCTGGCCTAATCCCTCAGCTGAGCTGAGAATTGCACAGCACTAAAGTCTCACTGGAAGGGAGCACAGTGGAAAAAGCTTTGATCCTCCACGACAACAGCTACTAAATAGAACCTATGAAGCGTGGAATATGGCCCGTGCTTCCTCCTCTACACCCTCTGTGTCAAACCGCCTGAATTTATCGTTTTTGTCTCTGTTTACCGCCGTGTCTATGTGAACTGCTCGAGCTTGGGTGTCCTCCAATATGCACCTGCTTTACAGCCATTAGACTTTATGCATATTGGGAAAGCACAGATTATGTACAGTTGTTTGTGTTTGTATATACACAATTAGATTCAATAGTTACCAGCAGACAGGCAAGCTGAGTTGTGGTAATCAGTCTTCTTCACACAGATTTGTTACATCAGTGGTGGGAAGTAACTAATTAAATTTAAGTACTGTATTGAAGCAGACATTTATTTAAGTAAATTTTAAAGGTTGTACTTAATTTGAGCATTTCCATTTCTAAGGTAATTGAGTATTTCCATTTTGTGATCATTTATACTCTTAACACTACTAGATTTGTATGATCATTGTAGTTACTAGTCACTTTACAGATTCAAGTTAATAGTACAAAATATAATTAAAAACAACTTATTATTATTATTATCCCCGTGAAACACACAAAATACTGAACTAAAGTAATCACAATTAGCCCCACATTTAAAAACTTTACAATAAAGTGATGCATTAATATTAATCATGACACACTTCTCTCAGTAATGTCTAAAGTATGAAAATAAACACAAGGTGTATACTACAGTATATAAATGCTAGAATATTAAATACCAGAGTGTATATAATTTTTTCAAACTAATTGCTAGGTAATTTGAATAAAACTATATTTTGGTAAACCATTAACTGCTTTATCTGTTAAGGGTCATGGTATCGTTTGAGCCTGTCTGAGCTGTCACTGGGGGAGGGATAGATGGAGGGATCCTCACGTATACCTAGCCAGCCTTTGTTTGTTCTCCTTTACTTGTGAAATGGTTAGATATCTCAAGGTCACATACAATTAATGTATGAAATATAATCGTATAAAGCTAGACATTTAGAGGTGAAAATCAGTCTATGGCATCTGGGATGAAGGGCTGCAAGTTGACCCTGCTTCAATCTAACAAATTATTATATTTATTTAATTGTTGCATTTTATTTTCTATAAATCGTGTCTCTCTACACCATTATGAAACATGTTGTTCAAAAGCTATATCTGCACTGGCAGGTATGTAGTTCTGGTGGAGAATACTAAACTGTTCAGTTCTTTTTTTATTTTGTACATGGAGCTGCTGTCTTCAGTCTAAGGTAGGATATTGTTCCCAGATAAAGATCACAGTTGGAAATACTCTGTGTGTCAGTAAGGAAAGAAGACTAAATGGCTCAGGTAAGTCTTTTCTGTGTTGGACTGTTTCTTCGCTGGCTACCAGAGTCTTTTTCCTGATATTTCTGTCTCCAGTCTCGATCTTCCGGGTGCAGGAGACTCACCCTCACCTCTGGTTTTGTCTCCCTTTGTATGAATGATTTCCTCAAGTTTTTTCATGTGAATGTGTTTCCACTCAGTTTACTTCAATATCATGATTCTGGTTCTCAGTATTGTAATTTCACAATTGTTATTTTTGTCTACTACAACATCTACTGTCTGTGCGTCCTGCATCCTCTGTTGCTCTGAGGTTTTTTCCTCCCCACTCTCAAAAATTGAATTTAGGAGTTACCCACAGTTAATAATGATGTAGAGAGAATACAAATATGACTGCTAAATAAACACTGAATATTGGTAAGTTCAGAAGTGAAATACAGTATCTGTCTATTCATGGTTTTCCAAAGTCCAGCCTCAGTGTAAAACAACTGTGCATCGTGATTTTTAAATTACAGTGGGTCTTCTTTTTCTCAGATACCGTTTTCAGTTGACAGATTGCTGGCCCTCTCTGTCAACCTAACTGTATGTATACATGTGTGTTTAACCATTTGTACAATGAGTTCTCAGCTTGTGCAACTATGAAAAATAAATGAAAAACAGAGAGGCTGACACAGGCTTAAGCATAAATAGTCTTTCGTTGCTCTACTGTCACACACTCTAACATGAACTCTTCATCTCATCCACACACTCTCCAGCCCTCTTCGCCCATCACCAAGCCAGTTTGAGGGGAAGGGAATTGGAGAGATAGATATGGACTCTTGATGTCAAGTGGTCCTCAGGTCAAAGGTCCCTTGCTTCACAAAGAAGATCGACTGAATCTGTTCTGTTCCTAACCGTGCAATTGATGATACGTATACATTACAGTTTTTGTTCACAGATTGCTAGGCTGTCATATTAAATATTAAACATTCAGCTATCAAGCAGGATGTGTTCGACCCAGACAGAAATACTTTGTGCTTTCAAAGCTCATTTGAACCAACATTCTCTTCTTAATTATATACAGCAAAAAACTATTAAAATATTGTATCATGTGTTGAATGTATTTGCAGAGAGCCAGACTGACTCCAGCACTTAGTTTTGGTGTAATTTTATGTTTCACTACGTTCTGGTGATTTTGATGCTCCACACTACATAGAAAACTGAACAGCTCATTGGTGAAGATAATCTTTGCTCTTTGGTTAAAGTTTTATGTATATTTCAGCTCTAAAGCTGATGCTAAAACTGTCTGATACCAGTTATAGGTTGAATAATTTTTGGATAGGCGATACTGGGGCTGCACTACATAAAAAATCATTAAACAGATTTATGGGTGCATTGCTATGAGAGATCCATTTTAAGATGTTCATAGGCCCTTATGCTGCACAGTATGTTGGTCCTAATGAGACTTGGGAAGAAACAACCACAAGTAGGGATCCCTCGTCTGGGAGTCAGTGTTTTTAGTTGCTTGGTTATCCATTGGGAAATAAAAACAAAAGTTATAGAATAAGTAGTGCCTTCTTTGTAGAACTAAATCAAACCTGCTTATGTACAGTACTCTGTTTTGGGTCAACAACAGTTTTAGGGTGATTAAACAAGCCATTGCTGACTTGCATGTTTTCAGTGCAGTGGTCCATAATTGTTATTGTGTTCACATTTTACTAGTGTTTACCAATAATGTCAGAATGTCAGCCTGATCAGAGTTTAAAAAATATATATAAATTATTAATAAATCATAGACATTATTTTAACAATTATAGATTTATCATACTGTATAATGCTGAGTGAACAAAATTATTGGACAAGATGTCACAATTCAAAATGTGCTGCACTAAGTGGTTGAGGAGCCCATTAAAGGTTTAAGTATTGTGTAGAAATAACTGCAACATCTCCGAAACTGGTCCAACCAAAATGTGTTTTTGCTGGAGTGGCGTTAAAGTACAGCTCCCTGTTTTTTGACTTTTCCCACAATCATGTAATGCGACAACAACGGAAGGCTCGGTTACATGACCGAGGTGAGAGACCGAGGCGGGCTCATCCATCACAGCAGAGAGGCGAGGTGGTCCAAATTGGCAGCTGTCTCCTCTGGTGCTTTGAAAACTCATGAGGCTGGTTTGAAATTACAATGCAAAGCCAACCTTGCTGGCAAGGTTTTGATGACACCCAGATTTGTTACGAACGTAGGTCTTTTTTTTTACTACACTGCTGACAAGCGAAACAACCTATCAGCAAACATCATCTCATCTTTTTTTTAAAAGCTATTATGCAATGTTGGTTTTTCTATCAACACCTATGACTTCTGGAAAAAGGTTTAAAAGTTTAACCAAGTTATCATTTAATCCATGTGTTTAATCCAAATGTTGTCTTAAGTAGTACCTAACATCACAAATTGTAAATTCAAAGGAAGGGCAGAATAGTTTAGTTACAATGGGTGTGGTGCCAATTAAAGCTGCATTAACCAATTTTCTGCCACTTAGGACCAAAAAAACAAGTTAACTGATAAAAAGTCCTGACAACATTTCAGCAAAAAACTGGCGCGTCCAACACACACAAAGAAATAATTTACACTTCAGAGTTTGGTAGCTGCAGGTAAGAAAGAACTTTAACAGCTTCAGCTGCTAGATGTTCAACTGAAACAAGGCTGATGAAATCACTTAACTAAAGCTTTGGAGTTAAATGATGATTCCTATGTAAGTGTGTCACTACCAGCATGGTTTAATGTTAAATGTAGATTTTATCACCAGTGTAGAAGAAGTAACATTATCTATCCTTCCATCCATCATCTTAAACTCTTGTCCTCTCAAAGGTCGTGGGAGTGCTGGAGTCTATCCCAGTTGTCATTGGGTGAGAGGCGGGGTACAAAACAGGTCGCCAGTCTATCGCAGGGCAGACATACAGAGACACACAACTATGCACACTCACATTCACATCTACGTACAATTTAGAGTCACCATTTAACCTAATATGCATGTCTTTGGACGGTGGGATGAAGCCGGAGTCAAGTAACATTATATTAGTATTACATTACACGGTTTAAAAAAAACTGGTAAACATATAGGTTAACCCTCAAGTACTTCTGAAGTACAGGAAATCTCAAACCCCATTAAAACATTTAAAAGTAAGGATCAAAAAAAGTTATTAAAAAAATAATCAATAGCAGCAGCAGAAATTCTGGACAGAGACTTTATGCCTTTACATTTAATTCATTTAAATTTTAATTCATTTAATGAAGATTATCATGCACTATCATGCACAAATAGTGGCAATTAAAAAGTATAATTTCTATATCAGCATTTCAATCATTTTGTGTAATTGTTTGGTTTTAATTTTTAGGGGGCTCCAGATTCAAAATAGTGCTTTGACTTCCCCCTTATAGGTTTCTTAATGACCAGAGTAAGATTAATATTAATGTGTCCTGGGCTGTGAGAACAGTTTCTAATTTAGTAGATATGCTTAAAAGTCCAGCTCATCAGTCCAGGTCACAGAAAGTCTTCATCTGATTTTAATGATTCAATTCTTTCTGAGATTTTACATGTTTCTGAAACCAATTAAAACTTTGTTTTAAAGAAAGACTGTTTAAAAAAAATCTATGTGCTTTTGTTGGGAAAAGTTCTGCCAATTTATACATGAAGAATACAGTGTGATTCATGCAAATCTACCACAAAACAAGGCTCACAGTGGGTGACTCACAATGGGAGAACAGATGACATCACTGGCAGTGACTGTGCAATGAGTGAACTACTTAAGCAGCAGAGAAAACACACAACAGTGAATGCAGTAACAAAAACTTCATGGTCAAAGCTAGTTGCATTTTCTGTGGCCTCAGCGTTATTAATTAATTTGTTCATGCAAACCTTTGAGTTTTTCCTTCTTCTTTAGTTTTGTGTTTTGAAATGTATTTTATTGATCCATCAGATTTCTATAGTCTGCCTGGAAAGATAAAATGTTTGCCATGAGTAAAACCGCTGTAACCACAGAGTAAAGTGCAGACACTGAGGTCACAAACGGGACGACATTAGAACACTACAACATTGTTTGAACCTCATTGTCTAGGTCATACATTTCCTGTGTCTTTATTGTTGTTATACTGTGTTTTACTGCAGAGAGGACAAAGTCACAGACCTTGAATCTGAACAAGTAGTTTTTCATAATGAAGCCAATTAAAAAAAAAGAGGATTATTTTCAAATATTACAACACGCATGCATGAAAATGTATTATTTGACAAGGAAAATAAAGCACTTGGCTCTAAGAACACAGAAGCAGTGTTAAAGTAATACTTATTTTCTTGTTGGATCTAGGCCTGGTGATGTTGCAACATTTTGAGCAATTAATTTGACCAACACAATGTATCTTCACTAAGATAAAAAAAAAATTGAAACAATTGAAACATTTTTCCTTTAAACATTGCAACACCATCAAAGTTAAATCATTAAGTTAATCTATAAATTGACAATATGATCTTTTCAGGGCAGTGTTGCCATGTTTCAAGAGCTTGCTGATACAAAGTATAATTGCTGAAAACGCTGTTACAAACCCAAATGTAAGACTGATCACCAGTAAACACTGGATCTTCAACACTTTGATTATTTGTGTTGTGTATTTCTTTAAGTTGTTGAAACAAAAGCAAAAACTGGATCTCAGAACTAAAAAATTACTGTTCAACTGTGGATACACACCATTAGTGCTGAAAAATTCAGTGTGCTGGTATGCATGTTTCTGAATTATGGAGAAAGATTAGACTCCAACGCAACATATGGCTTTGTTTAGAAAGGGCCTTTTTTGTTTGAAATGGCCAGATGGAGAGATGCAACCCTGAAAACAAAGCCAAGTCCTCTGAGGCAGACCAACAGTAAATGTGGGTCAGTACTAATAAAATACATAGTTGAGGAAAACTGCATGTAAAATTCATACTGGTGGCGGCGATTTATTCCCATCCTAACATCTTCAGGGTTTTTTTCCCCACATTCATCTAAACATCTTTCCAGTTCCATCATTAGTTTGTTCATTTTTAAATTCTAGCCTCATTTTCCATGTATGATTGAGAAAAATCTTCATGTGAAATCATCGTATCTGTGGCAGTAATTGCCTTGGAAGCCAACAGATGTGCTTTAAAGTGCTAATGCAGAAGTGGAGAGGCCTGAGTGGTTACATGAGGGATGTGAGCTGGAGTCAGCACATCCAGCCTGATAACAAGCCCAGTGCAAAGTCAGTTAAAAGTCAATCAATGTTGTTAAAAGGAAACTTTGATAACTTCAAATGACTGGCAGGAGAGGCTCATTTTGCCTTTTTGCAGCAAGAAGAGCAGCGTCTCTCAGGTAATAATGTGTTCGCTCTGCAGCTGATCTGAAGTCAGGTTTAGTTCACTTTAAAATGAGAGCAAATGTAAAAAGAAGAAGGGGTGCACTTTGGCAGCGACTAGAGCCATGGAAAATAATACACCTTCTGGTCAAAGTGCAAAACCTTTCTAAGACACTCTGGGGAGTTGGTCTTTTAAGGCTTTTATATCACTTTCACTATCGAAAAATGCCGTTCATCACGCCATCAAGACAAGGGCCAAACCTCAAACTAGGTTATTTCTAGGACATTCCACTTAAGCACTGCATGTGTCTAAACCTGTATTGATTCACAACCAGGAAAAACAAACTCTTGCATAATGATCAGCCAATAGAAAAAGGTCCGTGTGTGCATGGATGAGTTTGTGAGGTTGATTTTATACATTGCACAGCATGAGCACACAGCATGGTGACGTACAGAGAATCTGCATTTCCGTAGCTAAGGTGTATTTGTTTTTGCCTTAATGCCACCTCTCAAAACTGAAATGCACAAATTTATCCACAGGATCTTGTGTGTAAATCAGAAGATTTGTATTTTGGTTAATTAACATTAATTAACATTTAGTTGAGACTGAAATCTTTTTCAAGATAGATTTTATCAATAAAAAATCATTGCAATAAATACAAACATAACCAGACCAAACACTCATCATGTATCAAACAACAATAGGAGCATACACTCAATCCAAATGGGTTGAGATTTAAAAAAAAAAGTATAGAAATAACATCAGTTAAGAAGCAAAAAGTCACCTCAACATTAAATCTCTTTTGCCTCTCTCAACTTATTTGGCATTCTTTTCTGTGAACCATCAAGATGTGCAAACAAGAGTATTTAGTTTTTGCAACAAAGCTTTTTAATTGGGAAAAAAATCATGAGAATTAATTGAGCTTTATCAATACAAGAAACTATGAGAAGCAGTCAAACTATTTGACTCCCCAAAGCTTCAAAATACAGCAACTGATCCAGTCACTTATCCCATTTCAGGCAACTGGGGCCTTAAGACTATGAGCAATTAGTAAAACCGTAGCACAAGAAGCAACAACTGCTGTAGCTGCTGCCACTGCACAGGGACTCACACGTTCAGTACTTCTAATGCTCTGCAAAAACGTCCACTAATGGCTAAAACCCGTCCCACTAACAATCTGTACCTTAAGGGAAACTGTTAGCAATACATTAAGATATCTATATAAATAAGCAATGTAAATAAAACTCAATTGAACTGAAATATCAAACTCAACTAATATCATAAAGCCATAGCTTAGAAGAAATGATCAAACTTTAGAGCTGCTCTAACATCATTTGTGAAGAGGTATCATTCACAGGATAATTAATTCACAGACAGAAGATGGGAAAAAAATCAGCCATTATCAATTCATAAAGCAGCAACAAATAGTCTGACTTGTTTACGAGAGCTACCAGCTGCTGCTCCCTCCCTTGGTCACAACGAGTCTACCTCAGTGTAGACAAAAGTCACTAAAACATATGCCAGTAAATTGTTACAGTAGTTGGCTGCAACAGCAACATTTTGCTACGTGTACACAAATGTACTTTGCTTGCAAAGGTAATAGGTGGTTGAGTTCCAGAGGTTGGTAAGGTACTTTTAGTATGTGGTTTAGTTGGTTAGGTTGTTACATTTGCCAGTGTCAATGTATATGATGATGAGTTTCAAAGTCACAAAAGTTGAAATAGGACCCTGTTGACTGCCAACACACAAACAGGAAACTGTCTCAGCTGGTCACCATGTAAAATCTGGAGTCATAATATAGATTTGTTATCACTTCAAATAAATTGAACTACACCTGAAAGTGTGTACACTTTAATCTTCAATCCCTGGCCTATAGCATTTAGTGACTGATATTTAACTGAATATGTACACAGTCATCGAGGTATGATTATTATAAATAATTAAACGCCTCTTAAACAGAGTCTAAAGGCTACAAGGTCATGATATACTGAATGAAATGCTGTGTTCTGGTCCACATCCATGCCGTATTTAAAATAACAACTCAAGAAAGTAACTGGAGGATCTTCAACATCACAATGTGAATAAGTCAAACTCACTAAGATCCCTGTGACTCGACCGTAAATTTTAGTTAATGTTTTCTCCAAGAAAAGGGGTTATGTTGCCTCTGGACACAGAAATATTCCTTACAGACAAGTTAGAATAATCATCAACAGCCATGTTTTCTAGTGATGGGTCGTACTGTGTGGATGCGTCAAAGCGTGTATCGAGAAAAAGTTGTGATGTGTCGTTCGCGAACGAGCCGGCTCTAAGAGACAATGCTTTGTAGAGAACCGGAAGAGGCGACTCCTGTCGGGGAGAGCCGAATCTTTAGCCACTCTGCTCAGCTCTACTGAGAATCCATGCAGACAGGGACGGGACTTTGTTTTGATGGGCACACTATGCGGCCAATCACATCCAAAGACAGGATCATACCATTATGTGAAAGAAGGAAGGGGGGCAGACGCTCTGAAGACAGTGTAGTGGTACAGGCCAGGTACACGGAGCGACGAAGAGACTTAATTGCAAGTGCGTTGGGAAAAAGTGAATAAATGAGTAAAAATTTCTGAATGCCAACCTGCAGTAAAGACTTTTATATAAAGAGTCATAATGTCATAATGTTCTTTGTAAAGACTTTGGCCTTTCTTTATTTAATTTGTTTGCTGTGGTTCTATGTTCAGTTGTTTGGTTAAAGGTTTGATTAAAATGTTAAATAGTAACTGTATTTTTTTTGTAATATATAAAACAAATGCATAAAAAATAAGGCATTTATGAAAACACTGAATAAAAATTGCTTACCAACACACAAACCATTCATAATTGCTAAATTAGTCTAAAATATAAGGCTCCAAGTGATGCTAAATGAAGAGCCATTTGGGAGCCGTAAGAGCTGGCTCTTCTAAGGGAGCCGAGCCAAAAGAGCCGAAGCTTTGCAAAGAGCCGGACGTCCCATCACTACCAGGAAGTGTTTAGTGAAGCGTGTATCGTTTACGGTGAGTGACGTCATCGATGACGCTTGAAGCCTCGCTACGTGTAGCGGTTCAGAAAGTGGTTCGAACTGTGGAGCGATGTATTGACACATGTGAAGCCCAAAGAATCTCCTCTCAATTTGTGGGTAGTGTTGGAGCTTTAAGATCTCGTGGGTACATTCACTTTTCTCTTCCTTGTTAACACTGCCACAGTTTGAAAACCTAATTGCCCCCTGTCATTATTTTATGACTTTTTCATTGATGCAAAGGAAGAGATTTACTTTGGTATTTGTGCTACTACCACGGCACATCGATTACAATATATCAGCCAATAAGTTTGTATGCCAGGCATTGAAAGAAACTTCTAAAAACTGTTCAGGTCAAGACTCTATAGAATCACCTGAAAAGATAACAAATACACATAAATACATCTCTGAAACTAGTGATAACAACAAATCCCTAGCTCATTGAGTTTGTTACTGTAGTTTAAACATATTTAAAATTAGCAAATGATTCTTGGATATTTAACTTAATTACATTTAATTTCATCACACAACTATTGACCATTGAAATCTGAGATCCCATCTGTACTATATACATGTGTTTCTGTTGGGGCAATCTTCTTCAATATGTTATATTACTCACAAAATGAGCTTCAGTGCAATTGATTTTGCTTGGTGGTTGTTTTGGAAACATGAAGTAAACAAATCTCACATAGGGTAATAACAGTCAGGATAAGCCTTACCAGAAATTTATCTATACATGTTTGTGTCTAATTTGTGTAAGTCAATATTATATTTATATTAGTGTAGGATTTATATTATTTTTCTTGTGGACACTGTAGTTGGACAGGTCTAATTATTATATGTGTTGTGGCTATATAAATTTCCTTTAGCTCCATTACTACAACAAACAACAAAGTGTGTGTCTGACACAGCTGAAGCATTAACTCTAGGGGAATTATTGAACAGGTGTACCTGTCACGGGTGCTAGGGGCCTAAAGGCTTTGTTTAAAGTGAATCTTAACATTTCTTATTCTCTAAATTCAATTAAAAAGATGGAAACAGACCACAGGAATACTAACAATAGTGACCACAAAGAGACATAAAATGACCACAAAAGGAAACAAATTACTTCAAAACTAAAACAATTAAACAGTTCATCATTTTGTGTCTCTTTTAGTTTGTCGGTCTCACACCCGTGCAGTAAGGGTAGGAGGCCTTTTACATGTGTTTGCTGTCCATAATCTGTCCATATACTCTTCAATGAAGTGCTTTTTTTGTAGCTTTGAAGTACTGCTTTGAATGTCAGTGCACCATAATAGTACAAAAAGCCACAAGCTCCAGTTTCAGACATAACATCACATCAGCAAAACATCTCTCTGGTAGATATGTGATCAAGCACGTGAGTGTTCAGGTTGTGTGCCTTCCTCTGCCTCCTTTTCCAATTCCTCTCTTTTAACTCAGGCTGTCTTTGCTGAACAATCGGTCATCCCAGGACCTCTCTACTTCTGCTGGCTGTCAGTGCTTCATTATAGATGGACGTTCATATTCCAAGAGTCTCAGCCAATCTCTTTTTTTCACGTGTTTGTTGCTCTTTCTGAGGTTTCTCCATTTTTCCTGTTTGTTTTGTTTTGGGGTTTTTTTGTGTATGTGGTCTGATTTGAGGGTCTAAGTAGAATTTAGTATGTTGTACATATTATAAAGCCCCTTGAGACATCTTGAGATCTGTGATACTGCAGTACATAGATAAAACTTTAAAATTTTGATTTAATTTGATGTGATTTATGATGTCAGCTTTTCAGAAATGTTACAGACCTGTTGTATGTTGTTCATTTTATGTGTCAACCAAAATGCGAATATAAGCGGTGTTATAGATAGATAGTTATTATCGCTTTTTATTTAATTTACATATTGGAAATATGTGGACATAAAGTATGACATAATGTGACCATGCTCTCAGTCTTGACCAGAGTCAGGTTTAAAACACAGATAACTAACAGACATTTGACACAAGCTAACAGGCCCCATGTGTTTTCGACTGAATGAAATATAAATGGCTTTCTTGACATTGTCTGTGCTCCTGGCCTTACCAAACCACAGCGGCAATTTGTCATGTAACAGCCATGTAAGAGCAGGAACATAGTTTTTTTTTTTTTTTATGTCTAGTAAAGATAATTTAAAACATATTAGTGTATCACATGAAAAACACATTTTCTTTTCTGCATGTACAGAATAGCTATCTAATTAAACTCTGAGACCTAGACAGAGTGTGTTTGTGTTGCACTCATTAACCAGGATAATCACTCAACTTTTATTTCTATTAAAAGCCTCCCACCTCTGATCAGCTGCGTTGTGAAGCCCCTCTTTCTGAAAAAAAAAAAACACAGAGAAGCATCTCTCAGAGGACAACACAGACGCAGCATAATTAGTAGCTAATTAGTTCAAACTGCTGGACTGAAAATGTCAACAGCATGTTTAACAATCACACTGGACCACTGTTCCAAAAACAACACAAAGACAAAACGTGGGTGAGCCTGAACTGTACAGGGGACAGTGAGAATCAAATGATATCTTTTCCTCCATTGTGCTTTTTTAGTCCCACACACTCTCAGCTGTTTCACACCTCAGCCTGAAACTCATCCACTTTCCCTCCCTTCTTGACCTGAGTGGAGCTTGGAAGAATTAATGACTAGCTAAATTTATGAGGGAAAGTTATGAATAATGTTTACGTATTAATCATTCATGGTGGCCAGCCAAGCACATACACTACTGCTCCCCAGGAAATTACAGGCTCACCTCGACAACATAAATTATCCATCAGAATTCAGTCAGCCTTTGCAGCACAGCCAGTCAAAACCAAACTATCTCTACAACTACGCTGACACTCTGTGGTTTTTTCTGATTTTAACTGCAGTGTATACAATATGGAAACAACTTAAATTGTGATTTCTGCAGATGAAATTAGTGGCACTACTGAAGCAAATATTTTGCTTATATCATTTAGTCTTTGGAAAATTCACTTTCAAACATGTTGAAAGTGATTTTTCATCTGTCTTTCACTCCTTCAATTATCTGTACTTTCCAAAAGCTGTAATTGTTGTTTACAGCCCTGTTCCTGTCCTGAGCCTCTACAGTCTACTGCATGCTTTAGCTTTGGGGTAAAACAAAACCTTTCTGGCATTCAGACTTACACAATCCCTGTTTCATGTTATCAAATACAAAAAATACTGTTGTGTGTGTATATGCTGAAACGTGTATAAACAGTATTTAGACAGGAGGAAAACAGTTCCTGTTTCTATTTAATTGATAATATGGAAATATTATCAGTTAAATATTGGGAATATAAACGTGCATATGAATGGTTTTCTAATAAAGGTCTATCCATCATGCTAATCAGTTTTCCTCTCAAGAATCGCAGGAGTGCTGGAGCCAATCCCAGCTGTCATTGGGCGAGAGGCGGGGTACACCCCGGACATGTCACCATCACAGGGTTGACACATAGAGACGGACAACCATTCACACCTATGGGCAATTTAGAGTCACCAATTAACCCTACCTCTTACCCTCTAACCTCTAACTGCTTGTCTTTGGACTGTGGGAGGAAGGCAGAGTACCTGGAGAAAAAATCCCACACAAACACAGGGAGTACAAACTCACACACAGAAAAGCACACCGCCAACTTGTGGATTGAACCTGTGTCCTTTTTGCTGTGATGCAAAACACTACACTACTGTGCCGCCCTCTGGTAAAGGTGCTACTGGATATTTTCACATGACCATAAAAAGGTAGTGTGTTAAAGATCTAATTCAAAATGTCATTATTTTAGCAGAACTTAATTTTAACAAAATATTTATCAGAGGAAAAGAGTCCAAAAGGGAAAAGAAACTCAAATAGTTCCTGGACCTCTGGGCAAAAAAAAAAAAAAAAAATTAACAATATATCATTACCAATTTTGATAGCATGTGCTGTCAAAACTCGGTTTGCAGCATTTAGGAAACATGCTCCAAAGTGAGAAGACAGTCTGTAATACAGTACCAAAAATTTTTATTAATTAAAATTGACAATGATTACAACCATTCATTAGTTAAAAAAGAAATAAAGTTTTTCTTCTTTGCTTTATCTATCAAACATATGAACAAGTGGATATATAAAAACATCACTTGCAATGTGTGAAAGGGTGAGATTCTAACCAAATAAACTAAGTTTTCATTCAGTTCCTCTTACTACTGAGAATTGTGTGGCAGTGTTCCCTCCTGTCCAAATCAGTGAAACACCTCAGACTCAGAAGCATTTTTGTGTTTACTTTAAGAAGAAGGAAATTTAGATTGAATCTGATTTTAACATTGGGACTCAGAGGAGAGAGAGGAGCCAAAGGACAAAAGAGGACAGACTGTGTTGAAAAATCCTTGCTCTTTTTACATTATTGGTCCAGCGCAACACATGCAGCAGAAAGCCAGCACAATAATTAGTTTCACAGGAGCAGTGTGTTTAAGAACGATAAGCTTTGCTTTGGGTGAAGAGGAGTCAGCAGATGAGTGTAGCTTCTTGTTATCTGTGCAGAGCAGAAGGAAAGAGGCACACTGCTGTAATAACTTTGAGAAACAGAGGTGAAGGGAAGAGGAGGGATGCTGCAAGTAGCACATTATAATAGATGAGGATCAGCACATTTTCCCACCAGTGCTGCTTTAAATTTGGATCAGTACATTTGTAATGACTCAGAAGGCTATGTATGTTAATGATGAGAAGACTGCATTCCTGTGTTGGCCTCTTAAAGTAATTGTGTTTCTGCAGCCAGCAGCTTTCAATTCCCACAAGAACAGATACACGAGCGAGAGCCGCAGAGAAAGACCAGATGATTGTCAGTAAGCGGCGGTTCTGGCGCTCACACAAGTTCACAAGCATCATCGATACGCGCCACAATCATTATTCATGGTGCGTTGCAGTTGCAGAGCTGCTCATGGTGCAGTGCATGTCAGGATGCGCCTGTCAAGTAGGCCTGACCACCATATGATGTGAGGAAGAGGAACAAAAGAGGAAGTATAACTGTCTGGAAATTAAAATAAAATCTATTTATTTTAGCAATTGATTTTGTGTACAGTAAACTGTATCCTTATGAAGAAAAAAAGCTTTGATGCATTTGATTTGATTTGATTGCCAAATGTTTGTGAAAATCAAATAAGCAATTGATTGTAATGTAATGTATTGAAATGTCGTCATATTTTTGTAACTGTTAAGCACAACAGATGAATATTTCTACTGTCAGCTATTGGTGTGTATAAAATGGCAGTAAAACAAGACTGTACAGCATGGCTGCATCCTGTCACACAGTTTACTTTAGGGCTGATATAATCTGAGCATCTTCAGCCTTTCACTGAATAAATCGGTGAATAAATAAATGACAAAAGATGACAATGCTGACAGGGTGTGACTTTTCCATGTAAAGCCTGCCATTTGGTCCTTTGTCACCTGGACAAGCCTGTCGAGCAGGGCTCGAGAGGTTTGATTTGAATTCTTTTCTTCAGAGCCAGTCACCTTGTCAGAGCTATTCTTCCTCTTGGCAGATGAGAAAAGAGCTCTCAGCAGATGTTACTGGGCTGCACATTCCTTCTGTGCGCTCAGTAAGAACACAAAAAGCCTGGCTTTTTAAGAATTCTGGAACACATGAAATATCGATTTCTACTATTTACAGTAATTGGCTTCAGATCTGGCTTTGGAGCAGTCATTTGAGTCATCGCTCTCTTTTTCATTTTAAGGCCTGCTCCTTTTGCTACTAAGGCATCATGCAAGTATAAGGCAGAGACAAACTTTCTGCTTAAATAGAAAACTGTGTCTATATTTATTCTTCAGGGAGCAGTCTGGAGAGAAGACTGCTGATCTAAACATGGGAAACAAAAGACACACAGAGGAAAGATGTCTTTTTCACTTGTCACAACATAGGAGATCTTGTTTTACTACACATATTTACTACACATATTTTTTCTGTGTACTTTTGCATTGTTCATTCACGGGATTCAAAATACTATAACAAGAGGATATAAACAATCTGAACATTAATCTGAATGGACAAATGAAAGAAACATGACTAAGAGTCTACGACCATGCTAGCAGCTCTGAGGCTGTACTAGGACACAGTGTTGCTTTGAGCTAAATGCTAATGTCAGCATGTTAACATTCTCACAATGGACATGTCAACACACTGATGCTTAGCAGGTACTGTTTACAACATGCTAACATTTGATAATTAGTACTAAGGATATGTTTAGTGATAAGATGAAAAATTAAGGAATCATTAAACCCAGGAACATAAATGAATGAATGCATAATGTTTATGTTTTAGAACATAGTATTAATAAAAACTAACCTACAATTTAAATCACAAGTCACATTCCAATAACCACATATCTAATGTCATTTGCTAAAGATGCAAAATTTCATGCATTTCAGATAAAAAGTTGATTTCCATTGTGTTGTTTTCTTCTAAGCAAAATATTCTGATATTCATCATGATATACACCATTACATTTTCAGTACAAGTTTCTATTGTTGCTCTACTCCAAGATCTAGGTTTCTGTATTTGTAATTTGCACTGTTCCTTTTTATTAAATTAAATATGGATGTAATATGTTTCTAATTTGACAAGCGGCTGGTCATTATCTAATCATGGAGTAGGACTGCTGGACTAACTAAAACCGGTCCAAAGTGCAGTTCAACAAATGTAATATGAAAGCTCTATACAAAAAAAAGCTAAATTTACTTTAGCCAATTAATTTTAGATTCAGATTTAGAAAACCTTCAAAAAACATTGTGAAGGGATGAAGTGCAACTCAGCCTAAATAAAAAAATAGAATTATTTAAACCAGAAATGTGTTAGATATAACTTTCTTTAGAACAGAAAAGAAAAATTAAGAAAAAGACTCTTATTAAAGGTCTTATTAAAACACAAGTGAGTGAGAGCAAACTAATCCGGACTGGACAGACCACGATGCTGAAATATTTGTAGTAGCTGTTAATTCAACATCCACTCTTTATTGTGTTCATCTATCACTGGCTCCAGTTCTGATTTCTTTATTTGGAGACCATTAGTCATTTACTTTAGTCCAGTGCATCACTCCTACATATGTTACTGTAGTACATTCACTTTTTCTATCTATTGGCAGCACACATAGGTGCATATGACACAGTTTTTACAGCTTTAAGCCAGGCACCACTGCATTCCTCCCCTATAAACTGCAACACGCTTGGAGCTGCTTCCTGACACGACACAGTGTGACTGAGTAAGGTTCTTTAATGGTGCAAGGACAGCGCTTTGATCCATGTCCATGTTACTGCTGCCCACCGACAGCAGAGTGGCAGCTGATGTCATCTCTCCTGTCACTCATCAGCTAGTCTGTCAGCCTCATGTCTTCACAGCCATATCAGGTGATTTTAAACAATGCTGTCTCTTATTTTCATACTAACTCACAACTTTACTGTGTATGCACATTCTGTACTACAGCAAAGCAGGTAGGTTAGGCAGGTTAAGGAATTTGTCTTAAATGTGTGTCTCATTTTTAGATGAGAGAACACTGTTTTATATTTTTAGTCACATTAGGGATGGAAATGTTGATCAGTCCACCACTTTGGTCCACTTTTGATCCTCTGACAATTCATCTAGTGCCACCTACAGGTCAATGTTTTTTGACATCTACTACATAGACTGGCAGAAAATTTAGTACAGACATTCATGTCCAGTCAGGATGCCTGACTATTTCTTCGTTACTTCTTGGAGACTCCACTACTATAACGTGAGTGTGGTATTAATCTGTCATCTATCTGTCATTTAACGTTGCATCTGTCTCCTTGTCTTTCACAGCGCTGTCACTCACCTCCCCTGACACATGTATTACAAAGAACAAGCCAGGAAACAGTGTCCTCTCTCTATATACAGTTCAATCCATGAAACATGCTTCCAAAATAAGTCCAAAGTAGAGGAGAAATCAGATCAGATCTGCTGCATGTATACGCTGATTTCCTGCAGCCATGTTTATTAAGTGCATGTAAACACAGTCAATAAAAATAATCAACCATTAACGTTTTGTTTATGACTTTCAGTCACATCTTTCTGCCTGTGTCTGTACTTTCCTTTGCTTCCATCCCATCCCACCTCTTCTCTGTAAATGAGAAACACATGGGAAGTGTAATTTTTGTTCTTTTCGCATTTCTGATAACCAATCAGTTCACTATCTACCACTAAAAGCTTTTAGCTGTGTTCAGAGCACATACTATAAGCAGTTGAAGCAAACATAATTATGGTAATGGTCTAGTGTATATTTAATGAAGGTTAATATGCATCAGTTTGTAACTTTGTAAAGATATTAGCAAAACCCATAAAAAATATTGTGTACTGTACATTCCACGTATCTTAAACTATATAAATTAAACTGCAGCAAATGACTACGTGAAATCACTTTTATTATCGTCTTTATGAACTATATAACCACTATTACCCTCACTACTACACTCCTGGTCAGTACACAGTTAAGACATGAGGTTGCTCCATGTAACCTTGACATATTTTAAATGCATAGGATCCCAGGCTACATACTAACACCCACAAGTATTTCACTGACACTCAATATGTAAAAAATATTTTCAGTTTTATTTGCAGTAATCTAAAGTGTTACCCAATGCTGTTTTAAGAACAATAAAATATTGAAGGGAAAGCTTTACAATAGTCCAGTTCACATTTACTGTATGTTTAAGTCAGAAAGAAAATCAGTTCATGGGGTCTTTAGTTCACAAATCTTAATTAACAGAGGGGAGATAACAAGGAGCGAGTTGCAAATGTGCCCTCGGAGTGGTGACTCATACATAATATGCATTAGATTAATTCCCTTTTCATAAAAATGACATATTTCAGCTGATTGCCTTTGCGCTGCCAACCCTTCATTAGCCTTGTCATACAAATGAAAATGCAGCTTCACAGTAGGATGGTTTTGTAGTAAATCATAGTATAGAAACGGCACTGGTCAAAGTCTCCAATGATCTTCTCTTAGCTTTAGACAACGGACTTCTCTCTATACTCATCTTGTTAGATCTTAGTGCTGCCTTTGACACTATAGATCATAACATTTTATTACATAGACTGGAACATGTCACTGGG